>CM070676.1:16054065-16134065 GCA_036346265.1 Melocanna baccifera | reverse complement strand
GCGCCAACGAGGGGTGAGCGAGAGAGCAGGGGCCGCGGTGGAGCTCGATTGTCGGCGAAGATGGGGTCCAACGGTGGAAGCTCTCAGTGGAGGGGTGGAGAAGGATCATGCAGCTGCAGGGAAGCTCCTGGAGAAGTCAGCATAGCTCAGGAGGTGATCGGCGGCGCCGGGGAAGGTGGCACATGGTGCGGGGGTTGCTTGGGCCTTGGGAGGAAGAAATGAGGGTGGGGAGTAGTCGTGTGGGTCTCAGAGGAGGTGGAGGGGGCTTTTATTGTGCCGAGGAGGGGAGGGGCGGCAAGAGTTGCTCACTGGAGTAATGGCAGCGGAATTTCGGGAATGAGCTAATAAGGCAAGGCTGGGGTTTTGAAAGGAAATGAAAATACGAAATTAAAGCAGATTGATCACGGGAATTAATTTCCTTTTGGCCAGTGGCGGAGAAACGGAAAGGAGGAGGTGACTTGGGCGAACTCAACAGCGGCGATTACGGCAGAGGCCGTGGCGTCGGGAGAAAAAAGGTCCTGACAGGTGGGCCCCACCTGTTGACGAGAGAGAGAAGGAGACGAGAGAGAGGCGGACGGTCATATGGTTGCCGAGTGGCACAAAGGAAAGATCGGGGCAGTCGGCTGATAAGTGAAAGGGTAAGTGAAAGCGGACGACTAGGATTTAATCGGGTGATGGCGAATTAAATTTGGGCCAAACATGTGTCAGGTTGAAGTGATTTTGGCTTTAAAATTTCATTTTTAATTTTTAGAAAAGCTAGGAACTTCTAAAAGCTTTAGAAACTAGAAAATGACTTCTAAAAATTCTAGAAAAATTCTCAAAAATACTATAATCCTAGGAGAACTCACAAAAAATAAAATAAACTATTTTTAACTTTTAGAAAATAGATCTATTAACTTACTTCCAAAGTAGGGAACTCCATGCAAACACACAATTCTACACATATATAGCTCTATTAACTTACTTCCATAGTAAGTAGTCTTGACAGCTATAAAATGAGCCACTTTGGTCAGTCAGTCGATTACCACCCAGATTGAATAATAATCGGATTAAGTTCTAAGGAGTTCGGTTATGAAATGCATACCAATCTTTTCCTACTTTCAATTTGGTATTGGCAAGGGTTGCAAGAGTCCGACAGGTTTTTAATGCTCTGCCTTAACCCTCTGGCAGGTGTCATAGGCTTTGACAAACTCTACAATGTTCTTTTTCATGCTGACCCACTAGTATCTTTCTCTAAGATCCTGGTACATCTTGGTACGACCTGAGTGAATTGAGTATGGAGTCTCATGGGCTTCTCGAAGGATCATGCTCTTGATTTCCTGATTACTAGGTACACAGATGCGGTTCTCAAACCAAACAGTTCCATTCTCATCTTCACTGAATCCTGGAGCTTTGCCTCTTCTCATATTCTTTCTTATTTCCTGAATATCCTCATCAATTTTCTGAGCTTCATGGATCTGGTTAGGTAGAGCAAGTTGAATTTCTAATGCTGAGAGAACACCTTGATTCATTTGATTTAGACTCAGACGAGAGACTCCCTCCTGAAGTCGGGTCTGGTCTTCTTTTGATAAAACAATGTCTACATAAGACTTCCTGCTTAAGACATCGGCCACAATATTTGCTTTGCCTGGATGATAATTGATCCCAATATCATAATCCTTGATCAACTCTAGCCATCTGCGCTGCCTTAGGTTGAGTTCTTCCTGAGTAAAAATGCACTTCAGGCTCTTGTAGTCCGTGTATACTTCACAATAGTTACCAATGAGATAGTGATCCTAGATCTTCAAAGCATGCACTACGGCTGCAAATTCCAAGTCATATGAGCGATAATTGCACTCATGAGGTCTTAGCTAGCGAGATGTATAGGCTACCACCCTGCCTTCCTGCATTAAAACACAGCCTAGACCGTGATGGGAGGCATCATAGAAAACCTTAAAATTCTTATGCACATTTGGTAAAACAAGCACTGGTGCTGAGACTAACCTATTCTTGAGAGTCTGAAAACTCTGCTCGTGTCAGAACCGGATTTAGAAATCCAAATTCCTCTGTGATTTCTCGCATTGCTCTCGGATCAATAGCCGTGCTCACGCTACATCATCAGATATCAAAACATATTAAGCGGAAGCATAATTAATACAGTAATAACTTACATAGGCCGATTGGGCCGAAAAGCAGAGAATGCAGCAGCAGAAATCTTCACACAAGTGGGACCCTCAGGACTTGCCCACAGGCAGCCAACTGGGATTTCGCGACCTATGTCCATGGCCTTCTTGAATACCAGCTCTATCAACCCTTTTTAAACCTTGCAGGGCCTCTTCTTCTGTTCTTGACTGACTGGAAGGTAATAAGCAACAGTGAGTACAAATTGTACTCAACAAGCCATCACACAGAATGCATCACTAATAACTATTATATGCAAGGCTGTGAAAGGAGGCTTGAGGCTATTTTATTTGCTAAAGCAGCATTTTCCAATACAATAGGTAAAATTCTGTGACTTAGCAATTTTAACCAAAATGCAGTTGTAAAGAGATAGTGCAATATTTATAGTAGCGCAGGTTACATCCACCTTTTACAGTGTATGGTTACCTCCACCAATGCTAATTTCGATTACTGGGTTACATCCACCCTAATTATCATTGGAGTACATCTCTCCAGGAAAAATCCAACAAAGTAGAGTACCTCTCTCTACTTAGTTTTCATCCCGCCCGCAAAAGGATTTTAAAATAGAACTAACTCGAGGAAGTTCCCATGTCCGCTCTTGACCGTGAGCACGGCTATTCGAATAGTTATTTAGACTCTGCAAAGTTTGCACAACTTTACCCACAAGAGATAACCCAATTATTATATTCCGCATGTTTCCTTAGACATGCAGATCAACCGGATGATCACATGACCTTTACAAGGTATCTAGTAAAGACTAGCACTCGCTAAGGTTTCGTCTACAGGAAAGCCCATTGGGCCCCAGCTAGACCCCCTCTTGCGCCCGCCTCTATCCGGCGACACGACCCATCCAAGACGGTTTTGCGTCCAGCGATAAAAGTCATGAGTTTCCCCCGAAGTGCTCCTCTTTACTGGCTTAATGAAGATTGGGTTCATAGCTATCCTAATCCATAATTTTAAAAGAGGATCTTAATGCTTTTAAAGATAAGCAGATCATTATTGTTTTATGTGTTAACAAGGGTGGTTGGCTTAACAAGATTGATTAGGCTCCTAATGGTTATAGTTCCAAAGGTAGAAATATGAAAAGGTTTTATGTAAACCACTCGAGTTTCGGGTAAGTGTGGATAATAGCATTAAAGATTTGGAGCAGCATGCGAGACATCGAAAATTTAGGCTTAACTTGGAGGATATGTTCCTCAACTCTTTTCATCATTCCAAAGTAATTTATCTTCTCAAATTCTCTCCCAACAAGTATATTTTAGGGCCGAAGTCCTAATAGGCTTAGTTCACAACATCCTTTGTTTGTTGTCATCCAATGGACAGCAACAATTGCTAGATGTAGGCTCATTACTTGCTATTTCGAAAATATGAAAGTTCTTGTGTTGGTAAATTTTCATACAAAGATTGGCTCAGTACTCTGGTTTGGGTCATGAGAGCAATCAGGATACGCGGTGCATATATTACAAAGATTTATACAAGCATAAAGGATGTCAGGTATATACAAACATCAGATATACCTCTACTTAGCTGGGCCCCACTGGTCAAAGACCGAGAGAAGAGAGAGCCACGGCAGGGGGGCGAAGGGGAAAAAGGGGCGTCGGTGGAGACAGCCACAGGAACAGGGGCTCAGCGCACGGTGGTGGCAGCGCCGCTGGAGGAGAACCCCGGGGAGGCGTTGGTGACCACCAAAATCAAGCCACGGGACGCCGAGCGATCAAGGTGGGGCGGCGGCACTGCTTCCCTCGGGTGCAAGCAGCTCGGGTTGTCTTGGAGAGGCCGGAGCAGGGTGGTCCCGAGGCGTCGGCCACTGGGGAGTAGGAGAAGAGGAAAATTATGGAAGGTAGGAGCAGGAGAGTGACATGGGAGTCTCACCTGCGGAGTTGGTTCGGTCGATGAGGTAGCGAGGTGAGCTGGCGGCGAAGACCACTGGCGGCGCGGGCAGGCTTCCGTGGAGAGGCCACGCCGGCCAGGAGTAGCATCAGCTGTTCGCTGAGGAGGCTTCAGGGCGATGGGGCGCGGCTCCAGTTACGAGGAATCGGAAGAAAATCACCCGAGAGGGAGGGGAAGCCGGAAATGGCGGTGTCGGCCGTTGAGCTGGGAGTGGCTTGGGGATGCTTTGCCTACAGAAGAGAAGCTTGGAGAAGTTATGGGAAGCTTGGGCCTTTGTAGGCGAGGAAAGAGGACCGGCCGCTGGGCGAGGCCGGTACAAGGAGGCGAGGCGACTTGAGTGGACTGCTCGGCATTGAAGAGAGGAGTAAAGGTGGAGGGCAGGGCTCGGACGCGACACAGGCCGGTGGAGGGGACGGTGTCGTGACCGCTCGACATTGAAGGTGGGAGGTCAGCGCAGGCTAGCGGAGAGGCAGCGCTAGGGGTACAGCGCCGGGATGCGGAATCTGGGTGAAGCAGCCACGAGCTGGGCCAGAGGTTGCTGATGCGCGCTGCGCTCAGGCGTTTGGGCCAGCGGAACGAGGAGGATGAGAGAAGATGGCCAGCGCTCGTGGGGCGAGCAAGCAGGAGGCGGAGAAGGAGGAAAGGAGCGCTGGGCCGAGATGGGGAAAAGCATGGCCAGGCGAATCGGGAACCAACGGAGAGGGAGAGGTGAGCGCCGAACGAGCGGAAAATGGGGAAGAAGAGAGGAATGGGAAGGCCTAGCGGCGGCGCCTGCACAGAGAGGAAGGGGATGTGGGGAAAAGAAAAGGGGAGGGTTAGCTGGGCCGAATGGGCCGGCGCCAAGGAGAAAATGGGCCCAAGGCCGAAAAGAGGTTTAGAGATTTTTGGTTATTTTACTTTCTTTTGCCACATTAACTTATTTAGGTGCAAAGGATTTAGCAAATTGAAATTTATCTTCAGTCTGAACCCTGATGATCAGGCTTCCTGTTTTTAAGATTTAAATTTAGGATTTACCAAGAGTTTTGAGAACCCGGATTTAATCCTGAACTCTTGATTCTTTTTTTCAAAAAAATTTTTGTCGCCAAGAATTCCAAATCAAGAGCTCAAATAAATAAAAATTTTGAAGTTCACCACAAATAAGAAAAGATTTTTATTAATTTTTGCTAAACGCAAATTTGGGATGTTACAGCTCGCATGCTTTCGTCCATTCAAATTTCTTTTTTTCTTCAGAAAATGAGTCATTGGCTTGGCTAACTCTTAAAATCCTACTATAAAGTGGTGATAGTAACCCGCAAGTCCAAGAAAAATTCTAACTTCGGTTACTGACTTGGGTTGCCTCCATTCCATTACTACCTCTATTTTGGAAGGATCTATAGCAATTCTTTTAGCTATCACAATATACCCAAGGAAATCAACTTCCTTTAGCTAAAATTCACACTTACTGAATTTGGCATAAAGCTGATGCTCTCAAAGTTTTCTAGGGTTATCCTGAGATGATTCTGTCAATGAAAATTACCACAAACTTGTCTAGGTACTCCATGAATACACTATTCATCATACTCATGAAATAGGCAGATGCATTTGTCAGCCCAAAGGACATGACAGCGAACTCATACTGTCCATAACAGGTGGAGAATGCAGTCTTGGGGAGGTCTTTGGCATGGATTTTCAGCTGATGATATCCTGATTTTAGGTCTACCTTGGAGAAAACACTAGCTCCCTTCAACTGATCAAACAAATCGTTAATCCTGGGTAGAAGGTACTTATTTTTGATGGTTACATCATTGAGTGCTCTGTAATCCTCACACATTCTCATACTACCATCCTTTTTCTTGATGAAGAGAACAGGTGCTCCCCAAGGTGATGAACTTGGACGGACATATCCTTTACCCTCCGATTCCTGGATTTGCTTCTTTAACTTAGCTAACTCATTAGATGACATACGATACGGTCTCTTAGAGATTGGAGCAGTGCTGGGGACTAGGTTAATCACAAACTCGATTTCCCTATCCAGTAGCATTCCTGGCAAAATCCTCTGAAAATACTTCTAGGTATTCCCTCACAACTGGTACTTTACTTGAAGATGGTTAAGGGCACACTCTCCTTCTGCAGGAATTTTAGGGGAGAAGATCACTTCTATTCCTTGGTTATTGGTTAGGGTGATGGATCGGGTAGCACAATTAATTTGACCATTATTCTTGGCTAACCAGTTCATTCCAAGAATTACATCCAATCCCTGGGATTCCAATACTAAAAGATCAGCTAGAAACAGAGTCCCATTTATGAGCAACTCTACTCTTAGGCACAAAGTCCCTACTTTTATTTCTGCTCCAAGGGAGTGAACTATCATGGGGTTGCTAAGGGAAATCATACCCAACCTATTCTTAACCACAAAAACTTTAGAAATAAATGAATATGAAGCTCCAGAATCAAAAAGAACTAAGGCTGGTACTGAGTTTATTAGGAACATAGCCAATACAACATCAGGTTCAACCTGAGCTTCTAAAGTGGTGACGTGGTTCACACATCCTCTAATAAAAGTTCTACGACTTCTGAGGCTGTTGTCCCTAGTTCTAACTCCCTGATACACTGGCATTAGTCGTTGCTTAGAGCTTCTTGGGGGCAAGACTTAGCAAAATGCCCTATTTCCGTACAATAGAAAAAGGTCACTCCATCAGGTGTAGTGGTACTCTTCTGAACTTGACCACCAACAAGAGGAACATGAGTTGCCTGATGGTTAGAGCGATTGGCCTGGAAAGGTGGGCGGTTCACTGCTGGCCTAAAGTTGCTTGACTGAAGCTTGAAGTTGTTGGACTGCGGCCTACACTTGCCCATCTAAGGTGGAGTACTGCGAGCTTTGGGAAAACCTCCATGGTTAACCTTTTGAGTAGCCATCCTTCTCTTTCGGTTGTCCATTTCCACAAACCTGCCCTCCTGACGAATGGATTTACTCACCATCTCCTGGAAATCAGCATAGTCGCTGGATAACAGCTGTACGGAGATGCTGTCATTTAGGCCTTCTAAGAATTTTTTTCCTTCTTTGCTTCATCGGTAGTCACATCCTCTAGTGCGTAATGCGCCAGTTGGTTGAAATTTTGCATGTATTCATTCACAGTGCGACTACCTTGATGTAGAGCTCTGAACTCCTTTTTCTTCAAGGCAATGGAGCCCGAAGGAATGTGAGCCTTGCAAAAACTTTGTACAAACTCATTCCACGAAATGGCCTAGGGATTGGCATGAGAGGAGGTTAAGGTATTTCACCACTCGGATGCGGGTCCATTAAACTTTGTACAAGACCCTTTTTCGGTCGGTGCACTACATGATATCCAATTTCTTTCCAATTGCACGGAGCCAATGATCAGCATCCATTGGCTCGGCACTACTTGAGAAAGTTGGAGGCCTTATGCTCAGAAATTTTGATAGCCTATTCTGAGGAGCTTGAGCTGGTGGTGGAGGAGCATGTTGAGCTGGATTGTTGATGGTTTGAGCTAGTAGTTGAATCAGTTGATTCTAGTTTGCCATCAGTTGAGCCCAATCTGTTTCGGCTGTTGGCGGTGATAGAGGAATGGGAGCAAACTGGCTTCCTTGAGCTCTGGTGTTGGCGTTGTCGTTGACATTCCTCCTGGTGTTCACCATCTGCTGGATTCTTCCAGATTTAGAGGAAAGAAAGAGTGAGCTAGGAGAAGGACTTTGTAACAATACCACCTCAAGCACACAAAAGCAATAAAACTCAAATGAAAGCCAATACTTTATCGAATATTATAATTATAACATTGAGTCTGTTAACAAAGGGATAACAGCTCACAAGTATCATTCTATAACTTAAACTTCTTCGGGGGTGTTCCTGTAACTGAGGAACCCTCATCCTCTAGGTAGTACTTGGCCAATTCTTCTTCTACTGCATGGAGTCTCTGCATCATTGAGTTCATCTCATCCAAGGTGACTTGGTACACATAGTCCAAGGACTTGGTATACTGCACCTGTTGAACCAGCCATGGGTTATTCTCAAACTCTGTGGAGGGAAAGGCGCTGCTTGAGTTGATGGGAAATTTGCTAGGGTAGTAGTGAAATGTGGTGTGTCGTAGCTCTAGTGTGTAGATGTCCCTCATCTAGCGGATCGCTTCATGAGTTGCATTTTGGATACCATTGAAGAAGGTTTCTCATGGTACAGGGGCGTCAAAGGTGTGGAATGTTACTTCATCTCCAATGTTGGCATAGATTAGCACTTCTACCCTTCAACATTCTTGATCTCCATATATGCCTAGATATCCCTGATAAACAAGGCATGCCGGGAAGTTCAATTCTTGTAGAAGATTACAAAGGCAATCAGCTAGGTTGCCAGCTAGGATTCCATGGGTAACTTGGGTAGGACGTTCGACCATCTACAATTTTTGAAAGGTAGAAAAGTTCTGTCCATTCTATTCTACCTACAATCATGTCTTAGGGTCATTATAGCTCTGAAAACAACTCTGTCGGATCACGGAACAACAACTCCAAAACTCTCTATGTAAATTACACTATCCCAAGAAAAGCTAATGCACACAGGGTTAATAGGGATACATACGATGCGTAAAGCAAATGTATGGGTCATATGGCCAAGTTTACAATAAAAAGGGTCATGGCCAAACATTAAAGTAAATCAGTGGAAGATAAATAATAAAGAAACAACACATCCTGCCTGCCAACAAGCGAATGACTGTAAAATGTGGCCTATTCATCGCAATCCTCACTGTAGCTGATGAAGCCGTCCTCTGGCAATAATAATTAAGCAAGGTGAGCACACAAAGTACTCCACAAGTTACACCAGGAATGTTCAACAGAGTAAATGTATGCATAAGGATTGACAATGGAAGGCATAATATGGTTATTTGTGCGTAAAGCATCATTAAAGTAAATACCGTAAAGTAAGTGCAAAAGCTGAATTTAATACAATAAATAAAAATAATATCATTAGTGTAGGCATCAACCTAACATTAACCTAATCACAGATATCTCACCCAGACTATCTTCCCAAAAAGAGTTCTCATTTGTCTACAAACCGGATTTTATAAAATTAAAGTCTAATCTATGAAAAACCATACTCGACATGTCCATGATCGTGGACACGGTTACCCAAGATACTTTGTTACTCTGTAAAGTGTACAACTTTACCCATAAGACATGTCCACTCGTTGTGCCACGCGATTAATACGCTGCCTTAGGTGTGCAGTTGAGAGTTCATGATAAGGCTATTACAATGCTCCGTAGCCAAAGTAGTTACGCCGCCACTCAGGTTTCACCACAAGTTGGAGCCCCATCTTGTGTCATGTGAGACTTCTCGCAACCTATGCCGCGCTCACATCCAGCCTATAGCGAAACTAGGTTTGGAACTTCATAAATTACTTAGCTAGGTCTGTCTCATACGAGACTTGTGATAGTACGGTGTGACTTTTTAATAGTAGCTCATAGACCGGTCCTTAACTTGACTTAGCTTCCATCCACATACCCCTTGTGCCTGACAATCGATATTGTGTCACCAAACGACAATGCATGCCAGCACCCACTACCTAACCATTAGCCTAAGTCCAAACCAAGTTTTATATTTTATTTTATCAAAATTTCATAGACCTTCTTGACTAACCGAAGTCAAGAATAAATTTTAGAAATCATCATTTTATGAGAAACAACTATTCCCACCTAAATTATTCAAAGTCGGGCTAAGAAATTCTACAAAATTTTCAGTTAATACTAATGTACTAACTAGATTTTCATCTACGGTGACAAAGCATAGGAAGTTCAAGGCCAAATTTGGCTATACACAAATGAATTAGGTATAACTAGAATTTAAATCAAATTTAAACTAGATTTGAATAAAAGTACGCATGCATAATAATTTAAAACAATATAAATAATTTAAATTAATGGGAGGAACATGATTAAAGGTGTAACTTGTCTTGGTCGAAATCCTAGTGTTCCGAATCATTGAAATCGTATTCTCCAGAGTCGTCGAAATCTATACACGAGGAACCAAGGCAAATAAAATTGAAAACTTAAAAAGGAGTCCAAAAATGGGTATTTTAGGATTTTAGAAGAATTTAGAAATTTGAACGGGTCTAATTGGAGTTAAAACGAGGAAATACGGGCTTTCGGAAGTTTGAAACTAAAGAAAACAAAAAAGACTGATTTCTGGAATTATTTTTGAACTGAAAATTGAATTATGATGTCAGCATGGGATTTTAGGAATTATTTTTTAAAGGAAATTGGCTTTATGACATCAGCAAAGAAATTTAATTTTGGCCGAATTATTTTTCAACGCGAAAAGGGAATATGATGTCATGCTGATGTCAGTCCTGGCTGGGACTGAGGCCGATATGTGGGCCCAATTCACGGTGGACCAGGTCCACGGACCATGACCGGCTGAGGTGGTTGGGAGGGTGACTGGACTAAAAATGCTGACGTGTCAGTCCACATGGTGACATGTGGTGCTGACGTGGCGTGCCACGTGGACTACTGACTCAGCAAATTCGATGACATGGCGGCCAGGTGGTGCATACGTGGCAGCCACGTGGGTGTGCGGTCTACATGGGCTGCTGACTAGGCACTTGATGCTTGTGCGGCACTCACATGAGTGAAGTTCACTAAGGTGGCAAGCCACACGGCGCCATCTAGCATCCACGCAGTCACGGCTGCGAAGCTATCATTGGTGACTGCGGTGACGCACGAGAACCAAGGGTTCACCGGCGTTCTAGCGAGCGACGATGACCGGCGAGGGGTGAGCGAGAGAGAGGGGGTTGCGGCGGTTCTTCTCACCAGCGCACGAGGGCCAGGGACAGCCCGTAGGCGGCCGACGGTGAAGAGGGGCGGCGACAAAGCTCGGTCGTCGACGAAGATGGGGCTCCAACGACGGAAGCTCTCGGTGGAAGAGTAGAGAAGGATCATGCAGGTGAGGGGAAGCTCCTAGAGATGTCGGCATGGCTCGGGCAGGGTCTAGATGGCCGGAATTCCTCGCCGGAGATGATCGGTGGCGCATGGTGCAGAGGTTGCTTGGGCCTCAGGAGTAAGAAATGAGGGTGGGGAGCGGTGGTGCGGGTCTCAAAGGAGGTGGAGGGGGCTTTTATAGTGCCGAGAAGGGGAGGGGTGGCGGGAATTGCTCACCGAAGTAATGGCAGCGAAATTTCGAGAATGAGCTAATAAGGCAAGGCTGGGGTTTTAAAAGGAAATGAAAGCACAAAATTAAAGCGGATTGATCACAGAGATTGATTTCCTTTTGGCCATTGGGGGAGACACGGAAAGGAGGGTGTGACTCGGGCGGACTCGGCGGCGGTGATTGCGACTCCCTGACTATTTTAGACCTCAGCAGCACCCTGTGCCTACTCCTGGCCTTCCTACGCCTCACCATAACCTAGCTCCGAAGTCCTACAACCAATAACAACAAGCAAACTACCACGTAGCACCGTACATACACAAAGTCATCAATTCATCAATTGACATAATTAATCCATACAATACACCCAACAAAATGTATGCTATCAAAAATACTGATCCTTAACTTAGGACCAAACAATAAACACATGTGCATACAAGCAACGACACCCATACCGTGCCCACACTCAGATAACTCAACTCAAACAAATGCACGTTTAAACAGTTCCTGAGCCAGTATGATCATCAACCAAAGACTGATCTGATCGTCGCCTCCCACAGCTAGTTTGACCGCCAGCCCTAGGCCAGTTTCAACTAATACCACTTGTACCACTAAAAATGTATATTCTCCCCCATTATGCAATTTTCACTTCTTAATGCCTTTTCTCAATCATTCTCCCCTTTTTGACAATATAGACATCAAGAGCTAAAGCCCCTCCTCAAAAGGATACCACTTGAAGCTATAAGATGCATACAAAGCTATCTTGATCATGATTAGGCATATATAACAAATCTAGGTAAGATAGCACAATTTAAAGTATTCAAATTAATTTCAAGATAAGTAAGGCTTCAAAATTGATAAGTTTATCTAAAAATATCAGTATAAGCTAAGCCATGTCAAGAAGGATAAATGGAACTAAGAAGCTCAAATTCAATCAATTAGAGTAATACAAATTCAATATTGAATTATTTTGTTCAAACACTTAGAATTGAGCAAATTTAGCACATTTGGTATTTTTTTAAAATTCATTTTTCATAATTTTTTATTTTCTTAGCTAGATGCTACATCCCAAAGCTTATGCGACCACCCCAAGCAAAAGGCTTAAAGAAGTGGTCTTGGTCATCCAAAAGTCCCCATGAGTTCATGCCTAGTGCAAGGGCAAACCGTCTCAAGAGAAATAATTGGTGAAATTAGTTTTTTCGCACAAACGAGATAATTCATTTTCTTATTTTTCTTAGATTAAGAACAATGAGCTACTCTTGATTCCGTAAGCAATACCCAACCAAGGTCACCAAAACCTAGGAGAAGTAAACTCATGGTTTAGCAAAAAAACTAGCAAAGCTTAATCTAAAACTCAATTTAGATTCCAGATTCAAAAAAAGTATTTTTGAAATGGCATATATCATAAAAAGGATCACTAGAGAGCAAACTAGTCAAAAGATCTAACTTTGCAAATTTAAAAGATATCGATTGCAATAATTGATATCACTTGTAAATTTTAGTTCAACTTTACAAATTAAGCTAGTATGGCAAAGATTTAATCATACATATAAAAGCATGACAAAACTAACTAAGTAAGCATAACATGACAATGAGCAATATTAAATTAGAATTACATCACAATTGAGTAATAATTAAAGCTCATATCTAAATGCATATCTCACAATGCAATGTCATGGAAGCATGATGCAAAAGAAAGCAAGAAAATAAAACTTCCTAACTGTAAGAATATACAAATATAATATACCACTTGAGAAACAAAAAGGATCAAGCTCTCCCTAAGAACAAACTACAAGATAAAATATCTAAAAGCACTTGCAAGGGAAGAAATAGCTTCAAAAGATCCAAACTTACAAAAGTCTCTTCCTAAACTCTCTCCTCACAAGGAATGGCTAGAATGGCTAAAGGAATAAAGAGATTTAGGCTTTATACTCCACATGATCTCTAGGAGGGCGTTGACTCATAACTAAGGAGCTAATCTAAAACACTAGAAATCCCCTACTACTGGATACTAATGATTGAAGAAGCAAGCTCGACCTAGATTGAACAAAAACACAATCTAGACAACCCAAAATGTGCCTAACAGAGACTCGTGCAAGAGGTGATCCTATCCTCAACCCAACCAACCATCAAACTACAAACGCCCCCAGATGATATGCAACGCATGAATCAAGGGCAAAAGTAAAGCGTGGGACACAATTTTGCGTCTCACCGCTTGGTAGTGAGATGTGGTTGAAGGGGTAAAAATTTGAGTCAAGTTGCATCTTAAGATTGATAACCATCACCAAATACTAGGATGTGAACGAAGAAGACTCAGAATCTCCAGAACCAGGAGATCTGTCCACTCTCCAAGTACCTAGCTACAATACTACACACTTGACCTTTCATCTATCATGTAAAGCCTATATCACTAGAAAAGAAGTTATTTATGCCTTGGAACTGGGGTTAGTGAAGATTGATATGTAAATCCACTTCTAAGACATATGATAAGTAAGAATACTATAATCCAAGGTGAGAGGTGGGCAATAACAATTCAATGCTCACATAAGCATAAGCAAATAATTTTGAGCATGAACAAGAATGTACATAGCATGGCAATGAGCGAAACAGGAACACTACATGCTATAGAGTTAAATCAAGCTCTATGTATATCTATGGTAGATATGAAGCACATGAGCAATAAGACACATAGCATAGCAAGCACACAATTAAGGACAAAATATGCAAGAAATACTATGACAAAACTCATCTATTCATAGTTAGCAATACCACTTATATTATCAATACTATATAAGCATAAAACATGTAAAAAAACAAAATATGCTTAAATTATGCTAACAAAAATCAAGAGAAAAATATGCTAACATAGATATCTAGTACATAATGGATACTTAGAGCAAAATATCACGAAAGCATAATAGTGAATATATGAAGATAACACAAGCTCATGATGAAAAGCCAATCTCAAGTATACATGAAAATTATCATAAAAATTTTAGCCAATACACATAAGAGCAATCACAAAGCATGACAAATGATGAAACTAGAATAGCACATACTAATGGCAATAAAAAAATCTCATACATTCACAATTAATATATCACAATACAAAGTATAAAGAAAACATGATATGAAGCAAATCATGCAAATACATGGTATAATGACATCAAGCAAACACATGAATATATGAAACACAAGCAAAAGTGTAATACATAATAAATACACAAGTAAGCTCTCTTTGAAAAGTAGCCTAAAAGAAGAAAACTCCAACTCCCCTTCTATCACATTGCTTGGCGATGTGGTGTAGTTGATGTGGTGAAAGCTTATTGATACTGCATAATGAAATCTATAGAAACCTCCACCAAAAGCTCACAGGACGCGAGAGACCCAAAACATCCACACCAGCCACATGGTCTCCCCCTTACACCCATAACCTGTAACTCAAACACAGAAACAACTGGTGTCCTTGTATTGGAGTAAGTGATATACAACTATGAATCCAGTACATAAACATATAACAAAAATAGCATGACAAGCACAAATGACACCGAACACATGAGAACACACCCCTACACAAGCTCTATCTAGACCTCTCCAAATCATTTAGGACAACAAAGCCTAATTCAAACCAAATCTAGAATAAGCTCATAGACTAACCAAAGTTTTCATGATATCTAGACATAAGCATAATCTAAAACTACCAAGAATGTCATACATACTATTTTTATGCCAAGATAGAAATAAATGAGATCATGATATACATGCATCTCAATGAATCACCAACCATACACATATAGCAAATGACAATGAAAAACTATAAAAGCATATGCTAGCATGGATACAAGTATAAGCATGTACACATGACACCAAACATGATAAACATGCCTAAACAAATGCAACACCATGATATAGAAGGCTATCCAAGATGTAATTAAGCTCAAAATATCTGTAATCAAACACACTTCATGTAATCATACATCATGACAAATAAAAATTATAAAAAGTACGCTAACATGTATGAATAATGGTGAATGAATATAAGGAGCAAGATATAGGTAATAAAATAGGATAGATACAACAAGACACAAAATGATGATGATACTTGACTTTAAATATACACAATCAACAAGTAACTTATACTCATGAAGTTAAGGAAAAACTTAAGCATCCAATAAACTAATGCATATAATATGACACATGGATACGTAAGCAAAAGACTGACAAAAGCATGATAATATATACATCAAGGAACATACATGCACAATGGTTCAAGATAAAGCTCATATATCCACAATTGATAAACAATTAGCTAGTACATAGATATACAAATAAAATATACATAAAGACATGACAATAATGTAATATGAGTAATGCATGCCAATAAGGTACAAGTGAACACACATATAAGCACAACATGCCAATTATGATAGCACATGAATATAACGGCATGAAGATATAGGATAGCTCATAGAGTAGGTAGAAACACCGAATGTGAGAAACCATGCCTCTTGGAGGCCATTATAGGGAGTGGAGAATTATCAAGTGTTCCAATCGCGTGATAAAGTAAAAGACCAAAACTCAATCAAGTACATATTCACCATCCCGCATCCCATTACCTACATATGAGAAGAACAAAGTGCCCAAGTCTAAGATCCTGAAGGGTTAATAACCAAGTACTTTGGAACCCAATACTTTGACACACCGACACTAGAAGTATGCGAGTTGGCATGATGCAAAAGATGATTCATGCAAGAAAATTCAATCTTAGAGGCACACCGCAAGTAGACAATTCGATGAGAAAAACAAGTGCCATCTCTGGGAAAGCGACGAATGCCTTACTTGAAAGCATCAAGATGAGAACCACCAAAAGCACCAAAAGAACTTACAACCCCTCTTACCGTGGGTACGCACCTTGATGGAGAAAACAAGATCCACCACTTGAGAAATGGTGGAAATACTCCATCGGGACAACACATGGACTAAAATCAAAATTATGAGAGCCAAGTCCATGACTCTGTCCAACACCACTAGAAAAGGTATCAAAGAAGCCATCAACAAAGTGAGCCTTTCATACTAGACTCACAAGTGATTCATGCCATGAGAAAGGCTATGCACACTTGGAGACTCAAAAGCATGGACTTGTCGCATGCGTTTGGCATGCCGAAAGCAAAAGTCTACATGATGTTCATCTATCTCACAAAATAAGTAATGGTGCATAGGTCTACTATGAGACACAATCCAAGAGGACAAATCACTATTCTTACTCAAAAGAGAAGTCTCTTGGCACAAGCATGAAGACCCCGTGTTGGCGCTAGGTCCACACATGCTATGAGATGGGCGATATATGTTCCTAAAAGCACGACGATGAACTCAACACTCATGCTGGACACAGCGAAAGCAAAACTCAAAAATATGTCCATCCTTCTTACAAAAGGTGCAATGATACTTCTCTTTGAGAGATGTAGTATCATGTGAGAAAGAAGCACCCTTGTCTTTAGATGTCCCTTGGTGCCACAAGAAGCATCATTAGTCAAGCAGGAGTTATCCAAATCAATGATGCAAGTACCAACACAAAGTGACTCAAGAGAAGTATGAGAAGAATCTAAATTCGATTGTAAAGAAGCAAGATCATCTTTTAAAATATCAATCTCAGATTGGAAAGCAATACAAGAGTCACAAGACTTGGCGCTCGTATCATTGCGCACTCTCTTCAAAGAATCAAGCTCATTCTTCAAGACAATGCAAGATGTGCAAGAGATTGAAGATGCATTGATAATGTGCATGGAATACAAAGCATTAACATCATGTAATAAGTTAGCATAATTCTTGTAAGAGAATAAATCATCATCAAGCAATTTTTTAATTTCTAAGCACATGCATTGTCTATCAATTTCAACCCTAACATTATCTAATTGCTCAAGACAATTGAAAAAACTCAAATTCTATTTTTCATTTCAACTTTAGCAAGTTGAAGTTGTTCTACACATGTGGAATGAGCCAATTTTAACTTCTCAATTTCAGCAAGCATGCGAGAGTAAGAATCTTGTTCATTTTTAACCAAAGATATAAATTGCCAAAATCTAACTTAGCACAATCAAGCTCATGATGTAAGGCAATACAAGAATCACAAGACGTAGTAGCCTTTGATCTAAGCAATTTATTTTCATATTTTAAGCACGCAAGAGAAGTTTTGCATTTACCATTATCCACATGTAAGGACTCACATGACTTATATGGCAAAAATGATTTTAACCTAGCAATTTCATCACGTAATTTACTATTCTTCATCTCTAGACTATTCACAAGACTGTCAAGAGTATCAATTCTTCAATTTAGAGAGACAATATCCTCAATGAGTGTCTCCTTGCTCACCTTGATAGGGGATCATCCTCGGAAGACATCCCATGATCATCCTCCATGGTCACTCCACACACACCATCGGATTTCTTCTCCTCATTGGACTTCAAAAGCGTTGCATCCTTGAGATTAGGACAAAGCTAATAGAAATAGCCAACCATTCCACACATAGTGCAAATAATTCCTAATTTCTTCGCTAAAGAGTGACAAGAAGAACAATTAAAAGACTCACAAGAGTTCACACTAGTTGCCACGCTCATGATCGGTTAAGATCACATAAAGAGCAAACATTGCTCTGATACCAATTGTTGGATCGAGTATGACGACTAGAGGAGGTGAATAGGAGCCTAAATTCAATCCAAGGCTTTTCGAAATCTTTTCCTTTGAGTGAAAGTAAAACTCTTCACTCCAGTAGCTTTGGAAACAATGAACATCAGAGACAAATAATTACAAATAAAAGGTCCAATCAAAATTGAGCAAAACACATTTAAAAGACCCAAGTAGTCTAACCTTCATAAAGGAGGCGGTCCTCTCTTCAGGCGGTCTGACTGCTATGAACAGTAAAATTAGGCAAATCTATAGTAACCCCAGTCAGACTGCTGCTACAGTGCCAATCAGACCGCTTCTACAGTAATTTCAAGAATGAATAGTGCTTTGAGACTGATTTCAAATCCAAAAATTGATGGAATTTTTTATCCATAGATCCAAATGATATGAAATTTTATAGAAATCTTCTCTAGATTATTACGAACCTATTCCAATAAACGATCATTAAAATCATAGTCAAAGTTAAGACCTTTTTCAATTTGAAGGAAAGGAGCACCGAAACTGAGCCAAAATTAAAATTGGAAAATACAACTTGTTCGTGGATGAATGATGATCAAGATAGATCTAGATATATTTCTACATGTCCCAGCAAGTAAAAATATGAAAACAATCATGTCAAAAATCATTGAATTAAGAAATCACGCTTTGAGGCCAAATCAAGTAAAACTGGGTTTTTTAATAAACTTGCTATCACAGTGCCTAGATAATTGGAAATTAATTTTAAGAGGTTATCTCCATCTCATTCACGCTCTTGGCACAACAATATCAAGAAGTGGGAAGAGGAGAGATCAAAACCAACCGAAACAAGAGCAAATCAATCAAAATATGATGGACCATGGAGCTAATCAAATATTGATGTATTGCTTACTTGGAAAGGTATGTTTTACAGTCAATCCCTTAGGATAGCAGAGCTCTAAGCATAGAACACACACATAAGGTTCTAACCCGAGGAACTCTAACTCACATGAGAGGGAGGAGGAGCTACTCACCAAAAAGCTTAGCCAACCTTCTCAAACCTTAGCCCTTACATCTCCTTTCCTTATATAGTCTCACAATCTAAAGTAAAATCTAATGGACCCACCCATTAGACCAAACCGGTGATAACCTATTAACCCCACCAAACACCGGGTTTAACTCTCTCACGCATGCTTCTCAAAACGGCTTACAACCATTAATCCATTAGTGAATCAATACTTGATCCACTTCATATTTTTAGCATATACAAGACCTAAACCATTTAGGACAACACCGCGGTTTCACATATTGCTACTTTTTCAGTATTGGGTAATTTACTAAAATGCCCCTCTACTGCCTTTCACGAAGCTTCCCACTTTCTTTGCTACGAAGTATCGCACATGCTTTGCCATCTTCCACGTGGCCCCAATAACTTGACGCCAAACCTCTCACGTGTTCGGATCCCATCGAACCGTCCTCGCTTGCAAACGGCCCAAGTCACTTAGCGCACCACATGCTTCTCCTTGCGTATGACGGCATCTGGCTTTCTTGACCGTCTGGACCTCAGCTCCTCCCTAAGCCTAGTTCTGATCCACCTCGCCGTTGCCCGTCATGTCCCCCACTAGTAGCTCCCACTCCAGTTCCTTGTCGTCTTGGCTTGTAACCACCCCGCAAGCCTCGAACATCTTCAGCGTCTCCCAGACCATTCTAAATCTCAGCACCACCCTATGCCTAGTCCCGATCCCCCTACGCCTCACCATAACCTAGCTCTGAAGTCCTACAACTAACAACAACAAGCAAACTGTCACGTAGCACTGCACAATATACAAAGTCATGAATTCATCAATTGACACAATTAATCCATACAATGCACCATGCAAAATATATGCTACCAAAATATTGATCCTAAATCTAGGACCTAATAATAAACCCATGTGCATACAAGCAACGGCATCCATATCGTGTCCACACTCAGACAACTCAACTCAAACAAATGCACGTTCAAACAGCTCCTCAGCTGGTATGACCACCGCCTCCTACAGCCAATTTGATTGCCAGCCCTAGGCCAGTCGGACCGCTGGCAACACAAGGCAACTGAAAAATGCAAACTTTTATAAACCAAACTCAAACTCCGCACTCTTTTAACTAAAAGTCAATTACTTATCACAACCATGGGGTGATCTCCACATGGTCTCAGAACCATGTAGCAAATAGAAAGTGAAATATCTTACTATGTACAACAAAGGAAAAATAGTTGCAAAGAGTTTTAAGAAAATTACAATTTAGCGAGGTAAATCACTCCACGAAACTAGTTCTTGCTCCATTGTATAGCATCGGGTGACATCAACCTGCCTTGACAAACTAGCAGTAGCAACATCGGCAAACTCAACATACTGTGTAGGAGAAGTAGCATTAGAATTGGACCGTAGTAATGACTCAATTTCATTGTTCCTTTGTAACTTCGATTTTTCCTTTGTTATCTTAGCCCTCAGGAGCTGTAATCTTAACTCCACTTCTTTCATTGTAGGCCTCTCTTCTCCTCTTAACCTTAAACACATCTCTGCAAGTGAGGCCAATTCATCAATTTCTCCTTCATGCGCTTCCTCAATAATCTGCGAATCCACTATTTCCATTATAGTTCCTTGTTGTAGCCTCTGAAGGAAGTAATGGCACAAGTTCTGCTTTTCGCCAAAACAATTGAGAAAGATTGGCTTCTTCCTTGTAAGGAGCTCAACAAGTACCACACCAAAACTATAAACATCACTCTTCTCAGTTAATTGACCTGTATGGTAGTATTCAGGATCCAAGTACCCAAAAGTTCCTTGCACAATTGTGACCACATGGGTTTCATCAATGGGAATGGATCTAGAAGCACCAAAATCAGAAACTTTTGCGGTAAAATTGCCATTTAATAGTATGTTGGCAGATTTCACATCTCTATGAAAGATTGGTATTGAAGCAGCAGAATGGAGATAAGCAAGAGCACTTGCAGCCTCAAGAGCAATCCTGATACGATCCTCCCATATTAACAGGCATTTGGTATTCAAATCACCATGAAGAAGGCCATAAAGTGTGCCGTTGGAGATGAATTCATACACGAGCAAAGGTACCTCCGATTCAAGACAACAACCAAAAAGGTTTACTACATTTCGATGAATGATTTGAGACAAGATGGCGACCTCATTGATGAAATGGTCAATTTGGCTTTGCTCCACAATTTTGGACTTTTTGATGGCTACCACACGTTGATCAGATAAAATCCCCTTATAAACTGTTCCATGACCTCCTTGACCTAAAATACGTGTTGTCTCAAAGTTATTCGTTGCCCTCTCTAGCTCTTCCAAAGAAAATATTCTTGTGCTTTGTGCAGCAGTTTCATCAGATATCAACTGCTCCAGTAGTAGGCCTTTGTTCCTTCGGAAGTATGCTCTTCGAATTTTCTTTTGGATGCCTCTTTTCCACCGCCGGACTAATACGGTTGCAATCAATGTAATAGATAGAACTCCGAGACCACTGCCAAGTCCAATAAGAACTCCTACAAATGTACGTATATGTGATATTTTAGAGTTACATTCTTTTCTTTCTCAGAATTAGACTGCATAGGGAATAAGCGGATGAGGTAAAGTCTGGCATACCCAAAACAAGGCTATGTTGTTTACTGGAAGTGCATTGCCTTTTTACAGGATCAAAAGATGTACCACGAGAACAACCAGTGCAAGTGTAGTTCCCTTCCAAATTATAGCATATTCCATTACAATTGTTGGGTCTCGAACACTCATCAATGTCTGCCAAAAATAAAACTGCATGTGAATTGAAGATGATAATATGCTTTTCAATAGAGGTACCTGTAGCAAATCTCTCTATAATCTGTTCTAAAAAAATATGTATCATTGATGTGTAAGAACTTTTATGTTTTGAGGAGTTCAGCATGTAATACAATTGAGGATGAAAACATACAATAGAGATCTAGTGGGCTACCTTTACAGCCTTCTTTGACATAAGGATTTCCTTCATAGCCGATAGAGCATTTGCAGCGGTAACCAACATAGACATGTCCATTAGTGACAGTAGAGCACTCACTGTTGGCACTAACGCAGGCATACGCTTCCTTGTTTTTCACTTTTTCACAGGATATATTATTCACAGCCCACTTCCAAACAGCATGTTGTTCAAAGAAGTCAAAGTCGTGTAAATTATCATCTAACTCGTCGAACGGTATGTAATGATCGTAATCTACTGCAAACACTTGTGTGTTGGCATCTTCAAGGAATGAGGGCTTGTCAAGAAAGAGGAGCCCTTCTTCTGCTGAGATATTGGTCACCTGATATTGTAAGGGTGGTTTTCCAATAAAAGTTTGATTGGATGTGCAATTCAGTTCAAACTTCCTATATGCAGAACATCTTTGTTCAAGCCCAAAGGGGAAAGGAATACTTATATTGCCACATGATCTAGAACAATTTGGCTTATCTCCAGCAGGGTCATAGTCTGTTCCAGTTCAGAAATATTAGGAAACAATACTATATAGTGAGAAACAATAGCTAGTATACATAATTTGTACATTCGGCTTCTTAAACGGGCTAATAAGGTAAAAGAAATTCTAAAAAATATATAGACAATTAGACATTAAAAATTGCATTTATACATGTCAAAACATTGGGCATAGAGAAGTTCGATGGGTTCTAGAAAAATGTGAACAACAAAAAAACATCCATCATCTATTATATACTAAACTGATCACTAGAGGTGCAGGAATGTGCATCGCTATAAAAAATTTCATACGATACAACTTATCCAAGTAGGCATGCAGGTAAACATCTCAGTAATTTCTAGCAAAAAGTTGTGGACGTTTTAGCTGAGATGATATGCGTAACGGCAAATCAAGTTACGTGATGAATTGGTACGTAGGAGAAACAAAAGTTGAACACCAAACTGCAAAAATACATGGAAGCAGATATCATGTCACCTAGTTCGCATCCACCGAGAAGGTAGGGATTGCCATCATCGAGTTTATCAGGGCAGGTACAAGAGTAGCCTCCGCTTGGCCCATCCACGCATTTGTTATCACCGCACGCGTACCGCTTCTGATCCAAGCCAGCCCTTCGACAATTGGGTTGATCTGTGATTAAAGGTGACAGGAAGTAGTAGGTAGCACCTGTGGTGCTTGCGTTTATCTTATCAGACAGGAGATCTGCTACTCTAAACTGATAGTTATCTGTTAAGAAAGCCTTTATTATAGTACTGTTAGCTGGCACGACGGGCTTTGCATCTGTGCCTTCTTTCTGGATGATGGTAAATCTAAATGCTCCAACCGACGCCAGCAGTCTGATGGCGCAGCAGCCGATGCCATTGCATTCGTCTCCGGCAAAAGCTTTCTCCATGATCGCCATATCAGCACACGCACTTCTGCAGTGTCCCAGGACGTCGCTGGTATCAGGGTCCAGCAGGTTGACCTCGATTCCGCAGCCAACGAACACCAGAGCATAGTAATATCCATCTAGAAAATAAAGGTTTCTCCCTGGGGCCTCCCACGATCTGTTGTAGGTGCCAAGCACACCTGGTGTGGTGGCAATGTTGAAGATGACGGCGACACGAACCTGTCCTGGATACTGTTCGACAATCTCATTGGTGGTGTTTGCCAGGAAGAGCTTTGGAGGGTCGATGGTGCTGTTGCAGGTGAGCTCGAAACCGGGCCGGAAGCAGCCGGACCCGATGCCAAAAGGGTAGTAGATGTTTACGCCGCCGCATGATTTGGGGCAGTGAGCAAGATCGGCGGCAGTAGGAGGTGCTCCGGTTGCCCGCATAGCGGCGGCAGCAAGACAGATCAGCAATAGCCGCATGGTGGCAACTGCAGCCATTGAAAGCTCAAAACCATAGGACGATGCTTGTGTTGCTCGGCACAAACATGCATTCCGGAGTTCGGGTTGTTATCTACAATGGATTGTGTTAGCACGAAATGCCCAGTTGTGAGACCAGTCCAGCTGCTAGTAAACGCTTCAGTCAACTCCCGTGCTCTGTGAAGAAATATCACCAAATGAGAAGCAGGATCACGGCTGTATGAAAGGTCTTATTTAAAACAGGATGACCACTTACACGGAAAAGTCTAAGAAATTCCCTCGTAAAAAGAAAAAAAAGAGGAAGAAAGGTCCATATAATTAAAAACTACGGCCAGGTTTTTTCTTATTTTTAGTTTATGCTTATACTGTCTATAGTAGCTAACTTTTAAATAATATATTTTTTAAGATAAGGTTAATAGAAAATTGTAATAAAAATTATACTGAGTTCAGCTGTATTATCTAAAATCACATGTTACTATTTCTCTGTGCGTACTAAATCTCACAAACAACCAGAATTTAAATATTTAAATCATAAACTATAAGTTATTAGTCTAAAAAAACCCACCCTATTTTATAATAGTTTGTTCAAGAAAAGAATGGGATTAAGGTAGTGTTCAGAATGGCGTTGACTTATGATTTTTTACTATAATTGGCTGATTTTTTACTGTAGCTGAGTTGACTTATTTAGCATAATTAAATATTTTTTTAATAAAATAAAAATAGAAAAAAAATATATTAGCTCATCACAGACATACAAAGGAATACAGATAAAAAAACAAAAAAAACACAAAAGAAAAAAAGAACAGTAAAAAAGCGCTCAACGGTGGCTTATGCGTCACTGAACGCGGCCTAAGAAGAAATTAATGCATGATTGGCCCTTTACACGCCAGCTCTGAGGTAGTCTTGTGCCTATCAAACGTACAAGCCGGTCATATCTCTCGTGTCCCAGACATGATATTTTTCTTCAGGTCTCTTCCTGTAATGCTTTTGGCCAGGACAAAACTATTGATGCTATGAGAAGATATGTATTATTCTTAGTAACACAATTCTACACCCGGAAATACTTTGCGTACAACAACTTTCGCACTATGCTTTTAGGGAGTGATCGGAATAGCGATGGCTTTTGGCTTTTGGTTGAAAAAACAATATAGCTGATTGAAAAAACACTGTAGCTGAGTTAGTGAATAGTGTAGTGAATAGTGAAAAAAAAGCTGAAATTAGAAGTTAAAGTTAAAAAAAATCGAAATGATTAGGGCCTAGGAGACCTACTCGGCACGTGCCTTCGATTTCACATGGGAAAAGAAAAATATTACTTCTCTAACCTCCTTTTTGCCTTAGCCTAGACGCACACACAAAATCCGCAGTCCTTTCAAGGTTCGCCGGACGGATCCAGCATGTTCAAGACTCCTTCAGTCTATCTACATGCCTCCAAGCCATATTTTGAGCATTATTAAGTTTCTAATGTTCTAAACAAAATATGAAGTAGAAACTTTAAGAAATCATTGCAATTCATTAGTTCAATACTCTGTTTGTTTATTTCAATTCTAAGTCTACCAGTAGGAAACAGAGGTAGCATTCGCATCCTCAGATTTTTACGAGGGAGGAGGACCTCATCATCACCAAAGCCTAAAATGAGCGTGTGCAGGCGTCTTGGGTCAATACAAAAAGTAATCGCGGCTTACGATTTTTGTCATTAATGAGAGTGTTTAGATGAATAAATAAAATATTAATAAATTAATAAGTTATTTTTAAAAACTATTTTAATAAATCATTTTCAAATAATGATAAAGAAATTATTTTATTTATTTATTTAAAAAAATTATAAACTATAATTTATAAGCTGAAAACAACGTGATCACAGACTACACGCCATAGCGTGGCCCATAAGTTCACACACCGGAGTAGGCTTCTCACATTGGCCGAATCCATACGGAACTACTGGAAGCACTTCCGAGTCAAGTGTAGGTGTTCACATGAAATAAAGTACATGATGAAATGCATGTACGCCGCTCATTTTGGTCTTTTTAGGCTTCAGTTTTTAGTTTTTATTTTTTTTTCACTATTCAGTATTTTATTTTTTCTGAATTATTTATATATTTTAAGCTTTTTGTATTTTCTTTTTTTCCTATGTTCCTTTGTATTGTTCCTAATGGGTTAACATGTTTTTTCTATTTTTTACATTTTTTAAAATTAATTATGCTCAAAAAGCCAAATCAGCTACAGTAAAAAAAATCAGCTACAGTAAAATTTCAATCAAAACCGAAACCATCGCTAAAATGACGCCCCCTAAATGACGGTTTGGCAAGAACAGTAAGACCGAGCCGATACGACTGAATAATAAACTAATTATTGGTTTCATAGAAATAATAATGGAAATTTTAATTACAATTTATTCTGCTAACTCTATACACGGTCTCTCTAATTCTTCCCGTGTGGGCTCTATTGTCCACCGCTCACCACATTCATAAAAACCGTTCAAAGGATCATATGAGAATATTTATAATTTTATTATAATAATTTAATATTATTTTGAAGGAGTAAAAATTTAGAATTTAAATATTTACAAATTTTCTAGATAAATTTGTAGAAATAAATAATTTTAGAAAAATTGAGTCATAAGATGATTTGATGACCTAGATAAGTGGTTATAGATTACTGTTGTAGCATGGCTACTACAGTAGGAACAGGGTACCCTTCTCTATGAGGGGAGATAAGAGCTAGCTGCCACGCCAGCCCTACCGCCACGTGGCGTGTGACGTGTCATGCCACGCCAGCGCCACATCAGCCAAAATTCGCCCCCAGGTGCCACGTGGTAGCCACGTTAGCACGTGCCACGTGTCGGCACCAGTAGCCGCCATGTCAGCCCTAGCCTCGCCGCGTCAGCGCCGTCGCCCCCGCGTATTGTTCCATGCACCGAGTGCACCGTGGACTCGTTCTACCGTGCGCCGGGTTCACAGCACAGTGCGATTTTTGATTTTCAGTATTTTTTTGGGTTTATTTTTCGAGAGCTCGTTCTCCTCCGTCTTAACTCCGATTTACCATGTTCTTTTTTCTAAATTCATCTAAAATCGAGCTCTAGTTTTTTGTTCTAGTTTCATGATTTTTGGAGTTCATTTGCTTATCATTTTATGTATTTTTCTTGTTTCGATGGTTTTCTCCTTCGTTAGATTCCGATTCCGGAGGAGCAAGAGCTACGCCCGAAGACCAAGAGTACCTCGCTGAGAATAACCAAGGCAAATCGTGTCCTTTAATCATGTTGAACCTAATTTGCAATCTATTATTTATTTATTTTGTTTTAAATTACATTGCATCACTATTTTATATAAACCTTTGGATTGGTAGTTATTGCCCTAACTGTTTACACTCCTTCTTGATAACTTTGAACACCATGATGAAATTGTCACCTTAGGCTGAAAACTTAATTAGTGATGTTATGTTAATTATCATATGGTTGGTACGATAGAATTGCTTAACTTTGCTTATATTTACGAATAGTTTCATCATCGCATGTGAAGTATTAATTTGACTTAATGATATATGGAACTGTGATTGGTGCTATGTTTATTAAAATTTGTGCCATGATATTGGTGTGTCATCGGATTAGTTATACAAACTTGGTTTTGCACTCGGGCGAGTGATCGTGTAGTAAAAGGGGAAGTGCAGGTTCACTTCGGGGGATGTGGTAATCTCGCCCGGGTAAAATTAAGGACTTAACTTTGTGCGCCATTGATCTGAGCTTTATCGTGCAAACCACATGTCTAGTATGGGATAGACCTGGCTGACTAATTTGGGAGGTTTCAACTTAATCTTGCCAATGAGATGAACATGGTTGCTGATTTCCATGTGGCCCAAGGGGGGTGTGATGCGAAACCCTAGCGGGTAGGATTAGGTTGGGATTGAACTTTGTAAAGGCTTTGTTGTGATTACCTTAAGCTGAGGCTAATTACATCGTGTGGGTACAGTTGTGCAACCTCTGCAGAGTGTAAAACTATTCAAATAGCCGCGTCCTTGGTCATAGACAGTGCTCGGTGATTTCACACGAGGTATAGTTATTTCTGAAAACTTGTGGATTGTGGTTAGACAGTGAATAGTTAATTCACTGTTGGTTCAGCTTATGGATGGGAGGTCCATAAGTGGTTGGTTTAACTTATGAATGGGAGGTCTATAAGTGGTTTATTTCAATTTCTTTGATTATTTATTTATTATTATTTTACTTAAAGTTCGCTTTCAATCTATTTACTGTATTTACCTTTAAATGTCATTTTATGCAAACTAACATTTCAGCCTTCCTTTGGTAAGCCCTACATACTATATTGCATTCATTTGTTACAAACGACTTGCTAAGTACCAATGTACTCACGGTTTTATGCCCAATATTGCTCAGTTGAGGAAGAGGAGTATCACCAGCAGGAGGTTTTAGAAGGAGAGTACTTCGACGACTTCGCGGATTAGGCTTCGTTCTCCACTCGATAGCCTGTGGGCTTATCGATTGGCTGCTACGCTTTATTTTGGATTTTCGCTGCTAGTTTAAAGCCATTCCGGCTAGAGATATTATAAATTTGGCCATAAGGTCGTACCTTTGAGATTTATCGATATTTGAGTTTTCCCCTTTATTTTATCGTGTGTATGGTTGTGATTACATCTATGTTTGACTGTGTGCACTAGCGTGATCCTGGACTAGTGCATTTTACACAGAGAGTCCGAATTTGCATATTCAGGTCTCGACAAGTGGAGAATCATCAAGTGTTTCAATCGTGTGATGAAGTAAAAGACTAGAACTCAATTAAGCACATATTCACCATCCCACGTCCCATTACCTACATATGAGAAGAACAAAGTGTCCGAGTCTTGGATTTCGAAAGGTTAATAACTAAGTACTTTGGAAC
This sequence comes from Melocanna baccifera, assembly GCA_036346265.1. Lineage (NCBI taxonomy): Eukaryota > Viridiplantae > Streptophyta > Magnoliopsida > Poales > Poaceae > Melocanna > Melocanna baccifera. The sequence continues at coordinate 16,105,533 of CM070676.1, read as the reverse complement.
CCAAAACTTTGACACACCCACACTAGAAGTAAAGATGTCGGGTTAAGTTTTGGGAGTCAACCAAGGTTAATAGTGAGGATCAAGGCTACCCTCGTAGAGGAGCCAAGTGAGGCATGGTCTGGTAGAACTAGAATCGGAGAGACTTGCCGATGTGTGACAAGCTAGTGGTGCATCTAGACATGATAAGCATAACGACTGCTTGCAATGGAAGGAAATGATTGGGACAAGAAAGGGTATTTTGGTAGTTTGACCAAAATACCAAAAACTACCTTCAAACAAAACCACGGTATTTAAGAGAGTGGTTTAGGTTAAGGAAAAGTTAAGAAAATCAAGTTGGATCAAGGCTAAGGACTTAGCAGATTTTGGGCTTATACGCTTTGAATAGCGTGCATAAGTGTAGTGTGTGAGTTAAAACCCGTGTGTGTGAGGTTATCGGATTTGCTCCATTATGCTACGTGGATAGTATCCACTAAAAGTTAGATGAAACTAGCTAATCTATCTATTTAAAAGGATGGGATAGAGACTTATAGTTAGCCATCCAATCTTCCTCTCTTGTGCTCTCTTGTTTAGTGTTACCATTTAAGAGTTGAGTGATTTGTGTAGTTTTTGTCCTCCAAGATAGAGTGACTGTAAAACTTTTCTCTTCAAATAGCAGTAGAATCAATTTTTGATCATTTCCATAGCTATCTCTTATTTTGATTGATTTGCTCTTGAATTGGTTGGTTTTTCATCTTCTCTCTTTTATTCTTGATCTTGTTGTGTCAAAGACGTACAAAAAATAAAGATAATCTCAGAAAATCAATCTCCACCTTTCTAGACACTTGGTTAGCAAGTTTATGAAGAAACCTAGTTTTTGCTCTTCTTGGTCTCTCCGAGTAATTTCTTAATCTAGCTGTTTTAACCTTGATTTGTTTTGTTCTTGCTTGTTATGACATATAGAAACTTATCTAGATATATCTTAGCCATCATACACCCACGAGTAAGTCATATTCATTGTTTGTGGTTTTTGATGCAATTTGCCTTCAAACAAAAAAAGATCATAAGTTTGGCAATAATTTCCTTGATTGTTGATGGGAATGGATTTTTGACATCCTACAGAAGATGCATAGCAAATTTCAAGTGATTTAGAGCTTTGTTTTGAAAGTTAACTCAATTTTAGTTTTTTGCCCAGTTTTGGTGCAATCAAGCTTCACAAAACCAAAAGATCTTAATTATCTCAAGTTTTTTGATTAGGATAGGTTTTTAAAGTCATGAACTAGTTTTGATTCAATTTTCAAGTCTTTTGAATCAACGAATCAAAAGCAATATGGTTTTTTGAATTTGAAATAGTACTATTTTCACTATTCATAGTTTGAAAATTTCTGTAGCTCTATGAATTTTTAGACTTTCGGCTTCTTAATTTTTATAGCTTCTTATAGCTATTAGAGTACAGATTAAGGGAAAACCTAGGCGATAATTTGAAGGCACCATTAACTCTCCCCTCTATTGTCATACTTGTCCTACAAATGTATCATGTATCAGAGTTCGATTAGCTCTTCTCATAAATCTTAACTGGTCTTAGAAACTATGGCAACCAACAAGTATTCTTTTAAGCCACCTATGTTCGATGGAGTCAATTTTTCTTATTGGAAGGCTCGCATGCATGCTTACATTGAGACTCAAGTGCACGCAATTTGGTTTAAACTCAAGAATCCTTATGCGTTGCCAGACAATGACGATGTGGTTTCTCCCGATGTGGAGGCGAACAGCAAGACACGCAACTTCTTGATTCAAGGGCTTAGTCGATCCGAGTTTGAGCGAGTTACTCATTTGAGGTCTGCTTATGAGATTTGGAAGACTCTCTTTAACTACCATGAGGGCTCTACCATGATCAAGAAAATAAGACAGAACCAACTCAAAAAAGAATACTCCAAGATCAAGCAAATTAAGATGCTACAATTAATGAAATGTGATTCAAGTTGACTTGAAAAGGTCATTATAAATATGCTGAAATTGATTTGAGCTAAAACTTTAGAAGTCGTTGTAGATGGCTCCCTGTCTAGGATATGCTTTACTGAGATAAGCCATAATCAAGTATTAATAATAAAAGTGCTATGTGTCAAGTTATGTAAATCTATGTTAAGTTTTGTTCTTTAGTTTTACACTTGTGGCTCACTTAGTTCTTGATTCTAACATCTAGATTTAAATCTGTATTTTATATGGCTATCTTTTTTAGTAAGATCTTTATCTTAATTGATCATTTTTGTGAAGGTCTGCCATGTACATTAATTTGTTTAATCATATTATAAGCTTCTTTTGTCCTACTTTGTTATATATGCATATTTCTGATCGACTAAGCTTTATAAGAGCATGGTTTTGTGCACAACAATTCAATTGGTTTAAATAATCTTTTAAGTTTTCACGGTGTGTTTTCTTTTTTAAAAAGTTTTTGGATCAATTTTACTTACATACCTTTGTTGTTTCTTCCTTTTGTGTCTTGATACTTACATTGCCAAAGAGGGAGAGATTTGAGAGAATTTTTGGCTAAAAATGCTAAACGCTTTTCAGTATGCTTTGTGAGAGATTTATGACTTGTGGCTTAAAATAATTTTTTGGCTTCAGTTCTTCATTTAGACCTGTTTGAAGTTATGTTATCTTGAAGTATTGTCAATGTATTCATCAAAGGGGAGATCGCTAGACTATGTGACTAGGTCTACAATATTTGTGATGATGAATAATTTATAATGTTGCTTATCAATATTATTTAAGATGTGTGACGTGTTTGAACTCATGTCAGTTAAGTTACAAAGAAATTGTGCCAGTAAAAGATGGTGCTTTGGTTTTTGCATGTATAGGATAACTCAGAGATGATCGTAGTTTAAGCAAGGAACAGAAGATGGCTTGATGCAAAGTTATAGTCCAGAGAGTCGAGAATGCTAGAGGAGACTATTGGGCTCAAGTTAGGACGCGTGAAGATCAAATATAGATAATATGTGTTGGAGCTACAGATGTGTGGTCCGGATGCTACAATATGTGATAAATTTGGAGTGCCCAAAATTTGGATAGTGTGACAAGAGTTAAAAAAATCCATATTACGTAAGGATTTCAAGTCCCTTATTTGTTAGAATTGAATAAGAAATCATGGTCTTAGGGATATGATCATGGTTTAAGCCATATACTATAAATAGAGACGGGGTTAGGTGCTAACCTGAAGGCTGGATAGATGTAATTTTTGTGCTAGAATTTGGGGAGTACTAGAAGAGCATTTTCTACCCATAAACATAATAATCCAGTGATAAAAAATTTTAGATCCGTTAAAAATTCATAAGTGTTTCAATCTGCGTCAAGCCTCATCTTCATGTGCGTGGCCGTTGCAACAAGAAATCGATGGCCAATCTCACGCGGAAAGCAGTCTTCAATTTTTCGGTTGCTGTACGGAAATTTCCGCTCTGCTACGGTAAAAATACTGTAGATACCATGCTCTTACAGTATCAGAAGAAACAATTTTTCCTTTTGTTGGCTTTTGTTTTTGTGTTCTTACTGTATTGATAAATTGGACAATCAAAACACAATAGATTTGAGGAAAAATGATTTTACTGTAGATTATAATTATTTACCCTGCCGATTGTTGCCGATTGTCATCGATGATCCTTCAATACTTTGTACAAATTTTAATCTGTCAGCCTTCTTCCTCCCCTCTACACCACTTTATATTGATCCAACATGTAATAAGTAGAAACTAAAGTGTTTTTTTCAGACAACAAAAAAGATATACATGAAGTGTTATCTGAAAGGGATAGTTTAGCGAGGTAAATCAGTCCAAGAAATTTTGTGTCCGTGAAAATTGGACTTGGACTTTCATAATGGCTAGCCTTGAACGTCCCTTTGCTTCATCTTGGCTCTTACAAGCTGCAGTCTTAACTCCACTTCTTTCATTGTAGGCCTATCTTCACCTCTAAGACTTAAGCATGTCTCGGCAAGCGAGGCAATCTCATCAATTTCCCTAATATTTGCTTCCTCAACAACTTGAGCATCCACTATTTGTATTGTAGTTTTATCTCGCAGTCTTTGAAGAAAGTAATGGCACAAGTTCTGCTTTTAACCAAAGTTGTTGAGGAAGATTGGCTTCTTCCTTGTTAGCAGCTCGACAAGTATCACACCAAAACTGTAAACATCACTCTTCTCGGTTAATTGGCCTGTACGATAATATTCAGGATCTAAGTACCCAAATGTCCCCTGCACAATCGTGACCACATGAGTTTCATCAATGGAAACAGATCTTGAAGCACCAAAATCTGAAATCTTTGTGGTGAAATTTTCATCTAAGAGTATATTGGCAGATTTCACATCTCTATGAAAGATTGGTGTTGAAGCAGCCGAATGGAGATAAGCAAGTGCGCCTGAAGCCTCCAGGGCAATCTTGATTCGATCGTCCCATGTTAACAAGCATTTAGTACCCATATCACTGTGAAGAAGCTCATAAAGCGTGCCATTGGAGATGAATTCATACACGAGCAAAGGTACCTCAGATTCAAGGCAGCAACCAAAAAGTTTTACTACATTCCGATGAATGATTTGAGATAGGATGGCAACCTCATTGACAAATTGATCAATCTCACTCTGCTGAATAATCTTGGACTTTTTTATGGCTACCACACGTTGATCAGATAGGATCCCCTTGTAAACTGTTCCATGGCCTCCATGGCCAAGAATTCGCATTGAGTCAAAATTGTTAGTCGCATTCTCTAGCTCTTCCAAGGAAAATATTTTTGTGCTGTATGCAACACTTTCGTTAGTTGAGATCAGTTGCTCCAAGATTATGCCTTTGTTTTTTCGGAAGTGTGCCCTTCGAATTTTCTTTCGAATGCCTCTCTTCCACTTCCGAATTAATATGGTTGCTACTAATGTTAGAAGTATAAGGCCAATGCCACAGCCAAGTCCAATACCAGCTCCTGCATAAGCACATACATTAGTTCGAGTTACATTCTGTCCTTTTCGCAACAGACAGAACAGGCAAAGCATGAGGTAAGTTCTGACGTACCTAAAAGAAGCCTATGTTGCCTCGTGGAAGTGCATTGCCTTTTTACGGGATCAAAAGTTGTACCATGAGGGCAACCTGCGCAAATAAAGCTCCCTTCCGAGTTGTGGCATGTTCCATTGCATAAGTTGGGCTTCAAACACTCATCAATATCTGCATGAGACGTCCACCTGAAATGTGAGCTTCACTCGACAATATATCATTTCGATGGTCCTATTTGCTTGCACAGAGCTAAAACATGGGTTTTCAGAGAAAGTTTTATAGCAAATCAGCATAATTTGGCTGTATAAGACTTTTTTAAAAAAAAAGTTTAGCATGCTGTAAAAATTGATAATCAGATGCATACAACCGAGATAGTAGAGTGGTTCTATACCATGACAACCCTTTTTGATGTAAGGATTTCCTTCATAGCCGACAGAGCACCTGCACCGGTAACCAATGTAAACATGTCCATGGGTGACAGTAATACACTCACTGTTAGGACTTATGCATGCATATGAATTCAGTTTGTGTGCCATCTCGCAGGTTATATTGTTGATAGCCCACTGCAAAACACCATATTGCTCAGAGAAGTCAAAGTCTTCTAAATCTTCAATGAGCAGCTGGGACCATCCGTCACCTGTGTACTGTATTGCAAGCAACGTTGTGTTGGCATGTTCAATGTGTGAGGGCATGTCGACAAACAAGAGTCCTTCATCTACTGAAATATTTGTCAGTTGATATTGTGTGGGTGGACTTCCAATGAGAGGTTGATTAGATGTGCAGTTCAGTTGAAACTTCTTATTTGCAGAACATCCTGGTTCAAGTCCAAAGGGAAAAGGAATACTTGTATTGCCACATGACCTAGAACAATTCAGCTTGTCTCGAGTGGGATCATACTCTGTTTCAAATAAGAAATATTAAGAAGAAAGACTACAACGGGATACAATAGCTTAGAATAATTAATAGGTGCTCTAGGCTTATCTACAATTAGACGATCTTGTAAGTAAAACATTTTCTAGACATTATTCCTAGCAGGCTTAGCACTACAGCTACCGAAAATTTTCATTTTGAAAATGATATACCTAAGCACAGAGTGAACCAGTCTAAGCCAATTTTATTTATATAGAGATGTGGTAACACGTAGCATTCTTTTTTTTATTGGATCTTATATAGAGATTTACATCATGGAATTATAACTAGTGCAAGTCTATTTTGAAATATTTTGATGTGATGTTGTGTGAGATTTAGAGCTAGTATACTCAAGAATATGCGCGCCACAAGAACATTTTCATATGACACGAGGTATGGTTTAGTGCTCAGGGCATTTTTTTCCGTGCTTTGACCTAAGTAATAGTTTTTACTAGTCCTCCTGCTACTACGCATGTTCAAGGTTGTTTTTCACATGTAATTTTATAGAGGCAAAGAAAATGCACATGTAATTTCATAGAGGCAAAGAAAGTAACGAGCTGTGCACCTACCTTGGTTGCACCCACCGGGAAGGTATGGATTTCCACCGTCAGAACTGTCGAAGCACGTACAATAGTATCCTCTGTTTGGCACATCCACACATTTGTTACTGCCGCACGCGTAGTGCTTCTGATCCAGCTGAGCCATTTGACAATTGGGTTGATCCGTGATTACAGCTGACAGACTGGACCAAGTCGCACCGACGGTGCTAGCGGTAATCTTATCGGACAGGAAAACTGTTATGTTATAATCATCCCAGGGGGATGCTATGAAAGCCTTAATATTAGCAGTCGCGATTGGTGTTGCGTCTGCCCCTTCATTCTGGATGATGGTAAATCTGAATGCATCAACCCATCCTTTGATTCTGATCATGCAGCAGCCCATACCAATGCATTCCTTGTCTGCAAAAGCCTTCTCCATAGTCGCCATGTCAGCACACACACTTGAACAATATCCCAGGACGTTGCCGGTATCAGAATCAAACAAGTATACCTCAATTCCACAACCCATGAGAACAAAAGAGTAAAAATCAAAGTAAAAAAAATGAAGGATTCTTCCTGGGGCCTCCCACGACCTGTTGTAGGTGCCGGGTACACCTGGTTTGGTGGCGATGTTGAAGGCGACGAAGGCTTTAACTTGTCCGCCGGGGTCTTGATCGACGATCTCGGTGGTGGTGTTACCCAAGAAGAGCTTGGGGGGTTTGGTGGTGTGGTTGCAGGTGAGCTCGAAGCCTGGACGGAAGCAGCCGGGCCCGACGCCGAAGGGGTACGAGATGTTCGCGCTCCCGCACGATTTGGGGCAGTGCGCAAGGTCGGAGGCGGAGGGAGGCGCCCCTGATGCCCATGGCGTGGTGTTGGCCGCGGCTAGGCACATCAACATGAACCTCATGATGGTTAGGACAATAGCTGCACCCATTTGAGTTTCCTACTCTATGGAGATGCTTGTTTTTGTCGACGTTATGTTCGTCTCCTACCCAAGACGAATTCCGGCAGCGGAAGGTGGTAGCGGTTCATTATCTAGGAGGTCCTAGCGGGAACTTGTACGCTTCGTGGTAGCCTTTTCTGAGAGGTGCCCGGATGCAATAATTTCTTCTTTTTCTTATCGTTCGCTGTCGATCTTCTGTTCTTTCGTTTTAATTGACTGGGTCAGTTCGACTTGGGAGTTTGTACGTAACCTTTTCTTCTATCTCAGTACAAATAATAGGTACTTATGCGTATTCTCGAAAAAACTTTCTGGTCGTTTTAGAAGGTGCAGTGTTCGCACGCAACGCCCACATTCCTAGTTGACAGGATTTAGCCGAAATTAGTGCACATAGTTGCCTCCCGTGACGCGTTGACGACTCACCCTTTCGCACATAGTACAATGTGACTGTAGGATGATGGCGCCGAGGAGGGTAAATGATCGCGCACTTTTCCGAAGTAAAACCCGCTAAGTATTGAAGGCTTCTCCACTTCAACAGTTATAGCAAGACACACGGCAGAAACTCACAAACATTAAGCCTACAAGCTAAGAACTCTACGGACGAGCAAAACAGCCACCGGTCTGACAGCTTACCCCCATGACGATCTGATCGCCCTTTAGCACAGAGGCCAAATCATCACGAATGCAAAACCTCCAAAAGTTTAACTCTTATACCGCTCAATTTAGCTTATAACTTTTTGATTTCTGCTTTTTTTTCACTATTCATTAATTTTATTTTTTTCAGATTTTTTATTTTTGAGCTTTTTTTGTCTTTTTTTCTTGTATTCCTGTGCATTGTCCGTGATAGGTTAACATGTTTTTCTATTTTTAAATTTTTTTAAATTTAATTATACCAAATAAGTTAATTCAGCTACAGCAAAAAATAAACCTGCTACAGTAAAAAAGCCATAAGCAAATGTCATTCTGAACACCCCCTATCCACAGTTCCAAATCTCATAAAACTTGAAACAAAGCATCCCTAAGACCTCAGGAACCTATTCCAACCAACAATCATATAGATCATTATTAAAATTCCAACCTTTGTCTAAAACAAGAAAGATTATATCAAGATCGGATCAAAACCTAAACGGAAACCAAAAGCTTGCTCGTGGTTAATGAAGATCAAGATGACCCTACATCAACTCCCACAAGTCCTAACAAGCTAAATCACAACATGCAATGAAAGTTCTCAAGAAATCTCTCTTCTGCAGCAAAAACCGGCAAAGCAAGGCAAACTTCAAGAACATGTGGTAGGGCTGTCTAGATGAATGGAATCTAGTATCTAGAAGGTTCTTCTATCATTTAATCATCCTTGGGAGCTAGGAAGATAAGGAGGAAATAAATCCAAGCAAAAACATCAATCAAATAAAAAACACGAGGAAATAATGCCAAAACATATTTGGATGAAATTTAGATCTTTATTTTAATACAAATAATATGTACTTCTTATGCGTAATATCTGAAAAAAATTCTGGTCATTTATATGGTATAGACTCTATTTGTAGAAACCAATATAAATACCTGGTTTCTCAAAGTAGTTTTTTTTACTTCTTTTACTCCTATCTCACTCCAAGGATAAGTCAAAGGTTGCGGGCGCATCATATACCTCATTCATCTTGTTTTTATCTTACACATATATCTCTCCCTTATTTTTTACACCACTCACCTACTCCTTCTAAAACCACTTCTTTTAGTCGTTACTATTTATTTTTAGCCAAAAATCAATAGTCGTAACCAAAAATTTCAGCAAAAACCTATACGAAAGCGGCGGTAGTGTTAGCACGCAATGCCCATATTTCCTAGTTGTGCTACTGAGAAGTCTATTCTAGTCCAGTAGCAATGCATGACATGATAATATCCTTGCTAACCTGGAAAACTGGGGAAAAACCTATACGAAAGCGGCGGTAGTGTTAGCACGCAATGCCCATATTTCCTAGTTGTGCTACTGAGAAGTCTATTCTAGTCCAGTAGCAATGCATGACATGATAATATCCTTGCTAACCTGGAAAACTGGGGCATGATCGATGTAGACGTGTGACTACAGAAAAATGTTTGAATTTTAGACAAGACAATGACTGTTTTTTGTTGAAATAGTTTCATATTAATTATGAAAGGACAAAAAACATAACTTCAAAATGAGGGAGTTTTTCAACTCATAAGTTAGCTTTCGGGATGAAAATGCCCTTTCCGTCCCATGAGTAGTATCAGAGCTCGATTCTAACATCTTTGACTCGATGGATACTAGTGTGTAAAAACCCGATGGACCATGACCCTGAGAGACCTCGGTGTACGGTGAAAGGGACGATGAACGGCTGAGTGACACTAATATGTGAAGAGGGAGATTGTTGGAATAGTTTTATATTGGTTATGGAAAGGTAGGTGACCTAACTTAAAAATAGAGAAGCTACTTATCTTAAGTTAGTTTTTGGAGATGAGAAGGCTCTTGGTCCAACAGTTTTGTCCAATATGATGACATGATTTAGTAGAAAATTAGCGCACATAGTTGCTTTCCTTGACGCGCCAACGACTCTGCCTTTCACACATAGTACAGTGTAACACGGTATAGATTTTTCATCCAGGTAACAAATTTTTTCCTATTCGTATTTCAATTCAAATGTGCATGGAAAATATGAATGTGAATATGGCAAGAACTTTTCTCATCTCAAATGTTATTTGTTATCCAACTATTTGTATTCATATACAAATTTGATTAAATAATATACATATTTTACGCAAATGCCTAATTAGTTAGATGAGTTTTTTTCAATTTAACATGAATTCATGTTCCTTTTATGTGAAAAAAATATATTAGAACTATTAAGTTGATTGCATGAGGATATAGTACCATTAATATCTATATAAGTTATGAGGATATCTAGATCCGATCAAATTGAGTAGATATTTAATTCAAATTCATATTCGTTATGATATTTGATTTGTATTTGTATTTGTTTTTTTAAAAAATATGGATACAAATATGAACATAGTTTAACCACTATTCAATTTGTATTCAATCTGTTTCTATACCTAGATAACCCCAAAGATTTTACTTCTTCAGGTTCTGTTTAGCATTGTAGTGGATTTTGGAAAAAAAACCACTTATTTATTTCTACTTTTGGATATAACAATCGCTTGCAAGCATATATTTTTTGAACTGGAATAGCAAAATCTTACTCAAATTAGTAAGGATTCCCTTAACTAACTAGATTCTACGGCACAGCGCGCACTCCTAACTTACGAGAAGAACACAAGAAAAAACAGAAAAAAAATCGTTTACATGCATCTAACTCGCAACAAATAACAAATTTATAATTAAATTCCAACAAACAATACACGTGCACATGCATGTCAAAAGTTTTTTCATTTACTTTGTGCTCACGTGGTGCAAGAGTTAAAAATTGGCAAGCATGTATGTGTCTTATTTCTAATCAAGAGAGATGTTGAAATATGTTGCTCAACTTTCCTTGCCAGTTAAAGATTTTAAGTGAATTTGTTAGCGTAATATCCCGTGTTATCCTAGCCTCGTAAAACAAGAAAGAACAGAAAGAAAAGAAGAAATAGGGCAAAGCCGTGGCTCGTACTGCTTAGAGACCAAGCGATTAAAACATACGTTGCTGCCCCTGTGCCGTGCCACGGCATCGCCCTAGCCACCTATGCTGCTGCCCCTGCACCTTGTCGCCGCGCTGCTAGCTACGGCCGTGGGCTATTGCCAGGTGCTGAGGTGCAGCCATGGAATGATGGAAACGCCAAGACTATAGAGAGAAGCAGAAGGACAGAAGGAGAGGAATAGAAAAGGGTTTGCGCTCGCACCGTTCTAGGGTAACGAATTAATATTGAAAATAATTTTGATTTAGAGTTTTAATTGAGTTTGAGATATATTAGAGTTCGTCTTTATGTGTTACTTAAGTTAAAGTTATATTTAACATAAAATCTAAGTATGTATGTTAGTAAGAAAGTATTAGCATATATAATAAGTAGACTTTAATTAATTTTGTAAGAGCGAACAAGATAATAAAAAAATATGAATGTTGTAGGGGTGTTCCCTACCTAAACCCAGCCAGCCTGTTAGAAAGGCGTAAGCACCGAGTGAGACATGTATAATAACGTGAATGCCCTTGAAGGGTAAAACTGAAAAAGATGTTGAAATTGAAAAAAAAACTAAAATAAACAGGGCTATATTTTGGACCGTCCGTGCGAAGAAAAAGATGTCAGCATCCACGCGAGCGTAAGCGACTTCAGTTTTTTTTGTCCGTCTGTGCGGAGAAAAAAGTAATAGTAATATGCTAGTTTTTTTTTTTTTTTGCCCGAGGCTCTAATTAAAGATAGAAATCAAACCATCCAAACAAACGACAACAAAAAAACAGTGTTTTTGTTTCAGTCCTCCAATTCAAACAAAAAGAAAAGATCAGTGCTCATCAACTGTCTATTCTAAAACTGTAGATAAGGTTCCATTATTTGGTCCATGACAGAGAGCAACCCTGAGTTCTTGATCTGTGTCCAAGATCATGCCGCGTTTTTTGGAAAGTTGTGTCATTGATGATGAGGCATCATCCAGATGAATTCCGCTGTCTCGTTGCATTATCTGATGCTCACGACGAGTAATTATGCAACATAGGCAATCGAGATGAATGTATACATGAAGCCTCAAGCTAAGTGGGAAGTTCGATCATCGAAGCGTGGAGGTAAGAACACTTTCAACAGTGGTGGCCAAGGTCATCATAATCGAAAGCTTAATAAGGTAAAAGTGAGATGTTATAATTGTAACGCTTATAGACACTTTACTTCAGAATATCGTAAGCCGAAGATGGAGAAAATACTTCTTGCTAAAGCTCTCAGCGATGATGAAACAACACTGTTTTGATGTTGAGATGAGTCCAAAACGTTGAGAAGATGTGTTCGTCACGCAAACTCGAGTACGTAGAGTTGAGTTCAAAACATTGAGGAGACGTGTCACTATTGTAGATGAGGCCGACTAACTCAACAAGTTAGGATCTTTACATCTAGATGGGCCTGTACCAGTTGAGGCAGAAAGTTATGGTAAAAATAATATAAAATAATTAGAGAAATGATTTACTGATGGAGAGGTTGTCTTTAGTACTGTCTTTGGATGAGATAAAAACCAAAGAGATAATCTCAAAAGATAAACTATTGTACATACCCTAATGGTGGAGGATGCATAAGAACACCACCTCATCTCCATCACCTGAAGAACAACATTTCCACCATCATCTCCGTCACCTCAAGAACACTATTTCCACCACCATCCACCGTATTCTACCACAATTTTCATCATTGTTTGCATCTTCATCTTGTAACAATACATTTCCAAGTGATCCACAGAGTATCGACGACGTTGTGGATCAATACATTCTTTATAATCAGATCGCTGGCACCATGTTATTCTCATTTTATTCTTTGTTGTTTTATCACTATGATTATGTGTGGGTAGTCCCCAAGGGCTACGGGTGGTAGGTGATCTTGTAGCGATACAAATGTAGCGCAGAACTATGATTTCATGCATGCTTTTGTGTTATCTTTGTACAAGTATTCATTGCTCGTCTCAATATTAGGTCTAGATGGGCTTCGAGATTTCATAGGTTGGCCAAAGCCGAGGCAGCGACAAATGAGGATCAGAAGAATGATGATAGTCTAGGACAATTAAAGGGGCAGATTTCGGCTTTGGAAGCGAATCACTTGATCAGGAGTTACGGTACAACCACGGAACGGAAGGTGTTGGTCTGGCAGGGTGACACGCTACGGTGTGCACGGAGCACAGGAGAATAGATTCTTATTCCAACAATCCCTCCTCCCTCTGACAAGTGAGGTAAGGAGCGTGACACGAGAGCGCAGGGCTAAGCGCCACCACAGAGGCATGACATGGGCTATGACAGAACTCGGCCAGGTGCAAGGTGTAGACTCAAGGGTAGGCGTAGGACAATCACGGTGGTGGAGGTGGGACACTTTAACATCCCGTTTCCAGAAGCGGTATTTTACTGTTCATCTCGCAGCAGCCTCAGGACTGTCAACTGCGAGGTACTGTAATTGAGTATACATCATCGCAAACACATACTTAAAAAGGGTACAAACCAGCTTTATTACAATATAGAGGCTTAACAGTTAGAGACCAAAAGTTGGTCCTCTCTGGAACAAACGTACTGCCCAAATTTTCGGTGCTTCCGAGTTTTGGTAGTCCGATTTGGAGTGCAGTCATACTGCTTTTGTGGTAGTTCGCCATTCAAATTCCAGTAGTTCCGATTTCTGGGTGCGGTACTACCGTTAGCTTAGGGACCAAAATTGGTCCTATCTGGAAAAAATGTACCGCCCAAATTTTTGGTGCTTCCAAGTTTCAGTAGTTCTAATTTGGAGTGCGGTCATACCGCTCTGCGATAATTCCGCCGTTCAAATTCTGGTACTACCGATATCGACAAGCCTAAATCTCAAAGAGAGTGTTCTCTGGAAAAAAGTACCACTCAAGGTGCGGTGCTACCGAGCTCCGGTAGTACCGCAGTTAACACGTCGGTACTTCCAAAACCGTTAGTTCCACAATATATACTCCGATACTTCTGATTTTCCTGACAGAGCACAATTAGCTTTCAAATTTAATTTTAAGTGTATGCATGATCCTAAGTTGATCCAAATGAAACAAGAACATGCTATCAAGTTACTTTCTATGATCCTTCTAATAGTACGACGATTTAACCTATAATCTGGTCTTCCAACCTTTCTCCTAAGACCGGCAAAAATCAAAAGGAATCCTATACTACTAGTACCTTTGTCTTGAACCATCTTGATCATCATTTTGACTTTTAGCATACACTTTGATATACTCAATTAGGGACTTAACCTATGTGATATTCAACAAATACATTATTCCTATATTCATATATTGTCATTAATTACCAAAACTATTTTTAGGGGCCTAGATGCTTTCAGCAATATAAAGGACAAGTCTCGAAAGATGGAGGAGATAAGAGATCAGCCAGAACGTAGGTAGTAGTGATTCTTTGTGCTGTCCATGATTATAAGCTTTCCTCAATAATAATAGCATAGGATGTTGGGTTATTACTCTCTCAAGAGAAGGCCTAAACCTAGATACTTCAATCAAATCTCGTGCTCTGTGAATAAGAAATATCACCAAATGAAAAGTCTTTGTAATTTGAAACAGGATCACAACTGTATGAAAGGTCTTTGTTATTTAAAACAGGATAACCACTTACAAGAAAAAGTCCAAGAAGTTCCCTTGCAACGAGGAGGAGAAAGAAGAGTCCACATAATTGAAAACAACATCACGATCGTTTGTTAGGAGGACGAAGGAGAAGAGATCAGATCACAGGAGATCAGCCAGAGCGTAGGCAGTAGTGATTTCTTGCACTGTTCACGTTTGTAAGCTTTTTCTCAGTAACAACAGCACAAGATGTTGGTTTATTATTCTCTTAGGAGAAGACTTAAATCTATATAAAATCATTATATCTTTGTTCTGCATGTCCATACAGTCGCTAGTAAATGCTTTAGTCAAATCTCGTGCTCTGTGAATAAGAAATATCACCAAATGAAAAGTCTTTGTAATTTGAAACAAGATCACGAATGTATGAAAGGTCTTTGTTATTTAAAACAGGATAACCACTTACATGGAAAAGTCCAAGAAGTTCCCTCGCAACGAGGAGGAGAAAGAAGAGTCCACATAATTGAAAACAACATCAAGATCATTTGTTAGGAGGACGGACGAGAAGAGATCAGATCACAGGAGATCAGCCAGAGCGTAGGCAGTAGTGATTTCTTGCACTGTCCACATTTGTATGTTTTTTCTTAGTAACAATAGCACAAGATGTTGGGTTATTATTCTCTCGAGAAGACTTAAATCTAGATAAAATCCTTATATCTTTGTTATGCATGTCCATCCAATCGCTAGTAAATGCTTCACTCAAATCTTGTGCTCTTTGAATAAGAAATATCACAAAATGAAAAGTCTTTATAATTTAATACAGGATCACGATTGTATGAAAGGTATTTGTTATTTAAAACAGGATAACCGCATACATGCAAAAGTCCAAGAAGTTCCCTTGCAATGAGGAGGAGAAAGAAGAGTCCACATAATTGAAAACAACATCACGATCATTTGTTAGGAGGACGGAGGAGAAGAGATTAGATCATAGGAGATCAGCCAGAGCGTAGGCAGTAGTGATTTCTTGCACTGTTCACGTTTGTAAACTTTTTCTCAGTAACAACAGCATAAGATGTTGGTTTATTATTCTCTCAGGAGAAGACTTAAATCTATATAAAATCCTTATATCTTTGTTATGCATGTCCATCCAATCGCTAGTAAATGCTTCACTCAAATCTCGTGCTCTGTGAATAACAAATATCACCAAATGAAAAGTCTGTATAATTTAATACAGGATCACGATTGTATGAAAGGTCTTTGTTATTTAAAACAGGATAACCACTTCTATGGAAAAATCTATAAAATTCCCTCGCAACAAGGACAAGAAAGAAGAGTCCATATAATTGAAAACAACATCACCATCGTTTGTTAGGAGAAAAAAATTAATGCACGATTGACCCTTTACACGCCAGGTCTCAGTGTTGTGCCTATGAAACGTACAAGCCGGTGATGCTTGTAATGCCTGTGATCAGCTCTCAGTCTTGTCCCAGACATGATATTTTTCTTTAGGTGTCTTCCTGTAATGCTTGTGGTCAGGACAAAACCATTGATGCTACGAGAAGATATTTATTATTCTTAGTAACACAATTCTACACCCGGATATACTTTGAGTACAACAACTTTGGATTATCAATAACAATCAAAGAGGTAAATAGCTATAACATCTAGCGGAAGATTTTCTCACAACTACGGAAGAACACAAAAAATACAGCAAAAACAAAGAAAAAAAATATGTTTTCTAGTACTGTAGCAATAATGTTTGGGGTACTGCAGCTACTGTTTACATACTGTAGTAGAGCACTGTAGCAACCGATTGAAAATAGATTGTCTCTCACCTGCATGAAGTCTTCCTTTGCTCTGCCTTGACGCTGTGATCTACGCAGAGCTAGTTAATGGGTCTGTTCTTTTCGATTTCTAAAATCAGTTTTGATTTTTACTATAGTATCTAACTTTTAAACGGAGTATTTTTTTCACGACGGGGTCTATAAGTTAATTATAGTACATGTTAAAAGCCTAACATCTATACCATCTAAAATCGCAAGCAAGTATCTCTCTCTTTGTAATCTCTGTCGTAAATAGCTAAAATTCAAAAATTTCACCAAAACCACAGCCACAGCTAAAATTCAAAAATAACGAATTGGCACTGTTCAATGTAACTTTTGATTTTTGGTTTTTTACTATTCATTAATTTAATTTTGTTTAGTTTTTTTGGGCTTTTTTATTTTCTCTTTTTTCAGTATTACTTTGTATTGTCCGTGATAGGCTAACATGTTTTTTCTATTTTTATTTTTTTTAAATTTAATTATGCCAAATAGGCCAACTTAGTTACAATAAAAAAATAAGCCAGCTACAGTAAAAAAAGCCATAAGTTAACGCCATTCTGAACACCCCAAAGGCGCATGTGGACCGAGGCAATATGTTATGCTGATGTGAAGACCAAATGAGGCGTGTGCTGAAAAATTGCATCTCTCAGACTCTAACATAAAAATTACATCTCTAAAGCCTCACCTTTGACTACAATCTTACCCCTATTTATATACTTGGGTCTAAACCACGGTCTTATCCCTAAGACCACGAGTTCTTATCTAATTCTAACAACAAATGGACCCGAAACCTATAATAAGGTTTTCTAAAATTCTAACTTTTCCAACTCATCATGTATCGAAACCTCTAAGACCGCACCTCCCGTAGCTTCTGTATGCATCATCCACCTTAGATCTCCACGTGCCCAAGCATGAACCCGATCATCTCGTAACATTCTCAACCGCCTAAACCTCGGATCACTCCATCCTAGTTCCAGTCTACCTCGTCATCGATCATGATTACCTTCATACTCAACTTGCACATGCAAAGACCAAAAAATATTTTTCCGGCACAAGTTCATCCTAACTTGACCAAATCAGTCCGCACACACACCACGTCTCAAATAACAGTAAGTAACGCTATTAATTATTCATTACAAATTAACCATTGTTAGTTATTTATCACTAAAATATCCTAAACATAACCATATGGTCTAACACTTTCGCATTAGGAGAGACCTCGGGGTCAAACTTTTTGTTATGATTTATGCTATATGCCTTAATTGTTTTTGAATTTTAAATGTTCTTCAGAGTAAAGTATAGAGAGAGACACTTGCATATGATTTTAGCCAATATAGCTTAAGTCGATACAGTGTGTACTACAATTGAGTTGTAAATCCTACTTTAAAAAGATATTTCGTTTGAAAGCTAGTTACTATAACATAAACTATAAGTCAGAAGTCGAAAATAATGGCTCCTACTCAGCACGTGCCTTCCAATTTCACATGAGAAGAAAAATATTACTTCTCTATTCTCCTTTTTGCCTTAGCTTGAACACAAACTGTAGGATGCTCGATGACAATTAGAGAAGGTGAATAATTTTAATCTATAACAGAAACATTTTTCTCAAATCTACTATTCAGATTGTCTAAGCCAACACATCAAGAACACAATAGTGAGCGAATACTATAGCAGCTACTGTAGTAATAGGGCATAGATATTGCTATCGGAGATTAACAATGTGTGTATCATGATTCTCTCTCTCCCGGTTAGCAAAAAAAAATATAGAGACTTCACTTTCGATATTTTTTTCCTGTCGCCGCCGCCTCCTAATCTAGCAAACATCTGTGTGTTCGTCTCTTTAGGCCCCGATCAGAACAACGGCAGCAACGGGCGACGGGCGATGGGCGATTTTTTTACTGTAGCGCGCACAGTGCGCGCTACAGTGAATTTTTTTTCATTTTTTTTATTTTTTTTAAACATTTACTTATACTTTTTTTCGTTTTTTATTTTCAGTTTTTTTACATTTTTTACATTTAATTATACCCAATAAACCAACTCAGCTACAGTGTTTTTTCAGCCAGCTACAGTATTTTTTCAGCAAAAGCCAAAAGCCATCGCTATTCCGATCACCCCCTTAGTCTCCGTAAGGTGCTGATGTGATGCTCCGTGGGACCCACTACCCTACGACATGACCCGGCTCTCCTGCTGGACAGCTCGCCTACGCACGCAAGGATGCAGCACAATTTCACAAACACACCGCCACTAATTTTTTTCTTTCAAAATATATCTATTTTTTATTACTGAATTATCATATTTATAGCTACAAGATATCCTCCCGACACCCATCAAATCCTATCACAAAAATTGTATCTATAAGCCTTGGAGTTAGCCCCTAACTCCATCTCTATTTATAGTTTAGGGCTCAAACGAGTTTTTATCTAATTCTAATAAATAAGGGAGTCAAAACCCACGTAACATGGATTTTCAACTTTTATCATACTATCCAATTTTGAACACTCTAAAATTGTTTCCAAACCGCACCTCCGTAGCTCGAACACATATTTTCCATCTTTGATCTCCACACGCCCCAACTCGAACTAGGTCGTCTCCTCTAGTACCCTTAACTCTCTGGACTACGACTTTGCACTAAGCTATCTCCTGGTCCTCGCCTAAGACCATGATCTCCTCCAAATTACCCTGCACACACAAAGACCAAAACAATATATTTTCTCAACATAAGTTTTTTCCAACTCGACAGAAAAGATTTCGCACACGCCACACGCCTCAAATAACATCAATAAATAACATTGTCAATTATTTATCATCATAAATATTCTAGATCTAGACATATAGTCTAACAATCTCTACCTTGATAAATACATTGATAACACCTCAAGACAACATGATTTCAAACAGGTTTAAGTGAAGAACTGAAACCAAAAACATATTTTAAGCTACAAGCCATAAATGTCTCACAAAGCACACTCTCACAAAGTAGACCAAAAAGCATCTAGCATTCAAATCTCACATATCTCTCCACTTTAGTAATGTAAGCATCAAGACATAAAGGAAGAAACAACAAAGAGAGAACTCATATCCAAGTATCATTGATCCGTTTTTTTTAAAGAAAAACACACGATGAAAACTTAAAAGAATATTTAAACCAATTGAATTGACATGTACAAAATCATGCTCTTATAAAGCTTACCCGATCATAAGCATGCATATATAGCAAAGTATGCGAAAAGAAACTTATAATGTGATTAAGCAAAATAATGTACATGGAAGACCTTCATAAAAATAATTAGTTAAGCTAAAAATCTCACTAAAGAAGATAGCCGTCCAAAAATACATATTTAAATCTATATGCTAGAATCAAGAACTAAGTGAGCCATAAGTGCCAATCTGAAGCACAAAGCTTAACATAGATTTACATAAATTAACACATAGCACTTTAATATTGACACCTGATTATCGCTTATCTCTGTAAATTATCGCTTATCTTAGTAAAGTATATCCTAGACTGGGAGCAATCTACAACGGCCTCCTGAGTTTCAAACCAAATTGATTTAACATATTTATAATAACTTTTTTGAGCCAATTTGAATCATATTTCATTAATTGTAGCATCTTAAGGCATACTTTTCGATCATGGCAAGCCAAAAAGTTTAAGGTTTCATTGTCGGACCCCGGAGCAACGACTCCAGGATCCTCTGTGTAAATCGCACTAGTCTAGGATCAAGCTAGTGCACACAGTGGATAACAAAGATTCATATCATGCATAATGATATTTATTTATTAACTAAATATGGACCTGATGGCCAAAGTTTACATCAATGGTTCATAAACTAAAATTAAGTATAAGTAGCGAAAAAGAACCATAAAGCAGCAGCCCATCCTGCCTGCCTACAGGCAAATGATTGTAAGACGTGGCCTACTCGTCGTTATTCTCACCGAAGTTGATGAAGTTCTTATCTGAAAATAGTGAATGAAGCAACATGAGTACATAAAGTACTTCACAAGCTACACCAGGAAGTTCAACAGAGTTCATGCATACATAAGGATTGTCAATACAGTAAGTAGATTCAAAAGCTGAATTTGATACAATAGATAGAAAGAGTAATTTAACAAAATAATATCGTTAGTGCAGGCTCCGACCAAACACTAACCTATTCACAGGCATCCCACCTGGTCCATCTTTTCCAAAAGATCTCAAACGGATTCCATCCATCCATATGCTTTTTAAAATCTCCTATGAATTCCATCCATCTATAAACCTTTTTTTAGAAACCATTTTGAAAACTAAAATCTAATCTATAAAAAACTTTACTCGGCTTGCCCATGACCGTGGGCACGGCTATCCAGGATAGACTATACACTCTGCAGAGGTTGTACAGCTTTACTCACAAAATATGATCATCCCATATTGCCACCGGATAAACACACTTCCTTTGGTGTGCGGCGAGGAGATCATGATAAGGCCTTTACAATGCTAAGCTTTCAACTTGGTCACGCCGCCACTAAGGTTTCACCACAACATGAATCCACATGTTGGAGCCCTTTCTTGTGCCGTGTGAGACTTCTCATGGCCTACGCCACGCTCACATTCAACCTATAGCGAGACCAAAGTTGGAACTTCACAAATTAGTCAGTTAGGACTGTCTCATACCCGTCTTGTGGTAGTACGATGTAGTTTTGCAACAGTAGCTCACAGACCGATCCTTAACTTGACTTAGGCTCATACCACATACCCTTTGTACCTAACAATCAACATTGTGTCACCGAACAATAATGCATACCAGCACCCACCACCTAACCATTAGCCTAGCTCAAAACCAAGTTTTATATTTTCCTTTGAAACATCCATATACCTTTTTGACTCTGAAGTGAAACAAATATTCTCACTTAAATCATTCTAAGCAAGGCTAAACAATTTTATAAAATTTCTAGTCAATACTATTGTACCAACTAGGTTTTCATTTAAAGTGATAAGGACAAGGAAGTTCAATGTCAAATTTGGCCATACACAAAGGATTAGGGTATAACTAGAATTTAAATCAAATTTAAATTAGATTTGAATAAAAGTACGCAGCCATAATAATTTCAAAATCAACATAAATAATTTAAATTACTGGAAGCAACATGATCAAAGGTGTAACTTGCCTTGCGTCGAAGTTTGTTGAGGTTCGTCGAAGTTATACTCTCTGGATTAGTCGTAGTCTACACGTGGAAAACTAGAACAACTAAGCTCAAATAAAATCCAAACAAAATCCAAAAATTATAAAAATATATGTTGGGAGATAGAATATGACTTTAGATGAATTTAGGAATTTAAATGGGTCCAATCGGAGTTAGGGCGAAAGAGAATGACTTCTGGTAGTTTGAATTCTAAAGAATGAATAAAAGGAATTATTGAAATTCTTATCTTTATGAAGGAAAAGTGGTCGAAAACTACAATATTTTGTGTATAGTCGAAACTATGATCGAAGGTGTAGTTGAAGCCATAGTCGAAACCATGGTTGAATCGACAGTTGAAGTTGTGGAGGTTGAAGTTGAAAACAGAGACTTTAAGTATGGGTGAGTTGAAGTCGAAAATTCGGTGTAGACCCGGTCGGAACTGTACCAGTGGTCGAAGAACACTATAGCAATCGTGATTACTATAGTGATCGAGAACCAAGAGTAGTCGGAGTCGAGCGGTCAGGACGGCAATGAACGATAGTGGTTGGGAGTGACTGTGGTCGAAAAACAATTATGGTCAAATGGATTGGAGTTTACTCCGTGGTTGAAGTAGTTATATTGGGTGAATTTTGAGGTGGTTGAAAGCAATGGTGGAAGGCTATAGTTGGATAGCTATGGTCGATGGTCAAAAGCTCTAAAGAGTGGTCGGGAGCGGTCAGTGCTGATGTGGCATGCCACGTAGGTCAATGCGGACATGGCTTGCCCAGTGGGTAAGAGAAGAGAGTGGCTTAGTGGAGGCCGTTAGATGGGAATTGAACGGTGATGATGCATGGAAGAAGTTTGAACTAGTTTGAATGGTCAAAGGAACGTTCGGATCATCCGAACGGCAAAAGCAGAGGAGGTGAAGTTGAGGTGGCTCGGCGCGTGGGGACCAATAGTCCGTCGAGTTCCGGTGAGCGGCAACGACTGGCGAGGGGCGCAAAAGAGAGGGGATTGCGAGAGCGCGTTGGTGCTCTTGTGCATTACTGAAAATAGCTAGAAAGTGGTTGGAGGCGAGGTGAAGCGGTAGCACAACTCAGGTGGCGGTGGCGACGGTGTTCCGGTGGTGAGAAGGCTCAGCTAAGGGCGGTCCAAAAATCCAAAAATTATGAAATATATACTAAAAGATAGATTATGAATTTAGAAGCTTGAATCACTTGATTCGGAATTGGATGGAGGATAACGAGCGATTGAAAAATTGGTGGATCAAAAATTCTGAAAAAAGAAAAATCAAGAATATTCCGAAGAAATATTCTTGCATAAATAGTAATGGACAGCAGCCCTTTCACTATTTTTGGCCATGACGCCAGTGAGAAAAGGCACGGAGGTGAAGCCAACTAACAAAATGGGTTGTGAAGTACCCAAGGCACATATAGGAAGTGACGGCACATCAAATGGAGCACGGTGACAACTTGTACGGTGATAAAGACATAGGGTTGGAGAGAAGAATATTTTTCGGACATGGAACATGGAGAAGTAAGGTGAGCATGGCCTAGAATGTGGTGAGGCAAACCTAAAAACTTATCGGCTAAGCCAAAAACTCACCGGAGGCGACGCAATCGTCATTTGAACGATGACGGTACCGAAAAATGAAAAATTCAATATCTTCGTGCTCGGTGAGGTGAATCCAAAACCGTCCGGAGGGTAACTACCTGGGATGGTGTGGGACGTTTTGACATGAACGGATTGTTGAAAGCATTCTCGACAGACGGGGACACGAAGTGCCATTTGCGGCCATGGCTAGGTGTCAGAGGCGAAAAGTTGTGGATAGTTTTTGGACAAACGGAGGGGAGCACGGCGTAGAACGCGTCGAGATGAACTCAACAGTGCAGACGGCTCGGCCAACGGACTAGCGAAACGTGGTCGACATTCTGGGCAAACGGAGAGGAGTTAACATGCGAGAGTTGCGGCGAATTGAGGAGGAGAGTGTGGGGAACATGATGCTCACCTTGATTGTGGTTGGACATGCATGGTCAGCCGGTGGACACGAGGAACGATGACCCGATTTGGCCCACGGTGGCGATGGTGTTCCGACGAAGTTTCAGCGAAGGCGAGGTGAGCACCGCGTAGAACATGACGAGGTGAAGCCAACGGTGTGGTCAAAAGTGGTGGGGCTCCACTGTAGGTGACGCAATAGGCCGAGGAACGATGCTTGGATGACGAAACAAGAACTTCGATTGCGACCAAGAGGAAGGGAGTTAGGACTTGAAATTTTCAGGGTTGAGTGAGGATGAAGCGGGGCTCACGGTGCTCCCTTTTATAGGGGCTAAGGAGGTCCGAGGAGGGAGATCAAGCAACCATATCTTTGAACGGCATGGGTTAATTTCTCGTGAAACGGCTCATGAATGAGGGGGAAACGGTGGGGAAATGGAAGAGTTAAACGAGAGGAGTTGAATGCAATTTATTTCACACAAATCTGTTGAGAAAATCAAAAATTATGGAGGTTTAAAGAATGCTCAAGAATGTGTTCATGGAGTTCTGGACATGAGCACGCAACGAAAGGTCACTTGGAAGAAGGATTAGGGAGGAGAGAGAAAAGAGAGAAAAAGAAAAAGGAAAAGGAAAAGGAAATTTAGAAAAATTTAAATTTTTAAAAGATCCTTGGAACCTAAAAAGATTAAATAAAATAATTTTGTAATTAATTGACATTTATTTTAATTTTTAAAAATGTTTTTCTTTTTCAAGCTTAAATTAATACAATAATTTACAAATAAAACTTAAAAATCTTAGAAAAATTCATAGAGGTTTCTAAATATATTTAAACTTATAAAAATTTCCAATTAGAATTTATGTATTTTTCTTTATAAAATATTTTTTAACAGAAATGCTCTTTCTTTTTTAAAGTCGAAAATCAGGTTAGCTAAAATTTTAATATTTAAGCCACCAAATAACTTTGATTTTTATTTTAAACTAAATTAATTATTATTTTACTTTATTTTTAGTTTATTTTTATTTTCTTTTTAAAAACTTAGGTTGTTACATTCATTATCAGTCATACAAAACTCCTTCAAAGTTCATATCTCGTGCAATGACAAGTCGTCTCGTGGGAAAGAATTGTCGAGATGCATATATAATTAACAATTTTACCATAATTTTTCGCTTGTATTTATATAAAAGTGATTAAAAAAAGAACTAGAATGGTTCAAGCTTAGACTTGACATAGAATCAGGATTTAACTAGGTGCTTAAACATGACACATCTAAAGACGTAATCACTCTAATTAAAACTTAGCCAGAGAATTCAGCATAGCCAGACAACTAATTATAGTCTTGCTAAGTTACATATGCAAAATCATGATAATGAAAGCTCAAAATACACATCATGATTTGTTTCATGATTATTGGCTTAAATAATAATTCAAGTTCTCAAAAATAAAAATAAAAACAAGCCATTACAATGATATAAAAAAGAATTCCCCCTCGAAACAATCTCATGTGATAACATACCCCCAACTCACTCTGACTAGGGTTCCGACTAGGATTAGTAAAATAAGATCTACAAATTTAGTATTGAAACACACAACGTGGAGGAAAATCAACAAAATAAGAACCAAAATCATGTGTATGTGAGTGATCATAACGCCAAAAAGAATGTGTATTATTTGAATTATATCTCAATCCAACATATGAAGCAGATTTAAAATTATCATAAAAGTTCCCTAAAAACATAGTTTTCGCATTAGTTTTAAGAACAAAAGATGTTGCACATTTTTGTCTTAAAGTATTCAATCTTTTCTTCTTCTCTTTCTTAGATCGTCTAAAGCAAAATTTATGTAAGTGCACATCTCTTCCATAGTAGGTGCAACGAAATTTAATATAATTAGAATTCTTTTGATATGATGAGATATCAACTACAGTATTATTCAATACACTTTGCACAAAACCTGCAGATTTAAACAAAATGTTAAGGCTCATTTTTTGTTTCAATTAGCCCACTTCCAATAACCTTAACAGTCTTAGATGGATTATTATTAGCATACTTAGTAGCATTAAACCCTAGAACATTATTTTTAACACTTATTTTTGACTTGTCTAAAATCATATTTAGATTTTTTTTGCCGAAAGAAAATCTTTCTAAAATGTCCTAAAGGTACTCATTTTCTTTAGCTAAAGTGGGACATGTTATGCATTTAACAAGCTCATTCACAAAATTCTTAAGAATCACTAGATTGAGTCAATCTTTCTTTTTCAGCAAAATTATTAAGTTGCCATATCAATTCTTCTATTTCTGTGTTAAGTTTAGAACAATTAGTGTAAGAAAGTGTCTTATGATATAGCATTTGTTGAATTAATTTTTGAGATAAATTAAGTCTAACTTCTAGCAATTCACAATTAGAGTAAGTTTTAGATTGAGGATTTGAGATACTTGACTCTAAACATGTAGGAGAACTAGACTTGAGCTTTTCAATTTTATTATTGGTAAGTTTTAACTTTTCATCATAAGAATCATATACCAATCTTAAATCATCAAGTTTAATAGTTAGATCAATAAGTTGAACTAAATTTGATGTATAAATTATTCTAACAATCTCCAACTCATAATATAAAACTTGACATGACTCACAAGATTTATCATCAGAAAATAGAAAGTCTAAGTCTATTAATTTCAGAATTCAAACTCTCAACTATAATATCATGATTTTTAATTTTCTTTTTATACTTTTTGAGCTGCTCTGTCAATCTAAGTACAACATAAGATAAATTTGTATAAGAAGATTTTACCTCATCAGGATCACTATCAAGATCATCATTGTTGAGCACCTCACTATTTATCATAAAACACACCCCTATGAAGTTCACTTTCTTTGTTTTCTTGCCATTGCCCTTATCATCGTTTCCAAAATCATCATCACTCAAATAAATCTTATTAAGTGCTAAAAGTTTTTTGTTGACCGTCCTACGATAACTGCTCTTCTTGCTTAGGTCAATCTTGAATTGAGAGCAATAAGTTATTCTCTTGTCATTCTTGACCTCGTTTCACCTTAATTTGAGGCAATTCATCTTTATGTGATTTGGCTCACTACATTCATAACTTTCGATTGGATGTCCTCTTCGACTTGATATGATGTTGTTAATTGTCTTGGTCACTATGTTGGAGAAAAGTACAAGCTATTTTTCTGAAATCTCATCTAATTGTTCATCTAAAATAAAACATAGTGTAGATAAGAAAATAATAGAGGATCTAGAAGAATTGTTAGTTTGGTTAGTCACTAAACCAAAGAATTTGACTTGTTTATCCTAGTTAAAATATGAATCTCATGTGTTTTTATTTTAGAATAAAGATAATTTAAAATAAGTGTTTCCATGTCAATAATGATTAATAGTAGTAACTAACATATTCCAAACAGACATATCCAAAACATTTAAGATTTGATGAGCATTATCAGAATTAGAATATATGATATCAATAGAATGCAAATCACTAATAACTTTGTTGAAGCGATCAAAAAGTGCATCTATTGATTCTTTAGGTTTCATCTCAAATTTAGAATACAACTTTTTAAATTGGTTCTGACAAACACTTTTAACAGACGTAGAACCTTCAAGATAATTAGTTAGAATAGCTCAAATTTTATTAGCAGATTTAATATGAGCAATTCTAATAAATATATTTCTACTTAGAGCTTACAACAAAATATTTTTAGTCTTAACATTAGTTTCAACATCAGCAATATTTTCAGTAGAACAACATGAGGCATTTCGTATGGATTTTTAATTTTTTTTTGCCAAATAGCATCACCTTGTACTTGTTGGAAAAGTTGCATGCATGTTTTTCAATAGATATAATCTGATCCATTGCAAAATGGTGATTTACTTGAAAAATGATCTCAATCTAATGCCATTGCAACCTGATTTAATACCACTTTTAGCATCGTTGATGGTAATCAGAGGGAGGTGAATGATTTTAATATGCGGCATAAGGTTTTTTCTCAAATCTACTATTTTTGAATTGTCCTATCTGACAACACAGCAAGAACATAAAAACAAAGGACAGCAAAATGAGAAATTTTTTTGCTATGTAGTAAATCACTGTAGTAAATAATGCAGCTACTGTTGCAATAGCGCATGAATACTGTAGCAACTATTATATCGATAGTGTGCAGACGTTGCTATCAAAGGTTAACAATGTGTGGATCACTCTATGTCGCCGCCTCCTGTTAATCCAGCAAACCTCTATGTATTCTTCTCTTCAGTCTCTTGGCTGAGCTACGTGCTGTAACATCTTTTTGTTGAGGAACCGTCGCTGGCGACCAGTCCGATCGATTCCTCTGTTTAGAATAGAACGAATCAATCACAGAAGACAGAATAACAGATTAAAACACAGAGAGGTAGAGAGAACTTCTGGTCTTTCTTTATTGCTTTCAATTGCATTGGGTACAAAATCTCTTGGTATGGCTCCCTATTTATAGAATCTGGTGAGGTGCCCGCCATGGGCCAGGACTCCTGGCCTGGGCCCAGGTTTCTTAACACTCCCCCTTGGACACTCAACCGTCATGCTCATGCCTCGTTAAAACTCTATAAAAACCCAGTTGGAAAAATTTAGAGAAAGAGTACATGATACATGTTATGCTGCGATGCACGAATTGCCTCATTAAAAACCTTACTCGAGAAACTTTAGGAAAACTCGTCAAGGGAAAAAGAGTACAATTCACCCAATTTTATTCAGCCTTCAGGACTTTATTCATTTGGGTACTTAATTTTCATGATCAAGATTTACTAATGGGCTTGAGGGAATTCTCCCCCTGAATTATGCAGTTCTCTAAGTCTCATCATCCCAATACCTCACACGCATCTTTCAAAGCTAGATGCAGGGAGTGACTTAGTGAATAAATCTGCCAGATTTTCACATGACTTAGTACGCAGTACCTTATTCTCGTCCATCTTCTGCAATTTATGAGCATAGAAGAACTTCGGGTTGATGTGCTTTGTGAAGTGACTCTTCACATAGCCCGTTTGTACCTGTGCAACGCAAGCGGCATTATCTTCATAGATAATTGTGGGGGTTTGCACAATGTTCAACCCACATGACTGTTGGATGTGGTGAACCATTCGGCGGAGCCAGGCGCATTCACGAATGGCTTCATACAGTGCTATAATTTCTGAGTGGTTCGTCGAAATATCTACAAGGTATTGTTTGGACGATTTCCAGGAGATTGTAGTCCCACCACACAGGAATATATATCCTATTTGTGACTTTGCGGTATGCGGGTAGACAGGTACCCAGTATCTACATAGCCAATTATGTTTAGATCTTGATTCTTTCTGTAAAACAATCCAAGGTCCTTACTTCCTTGGAGGTATCGGAAGGTGTCCTTTATGCCCTGCCAATGCCTTTTGGTGGGCTCTGCACTATACCTTGCTAACATGTTCACAGCAAAAGCAATATCTGATCTAGTGCAGTTTGCTAAGTACATAAGTGCTCCAACTACACTCATGTATGGGAATTTCGGTCCTAGGACTTCCTCCCCTTCTTCCTAGGTTGAAAAGGGTCCTTTTCTTGCTGTAAAAACCTCCCGATCATCGGTACTTTCGATAGAAATGCCTTCTCAAAGCCAAACCTTTCTAACACCTTCCGGGTGTAGGCCGACTGATGTACCAAAATTCCTTCAGGGACATGCTCAAGCTGCAGGCCTAAGCAAAACTTGATCTTGCCCAAATCTTTCATTTCAAATTCTGATTCTAAGTAAGAGCTTGCCTCTTTTATATCTTCCGCTGTCCCGATAATATTTAGATCATCTACATACACTGAGATTATACAAAATCCATTCTGGGATCGCCGTATAAACACACAAGGGTAGCCCTCAATGTTCGTGTAGCCTTTCTTGTAGAGAAAGTCGCTTAAGCGATTATACCACATTCTGCCAGATTGCTTTTGTCCATACATGGACTTTCTAAGCTTCATACTATACAGATTTCTATTTGCTCTGTCTTGGTTCAGGAGAGGGATTCCTTCAGGGACTTTCATATAAATCTCTGAATCCAAGTTACCATAAGGTATGCATTTACCACATCCATCAATTTCATTTCTAAATTCAAGTTCACTGCTATTGAGATCATATATCTAAAGGTAATTCCACTCATGACTGGGAAGTAGGTTTCTTCATAATCAACTCTAGGACGTTGAGTGAAACCTTGTGTTACTAGCCTTGCTTTATATCTCACTACTTCGTTTCTTTCATTCCTCTTTCGAACAAGTACCCACTTGTGCCCTACGGGGTGCACATGGGGAGGTGTGCGGCATACAGGCCCAAACACCTCTCTTTTGTTCAGAGATAGCAATTCGGTTGCTATTGCCTTCTTCCAATCTTCCCAATCTGATCCTTTCTTACATTCAGCGAGCGATGCAGGCTCGGGATCAAGATTAATAATTGTGGCAATTTTATTTGCGAAGTAGATATCGACATTGGCTATTTTCCTATTCAGGGACTCTCCCGTGTGCACATAATTTAGAGATATTTCTTCATGAGTTGCTTCTTCTGGAGCTTCACCTTGCGCATTGCTTCTTTCAATTGTGGTGGCAAGTCTATTTAGTTTTTCGACTCCGATGTGTGCGTACACATCCATGCCGATGGGGATATTCAGATCCGGTATGTTATTTTCTGAAGGTGTCATACTTGTTTCAGGTCTCAACTGGCTCCCCTTCTCATTCTGGGGTACTTTGGCGATCGACTGTGATAAGTCTTTCTTATCCTTTTCGTCGGGCGTCCCTGGTTACTTGGGATTCGTGGAGCCGGAGTTCTCGTCCTTTTATTTTGAGGCCTCTGGACGGGATTAGAGATACCTTCAATTTTCTTTAGTATTTCAACCATCTCCGATGCATTGCGTGTAGGCACATGCGACTTAGTCACGCTCTTCAAATCACTAAAGTGATCGGGCAGTTGGTTTGCTAATGCTTGCAAGTCGATGATCTTCTGGACCTCTCTTTCAGTTTCACTAGTACACGGGGTCATGTGCAAGAATTCCCGTGGCTTCCCACGTAATTTTTTGATATTTTCTTCAAGGAGTTGATTTCCTCCCCTAATGTCGGGAAATTATCCTCATCAAAAATGCAGTCAGCGAAGCGGGTGGTATGTAAATCTCCCAACATGGGTTCCAAATACCTAATTATGAATGCAGTCTCATAACCAACGTATATCCCAGTCTTACGGAGAGGGCCCTGTTGTAGAAGAGGCCCCTACCTAACCCTGGTAGGCTTGTTAAAAGGTTGTAATGCCCAAAGTGAACATGTGTATTGACATAATTGCCCTTAGGGGGATATTTGGGGTGTAAGGACACGATTGTAAAGACACTCCCTGTCAGGACATATATACGTAATACTAGCATGGGGAGACCCAGAAGAGTATTGCTCACCTAACTCTCCACTACCACACACTCTATCTATTTGGTCTGTAACTACAATAGTTGGCGCCGTCCGTGGGGACGACAGGAACAAACCTCAAGATCTCAGGAAGGATGGCATCGAAGAAAGCTTCATCATCGGCGGCGAAGAAGGAAGGGGTCGCGGCGAAGTCCTGCGTCAACACCAGGACTTTGGCATCGGCGGTCGTGGGCGCGAACGACAATGCTCACAACGCGACGATCGACCCCGCCACCACCGACGCGACGGACGACCTCGCCACCGCTGACGCGAAGACCGACCCCGCCACTGCCGATGCGATGGCCGACTCCGCCCTACGCGTGACGCCCGAACCCACCGTCGGCGTGACGTTCGACTCCGACAGTACCGACCGGGTGGCCAGGAGCGGTAACATCGGCGCCCGTGGAGGCGCGACCGCCATCCGTACACCTGTCATTGATGCCACCGTCTACCACGCCGACGCGGCGAGCAACCCAGGAGCGCAAGCCGGGGTCACTACTATCCTGGTAGCACGACCAGGTGCGCCGGTCGCTGCGGCGACGCCAGCAGTGGAGGATGCTATGCTGGCGGCCCTCGACACGCTCCAGTAGGACTTAGCGGATCTCCGTGGAGCTATGCAGAACATGCAAGAGGCTCAGAGCCAGCAGACCCCGCTGGTGGTCGCGCCGCAGCCCACCCAGAATGGGCGGATAGCCGCGACGCCGCGGAAGAGTACACCACAGTAGAAGGAGACACGCTGTGGTGTCAAGGCACGGACGCCGACGCCAATTCGGCGGGGGGCACGGCGAAGAGTGAAGATTCGCCGAAAGAAGGCTCTTCGAAAGGCAAGAACCAGCCAGAGTTTGTGAGGAACGCCCTTACATACAGCAACGCCGAGCTCCACGAGACTTCGTCAAGCGGCAGGTAGAAGCCCCGATGCAACCAATGTGGGCCCCAGAAGTCCCGTCGCGTCCTCGGCATAGAGGACGCTCCCCAGAAACCTGCCCCCGCCTTACCTGGGAGGGGAGGTGGACACCAGGGATGGGGATGCGGGATGGACCACGACAAGAGACTGCGCAAAGGGCAAGAAATCAAGGACCACGACAGATGGTACGAGGCGCACGGCCATGGTGATCACGCCACGCGGGCAGATACAGCCGTCATGGCGCTGCGGTGGGCCACCATTGAAGCTCGGGCCTCGGAGGGGATAGGGACATACTGCTTCGTCAGGATGCCCTTCGGTTTGAAAAATGCGGGGGCAACCTTCACCCGCCTCATCGCGCTAGCGCTGGCTTCTCAACTCGGGAGGAACGCTGGATGATATTCCCACGCACTCTCTGGAGTATAAATAAGACGCGGATGATATCCCTGCGCACTCTACCAAGTATATACAAGACGTGGATGTCCCGCGCACGCGTCGGTGTTATCACTACACGTACTCTCCGGAGTATAAATAAGACGTGGATGATATTCCCACGCACTCTCCAGAGTATAAATAAGACGCGGATGATATCCCTGCGCACTCTACCAAGTATAAACAAGACGCGGATGTCCCGCGCACGCGTCGCTATTATCACTACACGTACTCTCCGGAGTATAAATAAGACGTGGATGATATTCCCATGCACTCTTCGAAGTATAAATAAGACATAGCATCAAGGTCCGCCTCCGCACGCACTCTCCGGAGTATAAATAAGACGTAGCGTCGATGTCCACCTCCGCACGCACCCTACGGAGTATAAATAAGACGCAGCGGGGGGACGCTTTCGCGCGCACTTCACAGAGTATAAATAGATGTAGCGTCGAGGTCTGCCTCCGCACGCACTCTACGGAGTATAAATAAGATGCAGATGTTGTCCCTGTGCACTCTACTGAGTATAAACAAGACGCGGATGTCCCTGCGCACGTGTGGGTACCGCCCCTGCATGTACTCTCTGGAGTATAAATAAGATGTAGTTGACATTCCCACGCACTCTACGGAGTATAAATAAGACACGGATGTTATCCCTGCGCACTCTAAGACGTGATTGATATTCCCACGCACTTGCCGGAGTATAGCTAAGTCGTGGTTGATATTCCCATGTAGCAGAGGCTTGCCTCCACACCGCGTGTTAACAAGTGGAAAAGGGACGGAGCGCTCGCACGTCTACTTCGGCCAGGCGTCAGCTCCGCTGTCACCACTTCGAAGGGTAGAGGACAAAGCGCTAACGCGTCTACCTCAGCCAGACGCCAGCTCCGCTGCCACCACTTCGAAGGGTAGGGGACGGAGCGCTTGTGCATCTACTTCGACTAGGCGCCAGCTCCGCTGCCACCACTTCGAAGGAGAGGGGATGGATCGCTTGCACGCTTACTTTGACTAGGCGCCAGCTCCACTGCCACTACTTCAAAAGGTAGGGGACGGAGCGCTCGCGTGCCTACTTCGACTAGATGCCAGCTCCGCTGCCACCACTTTGAAGGGTAGGGGACGGAGCGCTCGCATGCCTACTTCGACTAGGCGCCAGCTCCGCCGCCACCACTTCGAAGGAAAGGGGACGGAGCGCTCGCGTGCCTACTTCGACTAGGCGCCAGCTCCGCTACCACCACTTCGAAGGAAAGGGGACAGAGCGCTCGCGCGCCTACTTCGACTAGGCTCCAGCTCCGCTACCACCACTTCGAAGGAAAGGGGACGGAGCACTCGCGCGCCTACTTCGACTAGGCTCCAGCTCCGCTGCCACCACTTCGATAGGTAGGGGACGGAGCGCTCGCGCACCTACATCGACTAGGTGCCAGCTCCACTTCCACCACTTCGATGGGTAGGGGACGGAGCGCTCGCACGGCTACTTCAACTAGGCGCCAGCTCCGCTGCCACCAGTTCGAAGGAAAGGGGACGGAGCACTCGCGTGACTACTTCAACTAGGCGTCAGCTCCGTTGCCATCACTTCGAAGGGTAGGGGACGGAACGCTCGCGCGGCTACTTCGACTAGGTGCCAACTCCGCTGCCACCACTTTGAAGGGTAGAGGATGGAGCGCTCGCACGCCTAGTTCGACTAGACGCTAGTTCCGCTGCCACCACTTCGAAGGAAAGGGGACGGAGCACTCGCGCGCCTACTTCGACTAGGCGCCAGCTCCGCTGCCACCATTTCGAAGGGTAGGGAACAGGGCGCTCGCGCGCCGATGAAGGATTGGAAATGGCAACAGAGGGGGGTTGAATGGTGCCTTTTAAAAATACCCCGAATATTCACTTTAATTTCTCCTTCGATAGCAATGGAAGCTATGAAGTAAGAAACTAAAAGTTATACAGGAAAACTTGCCCCAAGTATTCGCACACAAATCTTAAGATAAAATCCTAGACCGACAAAGACTTGAGATCAACCTTACCAAAAAAAACTACCAGCTAAAGAACCAAACTCGGACTAAGCACAAGAAACTAAACTGGAAGCAAGTCCCACTAGCAGTCCACCATAGACAATCTTAGAAATCTTAGTGCTGAAACCTCTCGGTCTAGCCAAGGAACAAAAGGAAAACAACAAACACCTGAGAAAGGGAAGGGACTGCAGTATGATAATAGTAATAAAGGATGTAAACTGCAGTGCTGGCCGAGAGCTAACACAAACTGGCCGAAATGCTGATGGGTGCTCACTGTAGAAACAAATGACTGGAAACTAAAAACACCATGTCCCAAACCAACCGAAAGAAAGGTTGAACTCGCTGCACGCAATGCATCGCTGCTTTGCCCGTAATCGAGGATCGCACACATGCACTTTTCATAATCGACTAAACAAAGAAAAGCGGCAATACAACAAAACAAAGAAAAAAGAACGCCGACTACGGTGTCGAACAACAAAAGGGAGGGAAACACTAACAGCAGATTAATATAAAAGATGAGCTTTCCAAATGTAACATCCTGTTTTTCTGAGATTTTTAAAGCCTGGATTTCAAAAATGAATTTTCTGGAATTTTCTAAAATTAATTGAAGCTTCAAATGAATTTTTAAAGTTTTAAATGATTTAATATGATTAAAATAAACATTAACATAAGTGGAAAATATTTTATTTGTGTTCCTCAGGTCTCAAGGAATTTTCTGGTATTTTTGGTGAATTTTTGGGAGTTATTTGCGATTTTCTAGAGCTTTTAGAAGTTTATTTGAATTTCTGGAAAAAGAAAAGAAAAGGATTTAACCTCAGCCGCCCGATCACCCTCTCTCCTCCACGCGTCGCCCGATCCGCGCCGCGCCGCCAGCATTCTTTTTCCCGCGCGCTCGCCGCCCCGCCCGATCCGCGCGCGCCACGCGTGTCGCGCATCATGGCGCGGCCGACGGCGGCGCACTGCGCCGCCGCCGCGCCCTCGGCGCGCCTGGGCGCGCGCGCCAGCGCGATCACAGCCCGCTCCGCGCCCGCGCGCGAATTCCTAACCCTAACCCTAATCAATCCTCGCCGTCCGATCTCGCGGCGTGGCGCATCCTAGCCGTTTAACCCGCTCAGCGTCAGGCTGCCGCCAGAATCGGATCGAACTCCTCGGTTCACGTGTTAAAATCGGTCGGCCGTCCTCGGTTCGCGTGCACGCTCGCGAAACCCTCGCCGCCGCCTCCGCTCGCCCTCGCGCTGCGCGCCGAGCCGCCCGCGCCGCCGCCGTCTTTGCGCCCGCTGTCGCCGAGGTCGCCGGAGCGCAGCCGCCGCCACGCCGCCGCCGGTGAGTTCCCGCGCCGCTTCGCCGCGCCGCCTCCGCCGCCGCGCGCGCCGCCGCGCCTGCGCCTCGCCGCGCGCGTCTGCGCCCGCTGCCGCTGCGCCGCACGTCGCCACGCGCCGCCGATCCGCCTCGCGCCAGCCACGCTGCCGCGCTGCCGCGCGATCTCCCGCGCCGCGATCACGCTACAAGGCGCGATGCTCGCTGAACGCCACAGCGCGAGCCGCCACGCGCCGCCGATCAAGTTGCCGCCGCGCCGCCGCCATCAATCCCGCCGCCGCTCGATTCGGAGCCGAGGGCTCAGACCGCCACGTGCCGTCCCCGCCGCCGATCCCGCCGACGCCGCCGCGCTCGAGCCGCCCAGCTCAGCCTAGCCACGTGGCAGCACGTGCAGGCACGCCAGCCCTAGGCCACGTGGCATGACACGTGGCATGCCACGCCACCGCCACGTCGATAAAGCACGTGGCAAGATATGCCGCCGCCACGCCAAGACGCCCGCCGCGTCCGCCGCGCCGCATCATCAGATGCGTGGACCGAGTCCACGGTGGACTCGGAATTTCGTGGACCGGTTCACAAAGACACGAACTTTTCCGATTTTCCTGAATTAATTTTAGAATTAATTTTCCGGAGCCCGCTCTCCTCCGTCCCTAGCTCCGATTGACCCCGTTCTTATTTCTAAATTCATCTAAAATCGAGCTCTAGCTGTTGGTTCTGGCTTTGTGAATTTTTAAGTTCTTTTGCTTGTCATTTTATGTGTCTCTTTGTTTTCGGTCGTTTTCTCTCTCGTTAGATTCGGATTCCGGAGGAGCAGGTTTCGCGCCAGAAGACCAGGAGTACCCCGCTGAGCATAACGAAGGCAAGTCGTGTCCCTTGATCATGTTGAACCCAATTTTGCAAACTATTATTTAATTATTTCGTTTTAAATTACATTGCATTGCTATTTTTATTCAAACCTTTGCACAGGTAGTTATTGTCCCAATTGAATTTATACCTCCTTGACACTTTGGAATACCATGATGCCATTGTCACCATAGGTTGGGAAATTTATTAGTGATGCTAGTTTATTTATCACATGGGTTGGTACGATTAGATTGCTTAGCCGGTTTATATTCACGTTTGATCTCATCGCACATGTTAAATTATTAATTTGACTTAATGATATATGGAACTGTGGTTGGTGCCACGTGCATTAAAATTTGTGCCACGTCATTGGTGTGACGTTGGCTTGGTTATACAAATTGGTTTTTGCACTCGGGCGAGTGATCGTGCAGTAAAGGGGGAAGTACAGTTGTACTTTAGGGGATGTGGTAGTCTCGCCCGGGTAATGCTAAGGACTTAACTTTGTGCGCCATTGATCTGAGCTTAACCGTGCAAACCACATGTCTATTATGGGATGGACCTGGCTGATTAATTTGTAATATTTCAATTCAATTCTGCCATTGTGATGGACATGGTTGCTGATTTCCATGTGGCGCAAGGGGGGTGTGATGCGAAACCCTAGCGGGCAGGATTGTATTGAGATAGAGCATTGTAAAGGCCTTGTTGTGATTTCCTTAGGCCTAGGCTAATCACATCGTGTGGTACAGTTGTGCAACCTCTGCAGAGTGTAAAACTATTCGAATAGCCGCGTCCTGGCCATGGATAGTGCTCGGGATTTCACACGAGGGTTAGTGTTTCATTTATAACTTGGTGGTTTATGTTGGGGTGGACGGTAGTTCATCGTTGGTTTAACTTGTGAATTGGTGTTCACAAGTGGTTCTGCTTATTCCTTTGATTATCTATTATTACTGTTTTGATTAACTTTCGCTTTCAAGTTATTTAATATATTTCATCAACAAATGCCTTTATGCAAATTAACCTTTCAGCTTTCCTTTGGTAAGCCCTGCATGTTATATTGCATTTATTGTTACAAATGACTTGCTGAGTACCAATGTACTCACGGCTTTACGCCTATGTTGCTCAAATGAGGAGAGGAGTACTATCGCCAGGAGGTTCCGTAAGGAGAGTTCTACGACGACTTCACGGATTAGGCTTCGCTTCTCCACTGATAGCCTGTGGCTTGTCGATTGGTCGCCACGCTTTATTTTGGATTTCCGCTGCTATTTTGTTAAGCCCTTCCGCTAGAGATATTGTAAGCTTGGCCATAAGGTCGCACCTTCGATATTTTATCGATATTTTAGTTTTCCTTATTATTGTCGTGTGTATGACTCGTGATGACATCTATGTTTGATCTGTGCACTAGCGTGATCCTCGACTAGTGCAGCTTTACACAGAGACCGAGTTTGCATATTCGGTCTCGGCAGAGATGGTATCGAGCCATATTGATCAGAGGACGAAGCCCTAGTTAAATTGGTCGTAGCCCAAAAATTTATTTTCTGAATCAAACCAACTAAATTTGATATTTAGTAATATCTCTATCTTCTTACCTCATTCTTAAGGATTCTTATCTCTCGCCCCAACTCTTGCAAAATTTGTTTTCCTAAAGTTATAAACTGATCGGGAGCATCTCCAGGCTATACTTCACCACCCGAGTCGGCAAGCAGGTGCTACATCACAGTTTCAAGAACACCGGTGCCAGTGGGGAGATGTCAAGACGTGGGAGTTGCGCACAAAGCCATCCGTCGACTTTGTAAGCTATACAAGATCAACATGGCCAGACTCGTCCGGAAGTTCAAGGAGCAGTACGGAGCCACCCCGAGACTACTGAGAGCGATCCGGGAGGAGCCCTGACCGCAGATCACAAGATTCTACCGTCGCCTACACCGCCGAGCCCAGAGGAGAGACGTCAGATCACCGGAGATCGCCGCGCTTACCTCGCCGGTTCACTCCATTTGATCGAGAAGCGAGCGCACGATCCGCAACTCGTGGGTTGTCTACAGCGATTCTGAGGACGATAGCAGTGTACCCTATTTGTCAGGACCCGAGTGGGAGCCTTCAGAGTAGATAGTGCGAGTAGACACGTTGGATTTTATTTGCAGTTGAGTGTGATGTGAGCTGCAAATATTGCCTTAAAAGCATTATATTGCGATCATGTCAAATCTTTTAATGGAGTTTATTTCTGTTCAGTTTCTTAGTTAGCCTTTTGGCTAAGTGTTTGTTTAGGTTAGGTCTCCATTAAGCAAAACCCCCTTAGACGCATTTACCCTTTTATCTATGCTTCTCCTCTCGTCTTTTACCTTGGTCATCTGCCATTGTTTTTTTTTTGAGCAAGATGGTTGATACCAGGAACTCCTCCAGCCGCAATCAGGGGAACCAGACTCAGAGAAAACGATCTTTTGCTGCACGGCCCGGTGCCACCTACCTTGATCCGCCCTCGCGGCTTCTTGATGGCCTGGACTCGAGATGATGCGAACTATGATGCGGCGACAAAGACCAGAGCCGCATACCACCACCAAAGACTCGCAGCCAGACCAATATGCAGAGTTTATGAGGACGAGACCGCCTGCTTTCTCCAGCTTCATCGTGAGCCTTTGAGGCCGACGATCTGGTCCGTTCGCTTGAGAAGAAACTGAACTTGGCCTGGCACCGACAGGGGAGAAGGTTTTGTATGCAGACATCGCCTTGAGGGACCAAGCAGCAGAGTGGTGGGAGAACCATCGTGCCGCCCATGAGAACCAAAGACAACATCACCTGGAAGGAATTCGCCAAGGCTTTCCACACCGCTCATGTCATGGAGGGAGTGGTTGAGATGAAGAAGGATGAGTTTCGGGAGTTCCAGCGAGAGGAACTCACAATGAGTGAATATCTCAATAAATTCACTCGGTTGGCTCTTCTACGCTGCAGGGATGTAGCGACAGATGCAGCTCGCTGAAGAGGTTCAAGAAAGGCTTGAACCCAGCTTTGAAGGTGCAAGTCGAGGCAACGACTATGCCGCCAGCGCTTGGTGGATAAGGCCATTCTCATCGAGGAGAGTCGCCATGAGCTCGAGGAGTCTCGCAAGAGGAGGTTGATCTAGCAGGATCACAGCCACACCAGCCTCGAGGCCTCGTTTTGGTTCCTACCAGGCTGCACGAGCGCCACAAAGAAGCAGCAGCAGCCTTGTGATTCGGACCCACTCGACACCGCGCGCCACCAGGTCGGCGTCACGGTGGTCCCATGGACAGCAGCAGCAAAGCAATAATTCAGCAAAGATCCATCACTTGCTTCAAGTGTCATGAGGTGGGACACTATGCTAGCAAGTGCCCTCGAGGCGTGCCCCGACGCCAGCCTGCTTTGACTTGGGAGCCACACCCGTCGTACCCCTACCCCGAGCAGCGGAGGAGCACCCCGGCCTCGAGTCGCCAGCAGGACGCCGGTGGTGAGAGGTCAGGTGAACCACGTCACCGCAGAAGATGCCCAGGCAGCACCAGACGTTGTGATCGGTACGTTTCTCGTACATTCAGTTCCTGCCACCGTTTTATTTGATTCTGGAGCTTCGCATTCGTTTGTTTCTCGAGTTTTGCTTTAAAGCAACAATTGAAAACTGTTGCTCTTGGATCTGTTCTTTAATCCAATCTTCGATCCGAATTGAGATCCAACCTAGGTTGTCCAGAGTTAGGATAACCATTCAGGGAGTTGAGTTCAGGGCCGACCTGATTTTGTTGGATATGCAGTCACTAGATGTAATCTTGGGAATGGATTGGCTTCAGAAGCAGCAGGCAGTGTTAGATTGTGGGAGCAGAGCAGTGACCTTAACCAACTCAGATGGAGTTAAGGTGCGATTCGCAGCCAGTGAGTGTCAGCCAGAGCCAGTCATGATTTGCCAGAGCAAGGTAATCCAGTTGGAGGGTGTACCAGTTGTCAGAGAATACCCCGACGTGTTTCCAGATGATCTTCCAGGTATGCCACCAGAGAGGGAGGTTGAGTTTCTGATTGAGCTTGTGCCAGGTACCGCTCCGATTTCCAAGAGACCCTACCGGATGCCAGCCAATGACTTAGCAGAGTTGAAGAAGCAAATTCGTGGAGCTTTTGGATAAGGGTTACATCGGACCAAGTTCATCCCGTGGGGAGCGCCAAATGTTGTTCGTCAAGAAAAGGATGGTAGTCGGTGATGTGTGTGGACTACAGAGCACTTAATGAGGTCACCGTCAAAAATAAGTACCCTCTGCCCAGGATCGATGACCTGTTTGACCAGCTTAAGGAAGCAGGAGTGTTCTCCAAGATTGACCTGAGATTAGGATACCACCAGATGAGGATACGTAAGGAGGACATACCCAAAGCACCTTCTCGACTGTTATGGTCTATACGAGTTCACGGTGATGTCATTTGGTTTGACTAATGCCCAAAGATATTTCATGTATTTGATGAATAAGGTGTTTATGGAATATTTGGACAAGTTTGTCGTTGTATTCATTGATGATATTTTGATATATTCCAAGGATGAGGAGGAACATCAGGAGCACTTGAGGTTAGCATTGCAGAAATTGAGAGATAATCGGTTGTATGCAAAGTTCAGCAAATGTGAGTTTTGGATGAAGAAAGTCGCCTTTCTAGGGCATGTGTTGACGGCGAATGGAGTCGCAGCTTGACCGGGGAAAGTAAGTGATGTTTTGGATTGGCAATACCCACTTTAGTTACCTGTCGAGAGTTTTCTGGTATGGCAGATACTACCGTCCGCTTTATTGAAGGATTTTCCAGTGTGGCTGCACTCCTCACGCAGCTGCTCAAAAGGAAAAGAAATTCACTTGGGCGCGAATGTGAGAAAAGTTTTGAAACTTAAGGAGAGTTTGACCACAGCCCCAGTGCTTGTGTTGCTGATATAAACAAGGATTTTGAGATATTTTGATATGCCTCGCGCAAAGGTTTGGGTTGTGTCTTGATGCAAGATAAGAGAGTGGTAGCCTATGCCTCACGCCGCTTGAGACCGCATGAGGAGAACTACCCACCCATGATTTAGAGTTGGCGGCCGTAGTGCATGCTTTAAA
This sequence comes from Melocanna baccifera, assembly GCA_036346265.1. NCBI lineage: Eukaryota > Viridiplantae > Streptophyta > Magnoliopsida > Poales > Poaceae > Melocanna > Melocanna baccifera. Next base: position 16,064,022 of record CM070676.1, on the reverse strand, counting down.
GATTTGGCGTCATTATCCGATGGGTAATGATGTGAGGTTTACACGGATCATAAGAGTCTCAAATACATCTTTACCTGCAGTCCGAGCTTAACCTCGAGCAGAGGAGGTGGTTAGAGCTGATAAAGGATTATAATGTGGGCATACATTATCATCCCGGGAAAGCTAATGTTGTTGCAGATGCCTTGAGCGAAAGGTATCTTGCAATTCGGTGATGGTTCGAGAGAGTCACCACTTTGCATGAGGAATTTCGAAGCTTAGCCTTGAGTTGGTTGAGCTGAGGATTTTTGGCGCCTATGGAGATGCACCTACTTTGATGGTCGATTCGCGAGCTCGGTCGGATGATGAGGCATTTCAAATGGATCGAAAGAATTTAAGTGAAGGTAAAGAGTCAGGATTTTCAGTGGATGATCAGGGAACCTTGTGGTTCAAGCAGCGTTTGTGTGTGCCCAACAAGCAAGAACTAAAGGATGTGTTATTAAAAGAGGCTCATGAGTCACTATATTCGATTCATCCAGGCAGTACCAAGATGTACCAAGACATTAAGGATAAGTATTGGTGGCCAAGCATGAAGCGTGAGATCGCTGAGTATGTAGCCCTTTGTGATGTTTGTCAGAGAGTAAAGGCAGAGCACCAGAGACCTGCAGGTTTGCTACAGCCATTGAAAGTCCCTGAGTGGAAGTGGGAAGAAATTGGTATGGACTTTATAGTCGGTTTGCCTAAAACCAAAGAGGGTCATGATTCAATTTGGGTCATTGTGGACCGTTTGACCAAGGTTGCTCATTTCATTCCAGTTAAGACGACTTACAGTGGTGACAGATTGGCAGAGCTATATATGTCCAGGATTGTCAGTTTGCATGGTGTGCCCAGGAAGATTGTGTCAGATCGTGGATCGCAGTTCACCTCTCGGTTTTGGGGTAGTTTCCATAAGGCTATGGGCACTCACCTGAATTTCAGTACAGCATATCACCCCGCATGCATGGTCGACAGCAGGCGAGTTAATCGATTCTGGAGGACATGTTGAGAGCCCGTGTGTGCTTGATCATGGGTCTAAGTGGGACAGATTGTTTACCTTTTGCGAGTTCTCATACAACAACGATTCTCCGGGCGCCGCTTTACGATGTCACCGCTTTGAGGCATTGTATGGCAAGAAATGCGAGACCCTCTCAATTGGAAAGAGACGGGGAAGGTCGCTTTTGGCCCGGATTGTTTGAAAGAAGCTGAGGATAAAGTCCGCTTGATACAGGAAAGGTTGAAAGCTGCTCAGGCCAGACAAAAAAGCTATGCAGATACCAAACGCCGAGAGCTGAGTTTTGAGCCGATGATTTTTGTACCTTAGGATCACACCATTCAAGGGTGTGAAGAGGTTTCAGCTAAAGGAAGCTTGCACCGAGATATGTTGGTCCGTTCGTGATTCTCAAACGCAGGGAGAGGTTGCTTATCGCTTGGAGCTACTGCGTCTTTCGATGGGGTACATGACGCCTTTAATGTGTCCCACCAAGAAGTGCTCAGCGTGCACTGCAGGAGGTTGTGCCGCTGAGGCCGTTGACCTGCAGGAGGATCTGGCTGCACAAAGAGCACCCAATCAAAATCTTAGAAGTGTCAGAGCGAGTCACCCGGAATAAAGCGGTCCGTTTTTGCAAAGTTCAGTGGAGCAACCATTCCGAGGAGGAAGCCACCTGGGAGCGCGAGGAGGATCTCGAGCGGAGTTCCCGAACCTATTCTCTTAGTTGGCCAGATCTCGGGCCGTGAGATCTCGTTTAAGGGGTAAGGTTTGTAACATCCTGCTTTTTCTCGAGATTTTTAAAGCCGGATTTCAAAAATGAATTTTCTGGAATTTTCTAAAATTAATTGAAGCTTCAAATGAATTTTTAAAGTTTTAAATGATTTAATATGATTAAAATAAACATTAACATAAGTGGATGTTAGTGATATGCCCTAGAGGCAACATGGAGATGTTGTATATATCACATACTATGTTTATGATACATTACTTTGTTCCTTGGAATAGACATCATCATTATTGATCAATGAGTATGTGACTTATTCATGAGACTCTTAAATACTAAGATGTTGCTATTTCTAAATGATCACTGGTCGTATATCATATGAGGAACAAATATGATTCAAAGACAAAGATCAGCATATGTATTGATTGATGATCATGTCTCATGGATCATGGTATGGTGATACCAAATCAATAATATGGACATGTGTTAGTGAACATATGTTGGATAGACCTGCCATGAGACACTGCGAGAGATTCCATGTGTCATCGCTGGTCTCAAGTAGTGTTTATGTAGAGTCCTTAGACTTGAGGTCATCATGGTTCCCAACATGAGTAGTAGCTTATTTTGGGACTACTAAACACTACTCCGTGAATCGGGTAGTCATAAAAGTAGTCTTGGGTTTGCCATGAAACATGTAGTGGGATGTGAATGATCAAGATAGAATTTGCCCCTCCTTATGGGAGAGATATCTCTGGGCCCCTCGATGTAATGGATTATGAAAGTGCATGGCCATGCCAAGGTGATTGAGGAGTCAATCACGAGTTTATAATCCATCACGGAATCGAGAGAGTGATTGAGCTATTAAGAGGATGACACAGTCTCGCCTTGAGCTCAATCTATATCGTGAGGCAAAGGGATTCGTACATGAGAGAACATTACAGGTTCAGCCGATATGATCTTTACATATACTTTGGGGTTAATATGTCTTACTAGAGACCGCTATTAACATGGTAACCGGAAAGGCGTTTCCGGGTCACGACCAAGTATACGTGAACCTCTGTGGTCGCACGCTTAACGGGTTGGAACACTAATTCGAATATGATTCGGATATGGGCTCAATTCGGATAGAGATCCGAATAGACTCCTATTGGGCCTCGGTCCACGAGGCCCACGTGAGGAGGTCTATATATATGGAGGCGAGGGGCGGAGGGAGGTGTGCTGTTAACATCTAGCAAAACCCTAGCCGCCACCTCCCGAGCCAAACCCTAGCTGCTCACGAGTGCTAGTACACTCGCGATCGGCGTTCCACCCGGGACGTGTGGATACCGGTGGAGGCGCTGCTCGCTGCGATCTTGATCGGCGTGCGTGGAGAGACGATCTGTTCGGGACGATCGGCTACTTCCACTACTACCTCGACGCGCGTGATTGGATCGGTTTCAATTCTTCTTCATCGCGCTGCGCGTCTAAGTGGTAACGATCCATGATCCTTCCTTAGCATGATGTTCTTGGGTGCGCGGTAGAAAAGTTTTGTTTTACGCCTTCCGTAGCCTACGCGTATTCCATTAGTGGTATCGAGCCATCTTGCTTAGTTTGCATCTGGATCGCGCATATGTTGATATGCGATAGTAGTAGATTGGATCTATTACGCCTAAATAAGGTAGCACGGGTTGATGAGATCAATCGGTCATAAGGGTTGAAATTGGTATGAGTTGATAGCATCACAAGGCCAAAAAGATTAGTTCGTGCTCCTTCTTTGATGTACGCGCGACTTGCCCCTCACGGCTGGAATCACCATCGGGGCTAATCTGCGCACAATCGATAGAGATCGAGCCAACAGATCGAGGTCTTGTGTTGTGGTCTCCTCAAGTATACCGATCGCGATGATCAATATGATTGATCTAATGAAAATTGAGACATTTTGAATGGCTCGGATTTGGGTTGATTTGATCGGCTCGATAAGATTTTCATAGCGATTTCATAGATGCGATCTATGTAATCAGAGAGTTTTTGGGCGCTGCCACAGAACCCGCTGATGGCTCCCCTCGACCCCGCTTGACCGCCATACCGCCGTGTATCCCCTTGTATAGCGTCTTGGGTTCACATCGTTAGGTAGAATGCGATTCTCGCCTAACTTGTTTTTGCAGAGAATGATGTGAATAGTATGGCCCTATAGCTTATTTGAATGTATGAGATGTATGTGATGCATGTAACATTCGCTCATGGCCTGCGTGTCATGATTATTTCAGCTATTGTTAGCTGTATATATTGTATTTAACGACTGCGTGTCGACCTTAATGCTTGAATCTATCTTTGTAATCTTCAATTTCTAGCTATTATAGGTAGTAGCCTAGTTTTGAGGTTACAAGCTTTTAAGCATGGTGGCCTAAAGGAGTGATGTGGAGGATGGAGATCGTCTACACCTACTTGGAGATGGATATCACCATTTTTGGGCCATACTACTTCACGATTAAATGTGTTTATCTATGATGTTATCTATCTTATTCTTATGCAATGATATATGTGATATGTTGCTTTGGTAGGATAGAATCCTCTTAAAATTAGGTGTTAATGCCCTTCCATATGTTGCACCAAAGATAATGATCACCGCATGGTAGGTCTACCAAAGTAGAGTGCCATCGGTTATCATCATCATTTGGGGTAGATGTCGGACATCTACATGCGGAAGCATTTGGTTTACTTAACAAGGTTATCAAAATAGTTTTGGACCTTGGGGCATAGATTGGGGCCGAGGCATACTAATGTCACCCAAAGTAGAGTCACATAGGGATGTGATTAGCAAAGTGTTGCTTACCCATGTCACTAGTTTTCTAGCCGTGATGCCAAAGCTCACTAGGAATTAGTGAAATGAGGATCTTTACCCACTATGTAACTTAGAGGAGTTTTGTTGCAAAACTCATAGTGGGAGTCTTTTGCTAAATAGTTTAATAAAAGATGAACATAAACATAGTGCTAAACTTTGCATATTCTTGTGTTGTAGATCATGTCACTAACGCCGCATCCAAAGACTTTTAATTTGCGATCTGTTCTTGAGAAAGAAAAACTCAATGGAACAAACTTTTTGGATTGGTATCGCAACTTGAGAATTGTTCTCAAGCAAGAGCGCAAGGAGTATGTCCTTGAGTCTCCTTACCCAAGACTTGCCTCGATAATGCTATCGTGGCTGCACGAGAGCTTATGAGAAGCAAACGAATGATTGCCTTGATGTGAGTCTGTCTCATGCTTGCCACAATGTCCTCTGAGCTTGAAGCAATATGAGAACACAGATGCCTACAATATCATTGTGGGGTTACGTGGTATGTTTGAGAACCAAGCAAGGGCCGAGAGGTTCAATACTTCAAAGTCCTTATTTGCGTGCGAGCTTGCGAAGGAATCCGTCGACCCTCATGTGATTAAGATGATTGGCTACATTGAGAGTCCGAAAAGCTTGGTTTTCCCTTAGCCAAGAGTTGGCTATCGATGTGATTCTCGATCGCTCCCCAGCTTTGAGCCATTCATAATGAACTTTCACATGAACAATCTTGACAAGACCGGTGAGTTGCATGGGATGCTAAAATCTGCGAGGAAAGCATTAAGAAAGCAGCAATCATGTGATGATGATGCAGAAGGCAAGGGCAAGCCCTATGTCAAGAGAATCGCGGTCAAAGAAAGAAAGCTCCGATGCGATCGCGGCGGTTCTAAGGCCAAGAAAGACAAGAAAGGCGATGCTCATCCCGATGCGATTGTTACTCAGAAGCAATCGTGACATTGGAAAAGGAACCCCAAAGTACTTGGAGGATCTTGAGAAGAAGAAGGAAGTATGACTTCCACTCGGTATAAATGTTATAGAAATCAATCTTGCTACTTCTTCCACTAATTCTTGGGTATTTGATACCGGATCGGTTGCTCACATTTGCAAATCGTTGCGGGCTAATAAGAAGTAGAAGTTTGAGGAGGAGCGAAGTGGATCTTCGCGTTGGCAATGGAGCAAAAGTTGCTTGCGGTAGCTGTTGGCACCATGCCATTGTCTTTACCTTCGTGATTAGTTTTGGAATTGAATAATTGTTATTGTGTTCCATCTCTTTCAAAGAACATTATTTACGCTTCATGTTTGCAAGCGAAGGTTATGACTTTAAATCTATGGACAATGGTTGTTCTCTTTATTTCAAAGATATGTTCTATTGTCATACTCCATTGGTGAATGGGTTATACGTTCTTACTCTTGAAGGGTCACGGTCTATAACATTAATGCAAAGAGGCAACGTCCAATGATTTGAATCCCACGCTTATTTGGCACTGCCGCTAGGTCACATAAATGAGAAACGCATGCGTAAGCTCCATAGAGATGGTATTCTGCACTCATTTGATTTTGAATCATTAGAGACATGCGAATCTTGTTTACTTGGCAAGATGACAAAGGCACCTTTCACCGGTCAAGGTGAACGGGCAAATGACTTATTGGCACTCGTACATACTGATGTATGTGGACCAATGAGCTTAACAGCCAGAGGTGGTTTTGATGATTTCATAACTTTTATCGATGACTTTAGTAGATATGGGTATATCTACCGATGAAGCATAAGTCCGAATCCTTTGAAAAGTTCAAAGAATTCCAAAATGAAGTGCAAAATCATTTAGGCAAGACAATCAAGTTTCTACGATCTGATCGTGGAGGCGAGTATTTGAGCCATGAGTTTGGCAATCATCTAAAGGATTGTGGAATTGTTCCACAATTGACTCCCAGAACACCTCAATGGAATGGGGTATCGAACGGAGAAATCGCACCTTATTAGATATGGTGCGCCCATGATGAGCCAAAGTGATCTTCCGTTGTCTTTTTGGGGTACGCTCTTGAAACAAACGCGTTCACACTAAACAGGGTTCCATCAAAATCAGAGAAAAGACACCATATGAGATGTGGGCGGGACAACGTCCTAGCTTGTCTTTTCTTAAGATTTGGGGATGTGAGGCTTATGTAAAGCGTTTACAACTGATAAGCTCACTCCTAAACTGATAAATGCTTCTTTATCGGGTATCCTAAGGAAACAAAAGGATATTACTTTTATAATCGAGGAGAAGGCAAAGTGTTTGTCGCTCAAGCATGGTGTCTTCTTAGAGAAAGAGTTTCTCTCAAGAAGGGATAGTGGGAGCACAGGCAACTTGAAGAAATTCAAGAAACACCGATAACGTTTCAGCTCCTACAGAACCACAACAAGATGAACAAACTGTTGAAGAACCTGTTGTGGACACACCAGCACCACGTAGGTCAGAAAGGTCACGTCGTGCACCTGAGAGGTACATGTTCTTGACTACTCAACAACGGGACATATTGTTGTTAGACAACGATGAGCCTAAGACCTATGAAGAAGCAATGGTGGGACCGGACTGAGAAATGGCTTGAAGCCATGAGATCCAAATTGAATCCATGCACAGTAATCAAGTTTGGAACTTGGTTGATCCACCTGATGGTGTTAAAACCATTGAATGCAAATGGGTTTTCAAGAAAAAGATAGACATAGATGGAAATGTTCACATCTATAAAGCGCGATTGGTGGCCAAAGGTTTCAAACAAATTCAAGGTATTGATTATGATGAAACTTTTCGCGTCGCAATGCTAAAGTCTATTCGGATCATTCTAGCGATTGCTGCATATTTCGACTATGAAATATGGCAAATGGATGTCAAAACAGCTTTCCTTAATGGAAATCTGAGTGAGGATGTGTACATGACACAGCCCACGGTTTTGTCGATCCGCAATCGTTGGAAAGATATGCAAGCTCCAAAGATCCATTTATGGATTAAAGCGAGCATCTCGGAGTTGGAACATTCGCTTTGATGAAGTAATCAAAGGGTTTGGTTTCATCAAGAACGAAGAAGAGCCTTGTGTTTACAAAAGGCTAGTGGGAGCGCACTCGTATTTACGGTCTTATATGTGGATGACATATTACCGATCGGAAATGACATTCCTTTGCTCGAATCTTAAGTCTTCATTAAAAATAGTTTCTCTATGAAAGACTTAGAGAGGCAGCATATATTCAGGCATCAAGATCTATAGAGATAGATCAAAAGGCTAATTGGATTAAGCCAAGATACGTACATTGACAAGGTGTTGAAAAGGTTCAACATGCATGATTCCAAGAAAGGTTTTCTACCTATGTCACATGGTATAAATCTTAGCAAGAATCGGTGTCCTAGTACACCGATGAGCGGGATAAAATGAATGCGATTCCATATGCTTGGCTATTGGGTCCATTATGTATGCCATGCTTTGTACACGCCCGGATGTTTCAGATGCTTTAAGTGCTACGAGTAGATACCATCGGATCGGTGAAAGTCACTGGATTGTCGTAAGAACATCTTGAAGTACTTGAGAAGAACTAAAGATGTGTTCCTTGTCTATGGAGGTGAGGAAGAGCTCGTTGTAAATGGTTACACCGATGCTAGCTTCCAAACCGACAAAGATGATTTTAGATCGCAACTGGATTTGTGTTCTGCTGAATGGCGGTGCGGTAAGTCGAAGAGTTCCAAGCGTGCACGGTTGCTGATTCTACAACAAGCCGAGTACATAGCAGCTTAAGCCGCCAAAGAGGCCGTTTGGATCAAGAAATTTATTTACGAGCTTGGTGTGATGGCTAGTGCCTCCAGCCCAATGGACCTCATCTTTGTGACAATAGTGGGGCCATTGCACAAGCCAAGGAGCCTAGATCGCACTGAAGTCCAAGCACATTTTACGGCGATTTCATCTCATCCGCGAGATAGTGGAGAGAGGCGATGTGAAGATATGCAAAGTACAAACGGATTTGAACATTGCAGATCCGTTGACAAAGCCGCTTCCCACCAAAGCATGAGGCTCACACTAGGGCAATGGGTATTAGATACCTACATGGTTGACTCTAGTGCAAGTGGGAGATCATAGTGATATGCCCTAGAGGCAACATGGAGATGTTGTATATATCACATACTATGTTTATGATACATTACTTTGTTCCTTGGAATAGACATCATCATTATTGATCAATGAGTATGTGACTTATTCATGAGACTCTTAAATACTAAGATGTTGCTATTTCTAAATGATCCCGATCGTATATCATATGAGGAACAAATATGATTCAAAGACAAAGATCAGCATATGTATTGATTGATGATCATGTCTCATGGATCATGGTATGGTGATACCAAATCAATAATATGGACATGTGTTAGTGAACATATGTTGGATAGACTGCCATGAGACAACCGCAGATTCCATGTGTCATCGCTGGTCTCAAGTAGTGTTTATGTAGAGTCCTTAGACTTGAGATCATCATGGTTCCCAACATGAGTAGTAGCTTATTTTGGGACTACTAAACACTACTCCGAATCGGGTAGTCATAAAAGTAGTCTTCGGTTTGCCATGAAACATGTAGTGGGATGTGAATGATCAAGATAGAATTTGCCCCTCCTTATGGGAGAGATATCTCGGCCCTCGATGTAATGGATTATGAAAGTGCATGGCCATGCCAAGGTGATTGAGGAGTCAATCACGAGTTTATAATCCATCACGGAATCGAGAGTGATTGAGCTATTAAGAGGATGACACAGTCTCGCCTTGAGCTCAATCTATATCGTGAGGCAAAGGGATTCGTACATGAGAGGACATTACAGTTCAACCGATATGATCTTTACATATACTTTGGGGTTAATATGTCTTACTAGAGACCGCTATTAACATGGTAACCGAAAGGCGTTTCGGTCACGACCAAGTATACGTGAACCTCTGTGGTCGCACGCTTAACGGGTTGGAACACTAATTCGAATATGATTCGGATATGGGCTCAATTCGGATAGAGATCCGAATAGACTCCTATTGGGCCTCGGTCCACGAGGCCCACGTGAGGAGGTCTATATATATGGAGGCGAGGCGGAGGGGGTGTGCCTGTTAACATCTAGCAAAACCCTAGCCGCCACCTCCCGAGCCAAACCCTAGCGCTCACGAGTGCTAGTACACTCGCGATCGGCGCCCAGCCCGGGCGTGTGGATACCGGTGGAGGCGCCGTTGCTGCGTTCGGCTGATCGGCGTCGCGTGGAGGAGACGATCTGTTGGACGATCGGCTACTTCCACTACTACCTCGACGCGCGTGATTGGATCGGTTTCCAATTCTTCTTCACACGCACGCTGGCCTAAGTGGTAACGATCCATGATCCTTCCTTAGCATGATGTTCTTGGGTGCGCGGTAGAAAAGTTTTGTTT
>CM070676.1:14516399-14781898 GCA_036346265.1 Melocanna baccifera | reverse complement strand
AAATGTTTCAAAGAATAGAATACTATATATATTTGTTAACTCTTGATTGTTAAACTTTAGATCTCACGATGCGTAGCTGGATGTATAACCCCAACATACGTTCTTGAGTCTAGAGCAGCTCGGCCATGATCTTGAACTCCTCGAGGTGATGGCACCATCGTCATCGCTGTCCATGCGGCGATGATCTCCATGCGACCCTCGACGCCAGCGGTGCCTATTGCTAGAGTTAATGTTGTTGTTTCTTTGTTAGCTACGAATATGAGTTGTTGTCGAACTCTGCTTAGAAGTTCGAGAAACTTTAGGAATAAGCGAGTCACGCGTTTATATGATTTTTGGCTCATGAACCACGTTATGTGGATATGGCGAGTCATACACTAGGATGCCCGATACGCGATATAGGTTTGATGATACGGCGATACGATATTTTTCAAAAGCAAAGATATGTATGTATGTATATTTATTTATTTAAAAATAAAAATTGCAAACGGGCCATGAGAGAGAATCTGAGATTACCTTGATGAATTGAATGCTATATATTCCATTAATCAACTAGGCAAAATAGCACTTTTCAGTTAGTCTATTTCCTTTCCAGTTCTGATCGACTCTTCCTCAAAATTGATGTCAACCTAGACAGAACAAGTGTTGGATAAAAGTTGTCAATCTAGTCATACCAAGGCATTTAAGATACTAGATTGCTCTACAGCGATGAAGGAGCCGGTGTAGAGTGACGCCAGTCGTCATCATCGGGTCAGTAGCGAAGCCACCAATGCTGAGGAAGACGAACCTTCTAGTTGGAGTTCATGCCGCACCGGAGTTGGAGGAGCCAACACAGGCCTTGGTGGAGAATGGTAGAGGAAGGCAAGAGGAGGTCGGAAGTCACCGCGTTGGAGAAGACTACCAAAACCAGAGATTCTGCGAGTAGCACACCTTAGGTCCAACGGCGTTGAGGTGGTAGGCGGCGGTGGGGCTAGACGAGGTCGGTAGCAGGTAGGGAACCGAGGGCAATCTAGGAGACCACTAGTGGCGAGGAAGGCCACCGGGGGTGGCGGATGTGGGCGGCGGCGCCCGTCGGCTCGTATAAAGAGAAAAAACAGAGAGAGAGGCGGTGAGAAAGAGAGGCATGTGGGTGCGGGGCGGTGGCAAGTGGGGAGTCTGCGGGAGAGGCGGTGGTGAGTGGGGAGGAGATGTAGCATGGCGAGCGGGGAGGCAGGTCAATAGTTTGTGGGTGGGCGGTGGCTAAAACTATTGTGTGGACGTATCGAAGGTGTATCCTAGCGTATCACAGACGCATTAGAGTATTTTTTTTATTTTCTTTTTAGCTAAAATTTGCTGATACTCCATGATACTGTATCGTCACATATCGATATGTATCACCATATCAAATATGTATCGACACGTGTACGACAGTTGGGAGCCGTATTGGTGCTTCCTAGGTCATACGTGCATTAGTGGCTTAGGAATCGGAATGGTTGTTGCTTTGTGACTCATACATTTTGTTATCTATTTAGTTTCCCTTCTTTTTGATACTACTATAGCTTGTCTGAAATTATTCAGAGAAATAACAGAGCAGAAGAAAAGGTGTAGAGTTAAGCACTACAACTAAGTTTTCTCCCTGCTTGTGTTTGCCACCAAGCCATCCCAAAAGAGACTCTACTACTGCTGGCTGAGAAGGAGACAACAAGAGAAGCATGGGAGATGTTGAAGACCATGTATATTGGCACGGATCGCATCAAAGAGGCAAAGGTACAAACTCTAAAAACTGAGTTTCAGATGATCCAAATGAAGCAATCGAAGGCTATCGATGAATTTGCCATGAAATTGACAACCATTGTCAATAGGAAACATGGTCTAGGCGACAAGGTGGAGTCCCAAGTCATCAAAAAGATCCTACATGCTATCCCAAACAAGTTCCCCCCAATTGTCTCAATGATTGAGTAATTAGGGGCGAAGAAGATGACATTTGAGGAGGTTATCGGTAGGTGAAGGCATTCGGAGAGAATTTGTGGTCTGGTGTTGAAGATAATGACGATGAGCACATTTTGTTAACTAGAGCAGAATGGAAGGCAAAGGAGAACAATAAGCACATTTTGCTAACTAGAGCAGAATGGAAGGCAAAGGAGGAGTTCTATGAGGGATCCTTGTCAAAGCCACCCATGGGACGTGGCAGAGGAGTCTAGCACAACCATGGGTGTGATCGAGGGCGCGGGCGTGGCACTGGCCGTGTAGACAATTCTCGTGATGGTGAACGAAGAGAAGAGAGGAAGAAGGTGGACAAGAAGAGAATAAAGTGCTTAAACTGTAACAACATGGGGCATTTGCGTCTAAGTGTCACTCAAAGAAAAGAGAAGAGAGGGTGCACACCACTGAGAAAGATGATGATGAACCTGCTTTGCTCATGGCTGAGACATGTCGGTTGACACAGAGTAACGAAGGGGCTGCTGAAGAAGTGTTTCTCAATGAGGAGAAGATCAAGCCAATGTTGGGTGAAGAATTGAGGTATGATTCCAACATATGCTACCTACATACGGGTGCAAACAACCATATGATAGGCATCGCATGGGAATTCATCGATCTGGACATTATGGTGCCCGGCACAGTTAAGTTTAGTTATGGCTCAGTAGTAGAAATAAAGGGGCATGGTGCGGTGCTATCCAAAAGCTACAACGGTGAACACCGTGGTCTAGCCGACGTCTTTTACATCCCTAGTCGAAGAGTGATATTCTTAGTTTGAGCAACTAGATGAACATGGCTGCAAGATAATCATGGAGGATGGTTTCTTGCGTGTATTTGATAGGCAAGGAAAAATGCTAATATAAGTGAGGAGGTCAAGGAATTGCTCTACAAGCTGAACCTAGCATGGCCGAAACCATTTGTTTGTTAGTAGCCATCAAGGAAGATTCGTGGCTATGCCATGCCTACCATGGACACCTCAATTTCAAAGCACTTCGCAAGGTAGATAGGCTCCAATGCCTCGATTATATTGAACAAGTGTGTGATTGTTGTTTGGTAGTCAAGCGTCGAGCATCCTTCCCGTAGGAGGCAACCTATCAAGTTGAGAAGCCCCTAGTACTTATACAAAGTGACCTCTACAGCCTAATATCTCCACCTACACCAGATGGTAAGCGGTACTTCATGCTAATGGTTGACGATTACAGCCATTCAAGAAAATGAAAGCCAACACTAAACTGAAGGTGGATATCAAGATCAAGTTCTTTCAGATCGATCATGGAGCGAGTTCCTCAAAGGAATTTGCTATTTTTTGTGAAGACGCTGGTATCAAACAGTTTCTCACAGCTCCATACACGCCACCATAGAATGGGGTTGTGGAAAGGAGAAATCAAACCGTCGTTGGCATGGCTCAAAGTCTTGTCAAGAGTAAGGAAATGTTGAGAAAATTTTGGGAGAGGCTATCACCACTAGGTTTACCTTCTCAACAAGCCCCAACAAAAGGCATTGATGGCGGGACTCCATACCAATCACGAGCAGGAAGAAAGTTGAATGTATAGCACCTATGCACATTCGGTGTTTGGCTCATGTGAAATCTTTGGGGCTAAACATCAAGAAGTTGTTAGACCACAACAAGCGGATGGTGTTCATCGGCTATGAGTGAGTATCAAAAGCATACTGTGTGTACAATCCGATGAAGGTACAAAGTGCATGTCACACGGGATGCTATCTTCGAGGAGGACAAGCAATGGGATTGGAGTTTGGTTGCCAACGTGCAAGCAAGATCGTGGGTGATGTTTTCAGCTTGTAGAACATCGGCATACCATGTTGTAGGTACCACGAAGACGGGGTTGGGAACCACATCCACCATGCTTGTTGGCTCTATTGCAATGCCTACGGAGGGTGGCACGACAAGTATTTTCACGCCACGCCAAGCTGCTGCTACCACAACAACAACTCTTGCTACCATGACAACAACATCGGCAACATAGGCGGTGGCGGTGATGTAACCTAATTAGGGAACTTCAACGACTAGTGCTCGATGGAGATGCCCTTGCCAAGTCCAACATCCTTACCGAATGAACAATGGTGCTACAATTGAATTTGGGAAATTTATCAAGCGCCTGTTTAACTAGATAAAGCTAACTTGCGCATGCTCAATGCAAGAGAATCGAGCAAGTGTAATGTGCCATAACTCTGTGGAATAAAGCAATGGAGGAGAATTAGCATCTACATGCAACAATGGTACATGGGACTTAGCTGAGTTGCCGATGGGAAAGAAGCCAATTGGCTCAAATAGGTATATATGTTTAAAAAGAATCTAGAAGGCGATGTCGAGCATAAGTCATGGCTTGTCTCAAAAGGGTATGTGCAGCACCAAGGGGTGGACTTTGATGAGATCTTCACACCTGTTGCCAGGCTTGAAATGGTGTGGATGATCCTTGCACTTGTAGGCCAAGAACAATGGGAAGCCTAACACATGGATGTTAAGTCCGCCTTGTTAACCTAGAACTCCAAGAAGATGTGTATGTTGTACAACCCCAGGTTATGAGGAAGAAAGGCAAGCTCACATGGTACTAAAGCTCAACAAGGTGCTCTATGGGCTAGGCCAAGCTCCTAGAACACGAAACTCAAAGTTGGATGAGAGCCTCATCTCACTCGGCTTTGAAAGAAGTGCTCATGAACATGTAGTTTACAAGAGAAGAAAGGGCAACCCAAGGCGGTGGTAGGAGTATATGTTGATGCTCTCGTGATCACAGGAAGTTGCATCAAGGACATCATGAATTTCAAGAAGCAAATGAGAGATATATTCGAAGACGAGTGATTTTGGTCTTCTATCACGCTACTTGGGGATAGAAGTCACACAAGGATCACATGGAATTTATCTCAACGAGTCGACATATGCCGTGAGGTTGTCAGAGAAGATGGGGATGACTAATTGCAATCCTTGTCTAACGCCCATGGAACCAAGAGCAAAATGCAGCAAGGATACCAAATGTTCATTTGTTGGTCCAACACATTCTGAAGCATTGTTGATCCATCACGGACAACGTACATATTTCTAGTGGTCAAATCGAGGTTAGCGATATCGCTAATAATGTCCTTATGGAATCTCATGATGTGACTTTCTTTGAGAATATACTTCCTATGAGAGCAAATAAAGTCATTGTCACGATAGTTCTTATGAACACTCTATTCCTCCTAGGGTGTGAGACCACGGTTCTGAATTGGAGTTGAGGAGGAGTAAGAGACAATGGGTGAAAAGTTGTTGGGTGTTGACTTTGTTAGGACTGAAAAGTTGTTGGGAGATGACTTTGTCACCTACCTCATGGATGATGAACCACGTGCCCTTTGAGGCATCGCATCCTCGGATCTGAGTACTAGATGGATGCGGTTAGAGCGAGATGGATTCCATCATAGCTAATGAAACTGAGAGATTCTGATCTTCTAAAGGATATAAGCCAATGGGCTGCAAATAGATCTTCAAAAAAGCGAAGGCCCAATGGTACTATTGAAAAGTACAAGGCTCGTTTAGTGGCTAAGGTTTTGACGCAAAAGGAGAGTGATGACTTTTTTGATACATACTCGCCTTTGGCTTGACTACCCACAATCTGCGTGCTTTTAGCACTAGCTACTATATTTAAATTCTAAGTACATCAAATGGATGTTAAGACCGCTTTCCTAAATGGAGAGTTGGACAAGGAAATTTACAAGCAATAGCTTTGACGGTTTTATGGCCAAAGGGCAAGAGAGGAAAGTATGTCGCTTGGTTAAATTTGTGTACAGTCTAAAATAAGCTCCTAAGCAATGGCATGAGAAATTTGATAATACATTGACTTTGGTCAGCTTTTGTGTAAACAAAGCCGATAAATGCATATATTATTAATTCAGCGGGAGTGAATGTGTCATCCTCTATCTTTACGTGGATGACACACTACTATTCAGGACCAACATGGATATAATCAATAAAACCAATTCATTCCTCATTGAACTTTGATATGAAAGACCTTAGTGAAGTGATGTTATTGTAAACATCAAGCTATTAAAGGGTGAGAATGTGATTACTTTAATACAATCTCATTACATGGATAAGATCTGAATCGCTTTGGGTTCATGGATGCTAAACACTGTAGCCACACCCTATGATCCAAATGCAAAGATACACAAAACACTTTGGACATGGAGAAGACCAGCTTAAATATTCACGAGATAATTAGATTCTTGATGTATTTAACTATTGCAACGAGGCTCGACATCTCATATCTGTATGCATTAGCCGATACATGGCCAATCCGAAGATGATCATTGGACAACATTATAAGTGGTATTTAGGTATCTAAAAGGAAGAAAAGAATTTGGGGATACATTATACTGGTCATCTGGTAGTCTTTGAAGGATTCAGTGACTCTAATTGGATCGGTGACTTGGATGATATGAAGGCTACGAGTGGTTATGTACTCACTCTAGCAGTAGGACCATGCTTGCGGAAGTCTTTGAAGTAGACTATCCTTACACGGTCCACTAGGAAGGCTGAGTTAGTAGCACTTGACTCAAAGAAGAGTAGAGCGGAATGGCTCAAAGAGCTCTGTCCAACCTACCGATATTGGAAAAGCCAATATCAGCTGTCTTAACCTACTATGATAACCAAACCAATCTAGTTATGGTGAAGAGTAGGAAAGACAACATGAAGTCCTCTAAACACATTAAGAGGTGACTTAAGTTAGTTCGGCATGCCAGAGAGACTGGTGTAATCACTGCATAGTACATCCAGTGTGAAATGAATCTAGCAGATCCTTTCACTAAAGGAATGGCACATAAAGTCATTCTTGTGGCATCAAAGGGAAGAGCATAGATCCCATGAATTAGGCCCTAGGAAGACAAACTACGAAGACTAAGAGTACACCTTAGAGTCCCATTAGCTGCAGTACTCTAAACTGTATGGGTATGTTGAGTGATAGCTCTTAATGAATTCGATGCCTTATATGGCAATGGAAGCTGTCTTATAGAGTTCTCTGGATAATTCATGTAAGTAAGTATGGTCGTGGGGTTTTGATCAAAAGAAAGCCAAGGTATGCTTTCTTAAATACTCATCAAAAGGTGAACATGACCGTAACGTTCCAACCCGAGAGGTGTGCTCCATGCTATCCCTGTATAGAATGTAGCATAGTGACAACTCTCACACCAAGACACTAGATCAAGGCATAGTCCTCCATTGTATGCATGCGAGTTGTAATTTTTTCTGCTAGGCATTGGGTTCAAACCCGCAAGGTACCCTCTGTCAAACTACTATATATCAAACATTGATTTTTTAGGAAGATTAGTATGTCGCAAATGAGCTAAATTGGTGGGGATTATTGTGCTATTTTGTAATTTCCCTCATTTTCAGGGAAAGAAAAACAAAATTGGCCAATGGGGCCCACATGCAAGAGTGGGAGGAGAAGAGATTAGGGAGGTAACCAATTCGGCCTCATTCTCGAGATCTGCTAACGCCTTCTTCTCATCCTCCTACTCCTTCTCAGGCGCAAGCGCCGGTATCTTCATCTTTGAGTTCGGCCTCTCTACCTTTATATCCGAGATGGGAGAGCTAAGGTTAGTAAGGGAAAAACAAGAGCTCGCCATCGAGATCCAAATCTCAATTGTTGTTCGGTCTTGGGGATTTGGGAGAGCTCGGCGCGGCGGTTGTGCTTGCTCGTCGCGGGCTGTGGCGTTCTTGCTCCTCGCTCACGAGATCTCGCCTCTGGACCATGTGATCCCTCTCGGTTTTCTCTAGTACTTTGGCTCGGCTTTGACTGTGAGGTGTGCGAGGGGATTTCATCTTCTTGTTGGCTTTGTGTGGCATCAACTTGTACCTCAGCTCCCCGAATTGGTGAGTATTGATATGTGGAGTAGGGCTTTGTATCTTTAATTGCCTCTCTGGTGACTTCATGGTATTCGTTGGTAATTGGTTTTTTGGGACTTTGTCTCTCCGATAAGCCTAGCCCCTTTTGTCCGTCATGGTGGCTTAGAGTGCCGTCGCTCTGTGAGCTTGTTCTATACTCCTATTTAACCCTATTGTGCACTAGTGAGCTTTGCTAGTTCTTTTGTTTAATATCTCTGATATTAGTTGATCGGCTAGCACTGGGATAGCTATTGCATGATAGATTGTGGGCTTGTGAATGCTCGATGAGAATATCTTTGTTAAATTGGTACCACAGTGACATTTAGATTCATTTTGCTAGTGTGATCTTTTCATATACTAGTTGTTTACCTCTGTTATATGTAGTTGCTAGCTCTGTCAATTCTTGATTCTTTATCTTACGCTTAGTTTCATTTCTGCAGTGGTTAAGCATTATCGAATATATATACGTGCTGATTCTGCAATTTCCAAATGTATATGTTGTTTATACAATAGCTTTACATGATTCTAGTTCTTGTTTGGTCAAAATCTATAGTGTGTGCATGCTCTTGACATTGATACTATTGTGAGGTAATATTTGTTTAAATCAAACTACTAGAATTTGAAATATTGTCATTGTGATCTTGAAAAATTGACAAGAGTGGTAGAAGGCTAAGTTTTTTTAACTTGTGCAACCCCTCACACGAGAGTAATACATCAAATGTTAAATTTATGCATTATACAGATTTTATATGCTCACATGTGTGTCCTATTAGTATATTGCAATATGTTAATGCTTTGAATTGTTTATCTATTTCGAGAGATAATACATACGCCTTCATATCATTTTCATATTGCTATATATATATGTGTGTTTTCTTTTGCTTAATTATAATTGGAATTAAAATAGAAATATTGTTAAATTCACTTACTTTCAAACAGATACCACAACAAGAGGAGACCATCAACATGTCTCGTCGGATATTGACGCAAAGATGAAGCACCCTACCGGGATTTTGGAGCCTTCACCCAAGAGCGTGGCACCCGTCGTCGACACGGTCGAATCTTCATCGACTCATCGCCTCTGTTTATGTTCTTCATATGAACCCCTTTTGTCAAATTTGCCAACAACTCAGCCTAAATTGAAGTTCTGGACACCAATACATCTAGCACTGCACTTGCATTAGCAGTAGTGTTTGTCACCAACTTTTTTCAGTTTCGCAGGAATATTAGATAGGAATCAATAACTTTTCTACACCGAATGTACATGTCATGTATTTCGAAAAATGTTATGCCCAATACTTTACGTAGAGATTCATGGCCTAAAATGTTTTCGCCGCCGCTGAACTTTTACTGCATGCTTGCAGTTTGTCACCTGGTAATCAAAACCTGCGGTGCCCTTAGAACGTTCAAACATGAACTCAAGACAAAAATGAAAAATTTATGGGGAAAAAAGTTGAAGGAAAGAACGACGTAAGAGGCCATCCAGATTTTCCTCCTTTTTCAATTCTCCCTGTACAGATCGTAGTCAATTTTGTAGGATGGCGTACCACTCTACTCCCCGTCTCTAAGATCTTTCTCACAATTTCTCGTAGCGAGCGAACTCCGACCGGGAAGTCAACAGGCAAAAGGCCCCTGGACCACCGCGGAACACGCGTACGCAGGGACCCTTCTCATGAACTCGCTGCCCCTGGACCACCGCGGAACAGCCCACTTCGTTCTCGAGAAAAGGCCGGCCCGTTCAAGGAATGCAATGGCGTGGCTGGCGCAGGGACAGGGGGCAGCTCGTTTTAATTAGCACCACATCGCATAACGAACAGGAGGCTAGGCGTGGCGAGGCTATAAGATGACGGGGTGTTCAACCTTCCAACTCATACCTTTCTCGGCCTTTTGGCTAAGATCAAGTGTAGTATATGTTCTTATCAGTTTAATATCTGATATGTGGAGTATAGCTTCACAATGATATTAAATTAATTTTTTTTGTGGGAGGGTCCATCAAAGTAGCTTGCTACTTAGGGCCTTATGTGTCACCCTAGCGTTGCACTTCTGCTTGGGCTTGGCGCACCCCAACAAAATCCAAAAGAAAATTGTTTGTGACGGGTTGATTTGCGAGTGCAACAGAGCCAATATTGTACTCTCTCCATCTCTAAATATAAGTCACGTACCTCACAATGTAAATCTATTATATATTGAGACTAAATGTGTAGTTATTACAATATTTTTGTTATATATTGATAATTTAATGTTGAAAAATGATTGAGTAGTTGTAATATGTTATGTAATAGAGATATGTGCAGTCTAATGCTATTAATTTTTTTAAATTTAATGTCTCTGGATTTATATTCAAAGCGGAGGGAGTAGTTCGGATTGATATGGTTTATGGACTGAACTTCGGAAGGATGAGAAAATGTTACGAGGGTGTCAAAAGGAAATAGGGTAGCTAAAAATTTGAAGCTAAAGAATCTGCTAGTTGCCGCTTGCGCCGCGCCGCTCAAACCGGTGGCACGCGCGCCGGTGCAGCGTTGGGCTTGATGCCGAGGCTCTATACTGACGCCTTCACTCGTCGCCCACCTTGCCTTCACATCTAGCTAACAACAATGCTGTTGAAGCCTTCATATCTAGCTAACAACAATCTTGTGAAGCCTTCATATCTACTTACTGTTGCGTGAATGCTAAAGCCTTCACGCAACAGATCGACAAACAACTACATTGAATTACAACATTGGGCTTGTGAGTTTCATTGATTCGATCCTAGGAGACAAGCTTTGTGAGTTTCTACATGATTTTCTCGATTGTCTATTGCACAGACGAATCTGTACACCGAACATTACAACAGGTACTTGTGAGACATCACAAACTTTTGCATGTATCCGCCCCTCAGTGCTGCAACATCTTGTTTGTCTGGAGTTTTTAAAGCCTTTATTTTAAAAATAAACTATTAGAATTGTTCTGTAATTTAATCAAGCTTAAAATGAATTTTTGGAAATTAAAATGATTCAATATGATTAAAATAAACTTTAATATAAGATAAAAATATTTTATTTGAGTTCCTCAAGTCTAAAGGAATTTTCTGAAATTTTTGGGATTTATTTGCTATTTTCTGGAGCTCTTGATGCTTATTTGAATTTGTGGAAAAAGGGAAATTCAAGAAAAAACCCAAAAGCCTATTGGGCCGAATTCCCTGGCCCATTTCCCCGCGCCACGTGTCGGCCCGCCGCTCACGCGCACCCGCGCCCGCTGCCGCATGCGCCTCTCCTCGGGCGCTCGATTGGCCACGTGTCGCGCATCCCGCGACTGCGCCCCGTCCGCACCCCTCCTCCGCTCCTCACCACCCGATCCTCGCCTCCGCACACACGTCACCATCCCACCAGCCGCGCCCTTGCGTCTGCCCCACGCTCTGCGACCGTCCGATCTCACCCCGCGTGCTACATGTCCGCCTCCCGTGCTCTTCGTCTCCGATTCAAAGAAGCCGCGTCGAGCCACCAGCTCGGCGGCGACGAGGTTCACGGGAGACGCGGCTCCCTCCCTTTTCTTTTTCCTTTTCTTTATACTTGCAAACTACACTTAATGAAACCATTTAACCTTTATCGACTAAAAGAAGTTTCACATGAGTTTTAAAAAAATTGCTATAATTCTTGAGGCTTGTTCGGAACACAAGTATATCACGAATATTTCTTAAGAACTAGATCAACTCTGTACCAATCGAAGAAAAATATAGCTATCCAAATAGGCTGTATCATAATGGATCGGTCTAAGGCCCGACCCAAGCGCGGCGTGGCCCGTTTAGATGATGGGTTGTGCCGGCACGACCCGGTAGACCGTGGCATGCCTGGGCCGAGTGGTCGGCACGCCGAGCCGGCATGGCACGGCCTAGTAAAAAATAGCTGTTTTGATTGTTTTTTATTGTTGTGGTGTAAAAATATTTTGGAAAATAGCAAAAAATAAAAAAATTCTATAAATAGGAGGCATCTGGTCTCTATTCTACACACTGACCAAACATAACACCTCAGATTTTGAAGACAAGTACAACCGCCCTCGGAAGAAGATCCAGCATCAAAGCAACCCTGTTATCCCAATCTCCGTGAGTGCACACAAATTTGCCAACAACTCAGCCTAAATTGAAGTTCTGGACACCAATACATCTAGCAGTAGTGTTTGTCACCAACTACTAATATTAGATAGGAATCAATAACTTTTATACACCGAATGTACATGTCATGTATTTTGAAAAATGTTACGCCCAATACTATACGTAGAGATTCATGGTCTAAAATGTTTTCGCCGCCGCTGAACTTTTAATTTGCTGCATGCTTGCAGTTTGTCACCTGGTAATCAAAACCTGCAGTGCCCTTAAAATGTTCAGACATGAACTCAGGACAAAAATGAAAAATTCATGGGGAAAAAAGTTGAAGGAAAGAACGACGTAAGAGGCCATCCAGATTTTCCTCCTTTTTCAATTCTCCTGTACAGATCGTAGTCAATTTTGTAGGATGGCGTACCACTGTACTCCCCGTCTCTAAGATCTTTCTCAGAATTTCTCGCAGCGAGCGAACTCCGACCGGGAAGTCAACAGGCAAAACACGCGTACGCAGGGACCCTTCTCATGAACTCGCTGCCACCTGGACCACCGCGGAACAGCCCACTTCGTTCTCGAGAAAAGGCCGGCCCGTTCAAGGAATGCAATGGCGTGGCTGGCGCAGGGACAGGGGGCAGCTCGTTTTAATTAGCACCACATCGCATAGCGAACAGGAGGCTAGGCGTGGCGAGGCTATAAGATGACGGGGTGTTCAACCTTCCAACTCATACCTTTCTCGGCCTTTTGGCTAAGATCAAGTGTAGTATCTGTTCTTATCAGTTTAATATCTGATATGTGGAGTATAGCTTCACAATGATATTAAATTAATTTTTTTTGTGGGAGGGTCCATCAAAGTAGCTTGCTACTTAGGGCCTTATGTGTCACCCTAGCGTTGCACTACTGCTTGGGCTTGGCGCACCCCAACAAAATCCAAAAGAAAATTGTTTGTGTCGGGTTGATTTGCGAGTGCAACAGAGCCAATATTGTACTCTCCCTATCTCTAAATATAAGTCACGTACCTCACAATGTAAATCTATTATATATTGAGACTAAATGTGTAGTTATTACAATATTTTTCTTATATATTCCTAATTTAATGTTGAAAAATGATTGAGTAGTTGTAATATGTTATGTAATAGAGATATGTGCAGTCTAATGCTATTAATTTTTTTTAAATTTAATGTCTCTGGATTTATATTCAAAGCGGAGGAGTAGTTCGGATTGATATGGTTTATGGGTGAACTTGGAAGGATGAGAAAATGTTACGAGGGTGTCAAAAGGAAATAGGGTAGCTAAAAATTTGAAGCTAAAGAATCTGCTAGTTGCCGCTTGCGCCACGCCGGCTCAAACCGGTGGCACGCGCACCGGTGCACGCGTTGGGCTTGATGCCCGAGGCTCTATACTCTGTACGCCTTCACTCGTGCGCCCACCTTGCCTTCACATCTAGCTAACAACAATCTGCTGAAGCCTTCATATCTAGCTAACAACAATCTACTGAAGCCTTCATATCTACTCACTGTTGCGTGAATGCTAAAGCCTTCACGCAACAGATCGACAAACAACTACATTGAATTACAACATTGGGCTTGTGAGTTTCGTTGATTCGATCCTAGGAGACAAGCTTTGTGAGTTTCTACATGATTTTGTCGATTGTCAATTGCGCAGATGAATCTGTACACCGAACATTACAACAGGTACTTGTGAGACATCACAAACTTTTGCATGTATCCACCCTCGATCTTGTGACATCTTGTTTGTCTGGAGTTTTAAAGCCTTTATTTCAAAAATAAACTATTAGAATTGTTCGTAATTTAATCAAGCTTAAAATGAATTTTGGAAATTAAAATGATTTAATATGATTAAAATAAACTTTAATATAAGATAAAAATATTTTATTTGAGTTCCTCAAGTCCAAAGGAATTTTTGATATTTTTGGGATTTATTTGCTATTTTGGAGCTCTTGATGCTTATTTGAATTTACGGAAAAAGAAATTCAAGAAAACCCAAAAGCCTATTGGGCGAATTCTGGCCCATTTCATGCGCCACGCGCCGGCGCGCCTTCGCGCACCGCGCCTTTGCGCCGCGCCTCTCCTCGGCGCTCGATTGCCACATGTCGCGCATCCGCGACTACGCCCCGCTCCTCCTCACCACCCGATCCTCGCCGCGCACACGTCACCATCCCACCGGCCGCGCCCTTGCGTCTGGCCCGCGCTCCGCGACCGTCCGATCTCACCCCGCGTGCTACGCGTCGGCCTCCCCGTGCTCTTCGCTCCGATTCAGCAACGCGTTGGGCGCCAGCTCGGCGACGAGCGAGGTTCACGGGGAGACGCGGCTCCCCTCCCTTTTCTTTTTTTCCTTTTCTTTATACTTGCAAACTACACTTAATGAAACCATTTAACCTTTATACGACTAAAAAGAAGTTTCACATGAGTTTTCAAAAAAAAAATTGCTATAATTCTCGAGGCTTGTTCGGAACATAAGTATTTCACGAAAAATTTCTTAACAACTAGATCAACTCTGTACCAATCGAAGAAAAATATAGCTATCCAAATAGGCTGTGTCATAATGGATCGGTCTAAGGCCCGACCCAAGCGCAGCATGGCTCGTTTAGATGATGGGTCGTGGCTTGCACGACCGATGAGACCGTGGCACGCCTGGGCTGAGTGGTCGGCACGCCGAGTCGGCATGGCACGGCCTAGTAAAAAATAGCTGTTTTGATTGTTTTTTATTGTTGTTGTGTAAAAATATTCTGGAAAATAGCAAAAAAAAAAATTCCTATAAATAGGAGGCATCCGGTCTCTATTCTACACACTGACCAAACATAACACCTCAGATTTTGAAGACAAGTACAACCGCCCTCGGAAGAAGATCCAGCATCAAAGCAACCCTGTTATCCCAATCTCCGTGAGTGCACACAAATTTGCCAACAACTCAGCCTAAATTGAAGTTCTGGACACCAATACATCTAGCAGTAGTGTTTGTCACCAACTACTTTCACTTCCACAGGAATATTAGATAGGAATCAATAAATTTTATACACGGAATGTACATGTCATGTATTTTGAAAAATGTTATGCCCAATACTATACGTAGAGATTCATGGTCTAAAATGTTTTCGCCGCCGCTGAACTTTTAATTTGCTTGCAGTTTGTCACCTGGTAATCAAAACCTGCAGTGCCCTTAAAATGTTCAGACATGAACTCAGGACAAAAATGAAAAATTCATGGGGAAAAAAGTTGAAGGAAAGAACGACGTAAGAGGCCATCCAGATTTTCCTCCTTTTCAATTCTCCTGTACAGATCGTAGTCAATTTTGTAGGATGGCGTACCACTCTACTCCCCGTCTCTAAGATCTCTCTCAGAATTTCTCGCAGCGAGCGAACTCCGACCGGGAAGTCAACAGGCAAAACACGCGTACGCAGGGACCCTTCTCATGAACTCGCTGCCACCTGGACCACCGCGGAACAGCCCACTTCGTTCTCGAGAAAAGGCCGGCCCGTTCAAGGAATGCAATGGCGTGGCTGGCGCAGGGACAGGGGGCAGCTCGTTTTAATTAGCACCACATCGCATAGCGAACAGGAGACTAGGCGTGGCGAGGCTATAAGATGACGGGGTGTTCAACCTTCCAACTCATACCTTTCTCGGCCTTTTGGCTAAGATCAAGTGTAGTATCTGTTCTTATCAGTTTAATATTTGATATGTGGAGTATAGCTTCACAATGATATTAAATTAATTTTTTTTGTGGGAGGGTCCATCAAAGTAGCTTGCTACTTAGGGCCTTATGTGTCACCCTAGCGTTGCACTTCTGCTTGGGCTTGCGCACCCCAACAAAATCAAAAGAAAATTGTTTGTGTCGGGTTGATTTGCGAGTGTAACAGAGCCAATATTGTACTCTCTCCATCTCTAAATATAAGTCACGTACCTCACAATGTAAATCTATTATATATGGGGTATATCTAGTGCAAAAGGGTATTTCGGTGCAAAGGTGCAAATGAAGATGTGGACCATCCGATCTAGATTGTGTGGCTTGGATCAAGGAAGGTGGAGGGTGTGGCTTGGATCAAGGAAGGTGGAGGGTGGGAACTCATCCCACTTAAACACTTTGTAGAAAACCCCTGCATAGATTATGTTTTATGAGGTGGGGCTTCCACCTTCCTTGATCCAAGTCACACAATCTAGATCGGATGGTCCACATCTTCATTTGCACCTTTGCTTTGAAATACCCTTTTGCACTAGATATGCCCCCATTATATATTGAGACTAAATGTGTAGTTATTACAATATTTTTGTTATATATTCCTAATTTAATGTTGAAAAATGAGTGAGTAGTTGTAATATGTTATTTAATAGAGATATGTGCATCTAATGCTATTAATTTTTTAAATTTAATGTCTCTGGATTTATATTCAAAGCGGAGGAGTAGTTCGGATTGATATGGTTTATGGGTGAACTTGGAAGGATGAGAAAATGTGACGAGGGTGTCAAAAGGAAATAGGGTAGCTAAAAATTTGAAGCTAAAGAATCTGCTAGTTGCCGCTTGCGCCACGCCGGCTCAAACCGGTGGCATGCGCACCGGTGCACGCGTTGGGCTTGATGCCCGAGGCTCTATACTCTGTACGCCTTCACTCGTGCGCCCACCTTGCCTTCACATCTAGCTAACAACAATCTGCTGAAGCCTTCATATCTAGCTAACAACAATCTACTGAAGCCTTCATATCTACTCACTGTTGCGTGAATGCTAAAGCCTTCACGCAACAGATCGACAAACAACTACATTGAATTACAACATTGGGCTTGTGAGTTTCATTGATTCGATCCTAGGAGACAAGCTTTGTGAGTTTCTACATGATTTTGTCGATTGTCTATTGCACAGACGAATCTGTACACCGAACATTACAACAGGTACTTGTGAGACATCACAAACTTTTGCACGTATCCACCCCTCAGTACTGTAACATCTTGTTTGTCTAGAGTTTTTAAAGCCTTTATTTTAAAAATAAACTATTAGAATTGTTCTGTAATTTAATCAAGCTTAAAATGAATTTTTGGAAATTAAAATGATTCAATATGATTAAAATAAACTTTAATATAAGATAAAAATATTTTATTTGAGTTCCTCAAGTCTAAAGGAATTTTCTGATATTTTTGGGATTTATTTGCTATTTTCTGGAGCTCTTGATGCTTATTTGAATTTACGGAAAGAGAAATTCAAGAAAAACCAAAAACCTATTGGGCGAATTCCTAGCCCATTTCCCGCGCCAAGTGTCGGCCCACGCTCGCGCGCACCGCGCTTCGCGCGCCGCGCCTCTCCTCGGCGCTCGATTGGCACGTGTCGCGCATCCGCGACTACGCCCCGTCGCGCGCTCGCTCCGCCTCACCACCCGATCCTCGCCTCCGCACACGCCACCATCCCACCGCGCCGCGCTTGCGTCGCGCCCGCGCTCCGCGACCGTCCGATCTCACCCCGCGTGCTACGCGTCGGCCTCCCCGTGCTCTTCGTCTCCGATTCAGTAACAGCGTTGGGCCGGCCCGCTCGACGACGACGAGGTTCACGGGGAGACGCGGCTCCCCTCCCTTTTCTTTTTCCTTTTCTTTATACTTGCAAACTACACTTAATGAAACCATTTAACGTTTATACGACTAAAAGAAGTTTCACATGAGTTTTCAAAAAAATTGCTATAATTCTCGAGGCTTGTTCGAACACAAGTATTTCACGAAAATTTCTTAAGAACTAGATCAACTCTGTACCAATCGAAGAAAAATATAGCTATCCAAATAGGTTTGTGTCATAATGGATCGGTCTAAGGCCCGACCCAAGCGCAAAGCATGGCCCGCTTAGATGATGGGTGTGCTTGCACGCGACGATGTAGACCGTAGCATGCCCGGCCGAGTGGTCGCACGCTGAGTCGGCATGGCACGGCCTAGTAAAAAATAGCTGTTTTGATTGTTTTTTATTGTTGTGGTGTAAAAATATTCTGGAAAATAGCAAAAAAATAAAAAAATTCCTATAAATAGGAGGCATCCGGTCTCTATTCTACACACTGACCAAACATAACACCTCAGATTTTGAAGACAAGTACAACCGCCCTCGGAAGAAGATCCAGCATCAAAGCAACCCTGTTATCCCAATCTCCGTGAGTGCACACAAATTTGCCAACAACTCAGCCTAAATTGAAGTTCTGGACACCAATACATCTAGCAGTAGTGTTTGTCACCAACTACTTTCACTTCCACAGGAATATTAGATAGGAATCAATAACTTTTATACACCGAATGTTCATGTCATGTATTTTGAAAAATGTTACGCCCAATACTATACGTAGAGATTCATGGTCTAAAATGTTTTCGCCGCCGCTGAACTTTTAATTTGCTGCATGCTTGCAGTTTGTCACCTGGTAATCAAAACCTGCAGTGCCCTTAAAATGTTCAGACATGAACTCAGGACAAAAATGAAAAATTCATGGGGAAAAAAGTTGAAGGAAAGAACGACGTAAGAGGCCATCCAGATTTTCCTCCTTTTTCAATTCTCCTGTACAGATCGTAGTCAATTTTGTAGGATGGCGTACCACTCTACTCCCCGTCTCTAAGATCTCTCTCAGAATTTCTCGCAGCGAGCGAACTCCGACCGGGAAGTCAACAGGCAAAACACGCGTACGCAGGGACCCTTCTCATGAACTCGCTGCCCCTGGACCACCGCGGAACAGCCCACTTCGTTCTCGAGAAAAGGCCGGCCCGTTCAAGGAATGCAATGGAGTGGCTGGCGCAGGGACAGGGGGCAGCTCGTTTTAATTAGCACCACATCGCATAGCGAACAGGAGACTAGGCGTGGCGAGGCTATAAGATGACGGGGTGTTCAACCTTCCAACTCATACCTTTCTCGGCCTTTTGGCTAAGATCAAGTGTAGTATCTGTTCTTATCAGTTTAATATTTGATATGTGAGTATAGCTTCACAATGATATTAAATTAATTTTTTTTGTGGGAGGGTCCATCAAAGTAGCTTGCTACTTAGGGCCTTATGTGTCACCCTAGCGTTGCACTTCTGCTTGGGCTTGGCGCACCCCAACAAAATCCAAAAGAAAATTGTTTGTGTCGGGTTGATTTGCGAGTGTAACAGAGCCAATATTGTACTCTCTCCATCTCTAAATATAAGTCACGTACTCACAATGTAAATCTATTATATATGGGGGTATATCTAGTGCAAAGGGTATTTCGGTGCAAAGGTGCAAATGAAGATGTGGACCATCTGATCTAGATTGTGTGGCTTGGATCAAGGAAGGTGGAGGGGGTGTGGCTTGGATCAAGGAAGGTGGAGGGGGTGGGAACTCATCCCACTTAAACACTTTTGTAGAAAACCCCCTGCATAGATTATGTTTTATGAGGTGGGGCTTCCACCTTCCTTGATCCGAGTCACACAATCTAGATCGGATGGTCCACATCTTCATTTGCACCTTTGCACTGAAATACCCTTTTGCACTAGATATGCCCCCATTATATATTGAGACTAAATGTGTAGTTATTACAATATTTTTGTTATATATTCCTAATTTAATGTTGAAAAATGAGTGAGTAGTTGTAATATGTTATTTAATAGAGATATGTGCAGTCTAATGCTATTAATTTTTTTAAATTTAATGTCTCTGGATTTATATTCCGAAACGGAGGGAGTAGTTCGGATTGATATGGTTTATGGACTGAACTTCGGAAGGATGAGAAAATGTGACGAGGGTGTCAAAAGGAAATAGGGTAGCTAAAAATTTGAAGCTAAAGAATCGCTAGTTGCCGCTGCGCCACGCCGCTCAAACCGGTGGCATGCGCACGGCACGCGTTGGGCTTGATGCGAGGCTCTATACTCTGACGCCTTCACTCGTGCGCCCACCTTGCCTTCACATCTAGCTAACAACAATCTGCTGAAGCCTTCATATCTAGCTAACAACAATCTCTGAAGCCTTCATATCTACTCACTGTTGCGTGAATGCTAAAGCCTTCACGCAACAGATCGACAAACAACTACATTGAATTACAACATTGGGCTTGTGAGTTTCATTGATTCGATCCTAGGAGACAAGCTTTGTGAGTTTCTACATGATTTTGTCGATTGTCTATTGCATGCACGAATCTCATACACGAACATTACAATGGTACTTGTGAGACATCACAAACTTTTGCACGTATCCACCCCTCAGTACTGTAACATCTTGTTTGTCTAGAGTTTTTAAAGCCTTTATTTTAAAAATAAACTATTAGAATTGTTCTGTAATTTAATCAAGCTTAAAATGAATTTTTGGAAATTAAAATGATTCAATATGATTAAAATAAACTTTAATATAAGATAAAAATATTTTATTTGAGTTCCTCAAGTCTAAAGGAATTTTCTGATATTTTTGGGATTTATTTGCTATTTTCTGGAGCTCTTGATGCTTATTTGAATTTCTGGAAAAAGAGAAATTCAAGAAAAAACCCAAAAACCTATTGGGCCGAATTCCCTAGCCCATTTCCCCGCGCCAAGCGTCGGCCCACCGCTCGCGCACTGCGCGCGCTTCGCCGCCGCGCTCTCCTCGGCGCTCGACACACGTGTCGCGCATCCGCGACTACGCCCGTCGCGCCCGCTCGCTCCTCACCACCCGATCCTCGCCTCCGCACACACGTCACCATCCCACCGGCCGCGCCCTTGCGTCTGCCCCGCGCTCCGCGACCGTCCGATCTCACCCCGCGTGCTACGCGTCGGCCTCCCCGTGCTCTTCGTCTCCGATTCAAGTAACGCGTTGGGCGGCCCGCTCGGCGACAGCGAGGTTCACGGGAGACGCGCTCCCTCCCTTTTCTTTTTTTCCTTTTCTTTATACTTGCAAACTACACTTAATGAAACCATTTAACGTTTATACGACTAAAAAGAAGTTTCACATGAGTTTTCAAAAAAAAATTGCTATAATTCTCGAGGCTTGTTCGGAACACAAGTATTTCACGAAAATTTCTTAAGAACTAGATCAACTCTGTACCAATCGAAGAAAAATATAGCTATCCAAATAGGCTGTGTCATAATGGATCGGTCTAAGGCCCGACCCAAGCGCAGCATGGCCCGTTTAGATGATGGGCTGTGCCGGCACGACCCGGTAGACCGTAGCATGCCTGGGCCGAGTGGTCGGCACGCTGAGTCGGCATGGCACGGCCTAGTAAAAAATAGCTGTTTTGATTGTTTTTTATTGTTGTGGTGTAAAAATATTCTGGAAAATAGCAAAAAAATAAAAAAATTCCTATAAATAGGAGGCATCCGGTCTCTATTCTACACACTGACCAAACATAACACCTCAGATTTTGAAGACAAGTACAACCGCCCTCGGAAGAAGATCCAGCATCAAAGCAACCCTGTTATCCCAATTTCCGTGAGTGCACACAAATTTGCCAACAACTCAGCCTAAATTGAAGTTCTGGACACCAATACATCTAGCAGTAGTGTTTGTCACCAACTACTTTCAGTTCCACAGGAATATTAGATAGGAATCAATAACTTTTATACACCGAATGTTCATGTCATGTATTTTGAAAAATGTTATGCCCAATACTATACGTAGAGATTCATGGTCTAAAATGTTTTCGCCGCCGCTGAACTTTTAATTTGCTGCATGCTTGCAGTTTGTCACCTGGTAATCAAAACCTGCAGTGCCCTTAAAATGTTCAGACATGAACTCAGGACAAAAATGAAAAATTCATGGGAAAAAGTTGAAGGAAAGAACGACGTAAGAGGCCATCCAGATTTTCCTCCTTTTTCAATTCTCCCTGTACAGATCGTAGTCAATTTTGTAGGATGGCGTACCACTCTACTCCCCGTCTCTAAGATCTTTCTCAGAATTTCTCGCAGCGAGCGAACTCCGACCGGGAAGTCAACAGGCAAAACACGCGTACGCAGGGACCCTTCTCATGAACTCGCTGCCACCTGGACCACCGCGGAACAGCCCACTTCGTTCTCGAGAAAAGGCCGGCCCGTTCAAGGAATGCAATGGCGTGGCTGGCGCAGGGACAGGGGGCAGCTCGTTTTAATTAGCACCACATCGCATAGCGAACAGGAGGCTAGGCGTGGCGAGGCTATAAGATGACGGGGTGTTCAACCTTCCAACTCATACCTTTCTCGGCCTTTTGGCTAAGATCAAGTGTAGTATCTGTTCTTATCAGTTTAATATCTGATATGTGGAGTATAGCTTCACAATGATATTAAATTAATTTTTTTTTGTGGGAGGGTCCATCAAAGTAGCTTGCTACTTAGGGCCTTATGTGTCACCCTAGCGTTGCACTACTGCTTGGGCTTGGCGCACCCCAACAAAATCCAAAAGAAAATTGTTTGTGTCGGGTTGATTTATGAGTGCAACAGAGCCAATATTGTACTCTCCTATCTCTAAATATAAGTCACGTACCTCACAATGTAAATCTATTATATATTGAGACTAAATGTGTAGTTATTACAATATTTTTCTTATATATTCCTAATTTAATGTTGAAAAATGATTGAGTAGTTGTAATATGTTATGTAATAGAGATATGTGCAGTCTAATGCTATTAATTTTTTTAAATTTAATGTCTCTGGATTTATATTCAAAGCGGAGGAGTAGTTCGGATTGATATGGTTTATGGACTGAACTTCGGAAGGATGAGAAAATGTTACGAGGGTGTCAAAAGGAAATAGGGTAGCTAAAAATTTGAAGCTAAAGAATCTGCTAGTTGCCGCTTGCGCCACGCCGGCTCAAACCGGTGGCACGCGCATCGTGCACGCGTTGGGCTTGATGCCCGAGGCTCTATACTCATGACGCCTTCACTCGTGCGCCCACCTTGCCTTCACATCTAGCTAACAACAATCTGCTGAAGCCTTCATATCTAGCTAACAACAATCTCTGAAGCCTTCATATCTACTCACTGTTGCGTGAATGCTAAAGCCTTCACGCAACAGATCGACAAACAACTACATTGAATTACAACATTGGGCTTGTGAGTTTCGTTGATTCGATCCTAGGAGACAAGCTTTGTGAGTTTCTACATGATTTTGTCGATTGTCTATTGCATGCATTTAATCTGCATACATCGAACATTACAACAGTACTTGTGAGACATCACAAACTTTTGCATGTATCCACCCTCGAGATTGTGACATCTTGTTTGTCTCGAGTTTTTAAAGCCTTTATTTTAAAAATAAACTATTAGAATTGTTCTGTAATTTAATCAAGCTTAAAATGAATTTTTGGAAATTAAAATGATTCAATATGATTAAAATAAACTTTAATATAAGATAAAAATATTTTATTTGAGTTCCTCAAGTCCAAAGGAATTTTCTGATATTTTTGGGATTTATTTGTTATTTTCTGGAGCTCTTGATGCTTATTTGAATCTCTGGAAAAAGAGAAATTCAAGAAAAAACCCAAAAGCCTATTGGGCCGAATTCCCTGGCCCATTTCCCCGCGCCACGCGTCGGCCCGCCGCTCGCGCGCACCCGCGCCTCTCCTCGGGCGCTCGATTGGCCACGTGTCGCGCATCCCGCGACTACGCCCCGTCCGCGCCCCCGCTCCGCTCCTCACCACCCGATCCTCGCCTCCGCACACACGTCACCATCCCACCGGCCGCGCCCTTGCGTCTGCCCCGCGCTCCGCGACCGTCCGATCTCACCCCGCGTGCTACGCGTCGGCCTCCCCGTGCTCTTCGTCTCCGATTCAGCAACCGCGTTGGGCCGGCCCGCTCGACGACGACGAGGTTCACGGTGAGACGCGGCTCCCCTCCCTTTTCTTTTTTTCCTTTTCTTTATACTTGCAAACTACACTTAATGAAACTATTTAACCTTTATACGACTAAAAAGAAGTTTCACATGAGTTTTCAAAAAAAAATTGCTATAATTCTCGAGGCTTGTTCGGAACACAAGTATTTCACGAAAATTTCTTAAGAACTAGATCAACTCTGTACCAATCGAAGAAAAATATAGCTATCCAAATAGGTCGTGTCATAATGGATCGGTCTAAGGCCCGACCCAAGCGCAAAGCATGGCCCGCTTAGATGATGGGTGTGCCGCACGACCGAGACCGTGGCATGCCCGGCCGAGTGGTCGGCACGCCGAGTCGGCATGGCACGCCTAGTAAAAATAGCTGTTTTGATTGTTTTTATTGTTGTGGTGTAAAAATATTCTGGAAAATAGCAAAAATTAAAAAATTTCTATAAATAGGAGGCATCCGGTCTCTATTCTACACACTGACCAAACATAACACCTCAGATTTTGAAGACAAGTACAACTGCCCTCGGAAGAAGATCCAGCATCAAAGCAACCCTGTTATCCCAATCTCCGTGAGTGCACACAAATTTGCCAACAACTCAGCCTAAATTGAAGTTCTGGACACCAATACATCTAGCAGTAGTGTTTGTCACCAACTACTTTCAGTTCCACAGGAATATTAGATAGGAATCAATAACTTTTATACACCGAATGTTCATGTCATGTATTTTGAAAAATGTTATGCCCAATACTATACGTAGAGATTCATGGTCTAAAATGTTTTCGCCGCCGCTGAACTTTTAATTTGCTGCATGCTTGCAGTTTGTCACCTGGTAATCAAAACCCGCAGTGCCCTTAAAATGTTCGGACATGAACTCAGGACAAAAATGAAAAATTCATGGGGAAAAAAGTTGAAGGAAAGAACGACGTAAGAGGCCATCCAGATTTTCCTCCTTTTTCAATTCTCCCTGTACAGATCGTAGTCAATTTTGTAGGATGGCGTACCACTCTACTCCCCGTCTCTAAGATCTTTCTCAGAATTTCTCGCAGCGAGCGAACTCCGACCGGGAAGTCAACAGGCAAAACACGCGTACGCAGGGACCCTTCTCATGAACTCGCTGCCACCTGGACCACCGCGGAACAGCCCACTTCGTTCTCGAGAAAAGGCCGGCCCGTTCAAGGAATGCAATGGCGTGGCTGGCGCAGGGACAGGGGGCAGCTCGTTTTAATTAGCACCACATCGCATAGCGAACAGGAGGCTAGGCGTGGCGAGGCTATAAGATGACGGGGTGTTCAACCTTCCAACTCATGCCTTTCTCGGCCTTTTGGCTAAGATCAAGTGTAGTATTTGTTCTTATCAGTTTAATATCTGATATGTGGAGTATAGCTTCACAATGATATTAAATTAATTTTTTTGTGGAGGGTCCATCAAAGTAGCTTGCTACTTAGGGCCTTATGTGTCACCCTAGCGTTGCACTTCTGCTTTGCTTGGCGCACCCCAACAAAATCCAAAAGAAAATTGTTTGTGTCGGGTTGATTTGCGAGTGTAACAGAGCCAATATTGTACTCTCTCCATCTCTAAATATAAGTCACGTACCTCACAATGTAAATCTATTATATATTGAGACTAAATGTGTAGTTATTACATTATTTTTGTTATATATTCCTAATTTAATGTTGAAAAATGAGTGAGTAGTTGTAATATGTTATTTAATAGAGATATGTACAGTCTAATGCTATTAATTTTTTAAATTTAATGTCTTTGGATTTATATTCAAACGGAGGAGTAGTTCGGATTGATATGGTTTATGGACTGAACCGGAAGGATGAGAAAATGTGACGAGGGTGTCAAAAGGAAATAGGGTAGCTAAAAATTTGAAGCTAAAGAATCGCTAGTTGCCGCTGCGCCACGCCGCTCAAACCGGTGGCACGTGCACCGTGCACGCGTTGGGCTTGATGCCCGAGGCTCTATACTCTGACGCCTTCACTCGTGCGCCCACCTTGCCTTCACATCTAGCTAACAACAATCTGCTGAAGCCTTCATATCTAGCTAACAACAATCTACTGAAGCCTTCATATCTACTCACTGTTGCGTGAATGCTAAAGCCTTCACGCAATGCAGATCGACAAACAACTACATTGAATTACAACATTGGGCTTGTGAGTTTCGTTGATTCGATCCTAGTGTTGACACCGATTTTGTCCTAAATTTTTACACTCGAGTTATTTCGCAAAATCGGAACTCCACCTTCTAAGATTTTTTTGTGTGTGCTACATATTACACTTGAGTGGTGAATTTTACGACATGTTTGCAGGGTAAGTAAAAGTCTTATGTCAAATTTTCAGCTTATTCGAGCATATATGCTCACTCGAATAGGATAATACGGCCAGACGACGTACGTAAAGCACAAGTCCACCTTTCAGGATTTTTTGTGTGTGCTACATATTACAATCGAGTGGCGAATTTTTATGGCATGTTTGTGGTGTAAGTATAAGTCTCGTGTTTAATTTTTAGGTCATTCGAGAACAAATGCTACTTGTATAAATTGATATAGCGGACAGATTATAAATGTTTACGTGCGAAATGCTTACAAGTATTAATTTCCTTTTCATGAATTAATTAAAAAAAGAGAGACATTCATGCCAATAGCCATATATGCTCACGTACTACATGCGTGCATAAAAGAACTACATACAAGCACTATTGAATTTCTTCATAGATTAAGCTACTAAGCCACGTCCATGCACATAGGTCAATTTGCATGCTCCCACGTCCCAACATGCTTTGCATTATCCAAAAAAAAAGGTGAGAACCCTAGTATATACCAATCTAGCTTGTGCATGCATAATACGTCTGCTAGCCTGTGCATGCATGCATAGATTTTGAGCTCTTAATTAATTAATAGCTAAACACTTTGCAAAGATGTAGCTCACACCCACGTAGCAATCAGATTGGCTCTCATGCATGAACTAAGCACTTCAGCAGTTAACTGATTAACGTAAAATAAAGCTAATTAATTAGTTAAGAACGCAAGGCAACAATTCAGCCAAAGCATGTATTGGTAGCATCTCTGCCATGTTGCATGGAAAAATGGTATCACGGCAGCATGCATGGTTAAGTTAAACACTTCTCTGACTAATTATTCAAGGATAATCATGACCCACATCTAGTTCAAAAGTTTTGTATGGTACCTCTCCCATGCCGCAAGGGAGTGGCATCATAACTGCATGCATGTTTAAGTATTCTCCAATCAATTGATTAATAGCAATCACTAGTGAGTTTATGTTTTAACCGTAGCACACAGGGAGGTTCCAGCCAAAGAAGTGCACGTTCTGCACAACGGCAGGAAGAGCCGGCTAAAACGGGCATGAACTGCCGATAAAAAAAAAAGAAAAGGAAAGAAAACCAGAGAAAAGGAAATCAAAAGAAGTGGCCGTAACCTCCCTCAAAGGAACGTGCCTATATTAAACGAATCCCTATCCATATTGGGCACCTCACCCTCCCCTATAAATAGAGAGCCATATGGCTGATTTTGTACCCATTGAATTGAAGCAATAAAGAAAGACCAGGAGTTCTCTCTACCTCTCTGTGTGTTCAATCTATTATTCTGTGTTTCTGTGGTTGATTCGTTCTTGTACTTAGCAGAGAAATCTCTTGGACTGGTCGCCAGCGAGGGGTTTCTCAACACGTTATCAGCACGAATCGCTCCGGTGAACGAAGGTAATCATCGAAGCACTTAATAGATTGGTTTTCTAGATCGCTTTGAATTTGCATTTTTTTCTTCGCGTTCTAGATTGGTTTTCTACGGTGCAAATCCGCCCTAATCTACCGTGAGCAGACGCCGGCACAATGTCGATCGGTAGATTACGAAACGGGGTAGATGTTGATTGCACTGTAGAAACGATGCAAATCCACCTTAATCTACCGTGAGCAGACCTGAAGTCGCCGACACAATGTCGATCGGTAGATTGTGAAAAGGGGTAGATGTTGATTGCATCGTAGATTAGAAACGAAAATTTTATGCATCTTTTCTGTTCGATAATTGCACAAGAAAAGATTCGCAAGGCCGACCCTGCATGGCCACCGCGCTTGTATGCGCACCGTCTCCCGGCATGAGGCAACACTCGGTCGCCGTCGCACCCACATGTGCACCAACAGCCGGCCCCCGCACGGGCCGTCGTTGTCGTAGTCGTCGCATCGGCCCCGGCCGCACGCGCCCCGCACGGCGCGCCACTCCGCCCCACGGTGCCACCGCCGTCGCCCGGCCGCGCATGCATCCGCATGGCACGCCACCGCCGGCCTCCGCGCACGCGCCCCGCACGGCGCGCTGCCGCCGACGCCCCGGCTTCTCCGCTGCGCGCATGCGCGCCGCCACGGTGGCCTCGGCTTCGCGCTCGACGCGCGCGCGCCATCGGCGCCTCGGCTCCTCCGCTTGCGCCTGCATGCGCGGCCACCGACGCCGACGTCTCGACTCCCTCCACCCGCGCCTGCATGCGCGCGACGCCGATGACACCTCAGCCCCTCCGTTGCGTGCCCCGCACGGTGCATCTTCCGCACCGCCGACCTCCTCGCGCTGCGCCTGCACGCGCCCGCGCTGCCGTCGGTCTTCTCGCACCGGCTCCTACCACGCCGGCCGCCGCACCGGCCCGCGCCGCGTATGGCCGCCTGCGCCGGCCCCCGCCTCCACCCGTGCCACCGCATCGGCCTCACCCGTGCCGCCGCGCCTGCACGCGCCGCCGCCCACATCTGCGCATGTCCTGCACGACGGGCCGCCGCAAGCCTCGGCCGCGCCACCCCACGCTGCGGCGCGCAAGCTGCCTTCCCGCGCATGCGCCCGCACGCGCGAACCTTGGATGCCGGCCACTCATCGCCCCGCCTCCGCGCGGCGCGCATGCCGCCGCCGCCATTGTGTGAACGGGCGAATGGGCGGATGGGCGATAACAGCCGGAAAAGTGGGCGGGCAAAGAAAAAAAGGGGGCAGGGGCCGCGGGTGAAGCGAGGCGGGAAAATTTGCGATAAGCCCTTGAAAATTTAGAAATTACGTAAAATTTCTCGAATTGAAAATTTTACGTATAGACCCCCGAAAATGCAAAATTTGCTGAAAATTTGTATTCTAGCATAAAAGGGTCTCGGGAACCCGAATTTTGCATTATTTTCAGCATTTGAAGCTTGTTTATTTATGCCATTATTGTTTTATATATTTTCTGTATTTATTTACTGTTTTGATTAATTGTAATTATTTAATTGCTTTTAATCACTGAAAATTAGTGATAAATTATGGAAAATGTATAGAGAATTATGGAACATTACGAGAATTTATTATACCATTTATTTACTGCAGTAAATAATTTCATCCATGTTTACAGAAGTAAACTTATATGTTCCATTCATCACATGTAGATGACTGGCATCACGAACCGGGAGTTCGAGGAGCTTGCCCAGCATGACAAGAACTATCTGACGTGGGCATCCGATGTCGAGATAGTACTTGGAGCCAGGAAGCTCCACGCAGCTATTGGGATTGGCGGACGGCATGACGCCAAACCTACACCGAGGAAAATGATCGGGCACTTCATTTCCTCAGGCACCACCTCTGCATTACTCTGAAGAATGAGTATATAGCAGAGAAAAGCGCGCTAGCACTCTGGACCGCACTCAAGAAGCGGTTTGAGAGGCTAAAGTACACCATTCTTCCTCAAGCAGAGCAGGAGTGGATCGGACTGAGGTTTGCCGATTTCAAGACGGTCGGGAGTACACCGCCTTGCACAGACTTGTACCAATCTTCAACTCTGTGGCAAGCAGATCACAGATGAGTAGAAGATTGAAAAGACCCTGTCCACCTTTCACCCCAATGCTGTGCAATCTGCCCGCAACTATCGTCAAGACGGCTACAAGGAATACGCCGAATTGATTGATATGATGCAGGTAGCGGAGGCTCAAGATGAACTTCTCCGCAAGAATTACGTCACTCAGCCATTGGGGAGCTCCACTGGCCGTGAAGCCAATGCTGGGAGCTACAAGGTGCGAAAGCACTTGATGAAAAGAAAGGGGAAGAAGGGTAAGGCCGTTGCCCAGAAAGGCAAGTCAGATGCTCCAAATGACAAAAGGGCTAAGGAGAGTGGTAAAACCTATGGCCAGCAGAACCAAGGTTGCTACAAGTGTAGCAAGTGGGGGCATTAGTCGCGGATCTGTAAAGCACCGCAACATGTCATTGATGCCCACCAAGCCCAAAAGAAGAATGGCAAAGGGCAGCCGGAAGCTCACTTTGCAGCAGTTGAGGGGGAGCATATTGAGCAGTTGCCTGAAATGATGGAGGTTGAGTCCATCCCGCAGCAAAGACCCTTACGACCTAGAGGCGCCACCTCCATGATTTCTCTCAAGAGAACATCACTCTGAAAAGATAGCCGAAGAAGTCAATGACTTTCTAGTTGATTCCGTCTGATGCACAGAATGCATGAGACGTTAATTGTCATTTTTTTTGCATTAAATGGACAAGTTAGATCTTGCATGGATGGTACTTTATTTTTGTCTTCTCGTAATGGTTGGATGATTTTGAAATAATTCATTCATTTATTCAGTTTATAATGGCATGAACACGTATGGCTATATTATACCAACATTAAGGCGCTGCAGTGCATAATCGCTCAAGACGGTATTCAAAAGCTCAACTATTCGTCTCTCGCATGACAGATTAGGCCACCCAGGTCTTAGGATGATGAGAAATATAATTAACAATTCTCACGGGCATAATATTAATGTGAAGAATTTCCTGAATCATGAAGATTTTGTGTGCCCTGCATGTGCCACCGGGAAATTAATTATTAGACCCTCCACTCTGAAAGTGAAGGATGAAGTCCCTGCATTCCTGGAACGCATCCAGGGAGACATTTGTGGTCCTATTCAGCCCATCTCAGGGCCATTTAGGTATTTCATGGTGCTCATTGATGCTTCCTCAAAGTGGTCATATGTGGGTTTATTATCCACAAGAAACCATGCTTTCGCCAAATTGATCTCGCAGATCATTCGCATCAGAAATGTGTTCCCTGATCATCGCATCAAGTCCATCAGAATGGACAATGCCGGAGAATTTACTTCAAAGGCATTTAATGATTATTGCATGGCGATGGGGATTGCGATTGAGCATTCGGCACCGCATGTCCATACCGTAACGGTTTGGCGAGGCTTTAATCAAGAGAATTAAATTTATTGCCCGACCCCTCTTGTAGAATTGTAATTTGTCAGCTACATGTTGGGGACACGCAGTCCTACATGCAGCGAATCTCATCAACTTTAGACCTTTGGCCTACAACATCCATTCACCTATGCAACTAGCGCAAGGGTCACTACCGAAAAATTCTCATCTCAGGAGGTTTAGATGCAAGGTTTATGAACCTATACCACCTCAATGAACTGAAAAGGGCCCTCTCCGTCGATCGGGATATATGTTGGTTGTGAGCCTGCATTCATAATCAGGTATTTGGAACCCATGTCGGGAGATTTGCATACTGCCCGCTTCGCTGACTGCATTTTGATGAGGATAATTTTCCGACATTAGGGGGAGGAAATCAACCCCTTGATGAAGAATGTCGAAAAATTACGTGGAAGCCACGGAAATTCCTGCACATGACCCACGCACTAGTAAAGCAAATAGAAAAGTCTAGAAGACAATAAAAGTCCAGAAGACAAGAGAAGTCCAGAAGATAATTGATTTGCAAGCATTAGCGAATCAACTGCCTGATCACTTTAGTGATTTGAAGAGCGTGACTAAGTCGCATGTGCCTGCACGCACTGCACCTGAGAGGGTTGAAATACCAAAGAAAGCAGAAGGTATCCCCAATCTCGTCCAGAGGCCTCGAAAAAAAAAAGAGGACGAGAACTCCGGCTTCTCAAATCCTAAGTAACCGGGGACGCCTAGCGAAAAAGGATAAGAAGGACTTATCACAGCCGATCACCGAAGTCCCCCAGAATGAGAAGGGGAGCCAGTTGAGACCTGGCATAAGTATGACACCTGTTGAAAAGGACATACCGGATCTGAATATCCCCATCGGCATGGATGTGTGCGCACACATCGGAGCCGAAAAACTAAAGGGACTTGGCACCGCAATTGAAAGAAGCGATGCGCAAGATGAAGCTCCAGAAGAAGCAACTCATGAAGAAATAGCTATAAATTATGTGCACACGGGAGAGTCCCTGAACAGGACAACAGCCAATGTCGATATCTACTAAGAAAGAAAATTGCCACAATCATTGATCTTGATCCCGAGCCTGCATCGCTCGCTGAATGTAAGAAAAGATCAGATTGGGAAGATTGGAAGAAGGCAATAGCAACCGAATTGCTATCTCTGAACAAAAGAGAAGTGTTTGGGCCCGTATGCCGCACTCCTCCCCATGTGCACCCTGTAGGGCACAAGTGGGTATTTGTTCGAAAGAGAAATGAAAGAAACGAAGTAGTGAGATACAAAGCAAGGCTGGTAGCACAAGGTTTCACTCAACGCCCGGTGTTGATTATGAAGAAACCTACTCCCGGTCATGAGTGGAATTTCCTTTAGATACTTGATCTCAATGGCGGTGAACTTGAATTTAGAAATGAAATTGATGGATGTTGTAATCGCATAACTTTATGGTAACTTGGATTCGAGATTTATATGAAAGTCCTCAAGGAATTCCTCTCCGAACCAAGACAGAGCAAATAGAAATGCACAAAGTGTGAAGCTTAGAAAGTCCCTGTATGGACCAAGCAATCAGCGAATGTGGTATAATCGCTTAAGCGACTTTCTCGCAAGAAAGGCTACACGAACAATGAGGACTGTCCTTGTGTATTTATACGGCGATCCTGAATGGATTCTCGTATAATCTCGGTGTATGTAGATGATCCGAATATCATCGGGACGAGTGGATGATATAAAAGAAGCAAGCTCCTACTTGGAGTCGAGTTTGAAATGAAAGACTTGGGCAAGACTAAGTTACGCTTAGGCTCGCAGCTTGAGCATGTCCTGGAGGAGTCTTAGTACATCGGTTGACCTACACCTGTAAGGTGCTAGAAAGATTCGGCTTTGAGAAAGCATTCCCATCAAAAGTACCTATGATCGGAGATCTTTACAAAGAAGAAAAGATCCTTTCCGACCTAGGGAAGAGGGGAGGAAGTCCGGGACCGAATTCCCATACTTGAGTGCGCTTGGAGAACTCATGTACTTAGCGAACTGCACTAGACCGGATATTGCCTTTGCCGTGAACCTATTAGCAAGGTATAGTGCAGAGCCCACCAAAAGGCATTGGCGGGCATAAAGGACATCTTCCGATATCTCCAAGGAAGCAAGGACCTTGGATTGTTTTACGTAAAGAATCAAGATCTGAACTTGATTGGCTATACAGATCTTTGGGTACTGCTCGACCAGTATACCGTAAAGTCACAAACAGGCTATGTATTCTTGTGTGGTGGAGCGCAATTTCACGGAAATCGTCTAAGCAAAGCCTTGTAGCTACCTCGACGAACCACTCGTAAATAATAGCGCTGTATGAAGCAAAGACGTGAATGCGCTTGGCTACGCCGAATGGTTCACCACATCCAGCAATCATGTGGAATGAACATTGTGCAAAACCCCACAATTATCTATGAAGATAATGCCGCTATTGCACAAGTACAAACGGGCTATGTGAAGAGTCATCTCACAAAGCATATCAACCCCAAGTTCTTCTATGCTCATGAATTGCAAAAGATGGACGAGATTAAAGTATCAGATACTAAGTCTTGTGAAAATCTAGCAGATCTATTCACAAAGTCCCTCCCCGCATCTAGTTTTGAAAGGTGCGTGCGAGGGATCGGCATGATGAGACTTAGAGAAGTGCAGAATTCAGGGGGAGAATTCTCTCAAGTCCGTTAGTAAATCTTGATCCCAAGATCAAGTACCCAAAGAATAAAAGTCACGAAGACTAAATGAAGTTGGGTGAATTGTACTCTTTTTCCCTTGACGAGTTTTCCTGAAGTTTCTCGATCAAGGTTTTTAATGAGGCAATTCGTGCAATCGCAGCATAACATGCATCATGTACTCTTTCTCCAAATTTTTCCCACTGGGTTTTTATGAAGTTTTAACGAGGCATGAGTATGTCGGATGAGTGCCCAAGGGGGAGTATTAGGAAACCAGGGATAAGGGTTTCCGTTTAAACGGATTCTTTCCGTTTAAACGAATCCCTATCCATATTGGGCACCTTACCCTCCCCTATAAATAGAGAGCCATATGGCTGATTTTGTACCCATTGAATTGAAGCAATAAAGAAAGACCAGGAGTTCTCTCTACCTCTGTGTGTGTTCAATCTATTATTCTGTGTTTCTGTGGTTGATTCGTTCTTGTACTTAGCCGAGAAATCTCTTGGACTGGTCGCCAGCGAGGGGTTTCTGAACACCTACAACTTCCATCTCATCCGTGACCTATAAAGGAGGACTTTCGGAGGCAAGGTGAGGAAGCACTGGGAACTTTTGGAAGAAAAAGAGGGAAAACGCTGGGCATAGAAGACATACAAATACACTTGTAAGAGAAAGATAGGAGGGAGGGCTGCACAAGCAAAGGTGAAGTTCTTGGTCTTCTTCTTCCTCTCCCCTTGGCTTCATTTATTTTCTCTTATATTTTGCTCCTTGGTTCGGTCCGTTAGGCGGATACAAACCCAAAGAGCGAGGGCTTGATCCCTCGTCTCTTAGGTTTGGTCCCCTACAAATGGATACAAATCAAGGCGAGGTATGAAAACCCCATTGCCTCAATTCGGTCCCCTCAAATGGATACGAATTAGGGGTGGGTGTATGTTGCCAAAAAAATGCGTATACAAATATTAAAATAACAAACTTCACCTCGTTTACGCTACATGTTAGTGGTAATACAAGGTGGGGCAAAACATTTAATTTCTATTACACCACACATCCAAAATCTATGGCATGTTAGTAGTAATATAAATATTAAAATAACAAACTTCACCTCGGTTACGCTACATGTTAGTGGTAATACAAGGTGGGCAAAACATTTAATTTCTATTACACTACACATCCAAAATCTATGGCATGTTAGTAGTAATATAAATATTAAAATAACAAACTTCACCTCGGTTACGCTACATGTTAGTGGTAATACAAGGTGGGGCAAAACATTTAATTTC
The DNA here is from genome assembly GCA_036346265.1 of Melocanna baccifera. Classification (NCBI taxonomy): domain Eukaryota; kingdom Viridiplantae; phylum Streptophyta; class Magnoliopsida; order Poales; family Poaceae; genus Melocanna; species Melocanna baccifera. The sequence goes on along the minus strand of CM070676.1, from coordinate 14,747,121 downwards.
TATTACACTACACATCCAAAATCTATGGCATGTTAGTAGTAATATAAATATTAAAATAACAAACTTCGCCTCGGTTACGCAACATGTTAGTGGTAATACAAGGTGGGGCTAAACATTTAATTTCTATTACACTACATACCCAAAATCTATGGCATGTTAGTAGTAATATAAATATTGAAACAACACACTTCACCTCAGTTACGCTACATGTTAGTGGTAATACAAGGTGGGGCAAAATATTTAATTTCTATTACACTACATACCCAAAATCTATGGCATGTTAGTAGTAATATAAATATTAAAATAACAAACTTCGCCTCGGTTACGCTACATGTTAGTGGTAATACAAGGTTGGGCAAAACATTTAATTTCTATTACACTACACATCCAAAAGCTATGGCATGTTAGTAGTAATATAAATTTTAAAACAACAAACTTCGCCTCGGTTACGCTACATGTTAGTGGTAATACAAGGTGGGGCAAAACAATAATAAAATAAAAATAATAAAATACTCAGATTTCTATTACACTCCGTGCATAAAATTCATGTCACGGTAGTCATAGTAAAAATATTAAAACAACAAACTTCGCCTTGGTTACGCTACATGCTAGTGGTAATACAAGGTGGGGCAAAACATTTAATTTCTATTACACTACATACCCAAAATCTATGGCATGTTAGTAGTAATAAAATATTAAATCAATAAACTTTGCCTCGGTTACGCTGCATGCAAGCGCTCGATATTTGTAAGCGTATGAAATGTTAGTAGTAATACAAGGCGAGGCAAAATAATAATAAAAATAATAAAAATACTCAAATGCTTTATTATACTACATGCCTAAAATCCATGTCATGCTAATAGCAATACAATATTAAAGAAACAAACTTTGTCTCGGTTACGCTACATGCAAGCGCTTCATATTTACAAGCGCTACGCAATGTTAGTAGTAATACAATGTGAGGCAAAACAATAAAAAATATAAAATAATGAAATACTTCTATTACGCTATATGCCTAAAATCCATGTCAAGCTAGTTGCAATACAAATATTAAAGAAACAAACTTTGCTTCGGTTATGCTACATGCAAATACTCAATATTTGCAGGCGCTATGCAATATTCGGTGAAGTAAAAAGATATCTAAAAACTGAAATAATTAAACTCCGATCACGCTACATGCATAGTTTCGCCAAAAATAAATACTATGCCGTGTTAGCAATGCAATGTTCGTAGAAAATATACGGAAAAATAAAAATATATATATAAAGTATGAAATAATTAAGCTTCAATCACGCTACATGCATAGGTTCGCTAAAAAAAATACTATGCCATGCTAGCAAAATAATATAAATACAACTAAAATACCATCGAGCAAGCATCCATCAGCGACGCTAGGATTGAAGACCATTTTCTTTTATATTTTTGTAATAGTCATATGTTGTAATATTTATGTTGGAATTCTTAATCAGGGGTTTTCTTGCAAAGAGATGTAATTAACAGAATTTTTATGTAAATGTATTAATTCGAAGTAATAGACCGCAATACTGATTTCTTTTCTCATTTTCAATTAAATTTAATCAACTTGTCTCTAATGACGCGGACACGGGTTCACGCCCATTTTCCCGTCATCAGATTCTGGCACGCCAAGTGGGACATACTTTTCCCCTCATCTTTGAATTCCAACATCAAAGTGCAACATATGATGTTTAATTTAATCATGTCGCTGACATATACGTGTGGGTATGCAAGAAGGCTAATATATGGTTTTCTTTATATGAAGGGATGGTGGGGCGAGTTCAACAATTCGTCACGCTGCGCTTTGGGTCGCTGTGGTTAGACGTGCCGGTGGGGCCTTTTCAAGCTACCACTAGTGCAAGTTCACTACAAACCACAGCTGCGTCCCTGGCTACAGCAAACCACGAGCATGAAGTGACTTCTGCACATCAGGATGAGTTCATTCCTGTCCTGTCCAAGTCAGCCAAAAGGAGGATGAGGGCAGCAGCAAAGGCTTCGAGAGCCACCTCACATAATCAGCATCTCAACATACGTGAGGCCGGTTCCTTTGACTCGGTTCCTATGGGCTTTTCTAAAGAAGCACGCGCCAAGTCTGGAAGCCATGAGTCATCATCAAGGTTCCGTCGTGCAACACTTGATGAGTGGCCTATTCGTGCGAAGCGGATGGGTCCATCAAAAATGACGCTGCACGGACAAGCTGCAACTTCTTCCCCACCAACTTATAAATCAAGGGGAGTGGCTTCTTCGTCAACACCGCCTACAATGCAGGGGGCAAATGTGCACCCAGCATTGAGGGCAAATGCTTCGTCAACATCGAGCATGAGCTCATCCCAGATTGCTCATAAGCTGATGGGGGCGAGCTCATCAAAGCCTGCCCTAAGCATATCAGGGGTGGCTCCTTCTCGAACTGCGGCTATGGCTTCGTCATCGACTCCAAAAGAAAAGGCGATGATGCTGGACCAACCCCATTGTCCACAGCCAAGCGGCAAAGGAAAAGCTGTGATGGTGAATGAACCTTATCACCAGCAACCCATGAGCAAAGGGAAGGTTGCGATGATAAAGCATATTGCGTCCGAAGGAGAGCCATGTCACGCTCAAACTCAACTCCGAGTTGATGCGCCGGAGTTCATCCCTTCGCTGGCCAACAAACCCTGCAGGCCCGTGCCTAAACCAAACCACAAGCGCACGCTCCTGTGGCAAGGAGTGTACCTCACTCCTGGTGACATCAAGATGGGCCACGTGAATCCAACGGCAACAATCTCAGATCCTCTATCGTCATCTACCCCAATTCCACGACCTTCTTTTGACGGCTCATTTTCCCTGTCACGGCATCGTCGTCGTCAACGCAATGCTCGACGTGCATGGGTTGATTTCCCTGTGGCAATTGACTCTAGCATGGCAAGACATCAACGTGAGCAAGTGGGCACCACTATTTGGAATAGGGTAAGGAAGAGCCGCCCGAGGATTCGAGGAAGAATGAATCCTGCCCTAGATTCATATATCACACAGAGTATCTGCCAAACCCTAAGGAAGATGCTTCCAGGTGCATCCGCATCTGCAAATGATGTTGGGGGTGCTATTATGCGGCGAGTGGAGGCCTTCACTAAATGGCCAGAGTACCAAGAATTCATTGAGCAGGACCTCGGCGACAAAACTACGTCACCTGTGCTGCGTGCGTGCAAAACGAGAAGCCTACAAGCAAAGGGAGTTGGCTATGCGGTGACTCTAAATCTAGCAAAATTCAAGGGGCGAACTTTGCTTCATCAAGTCATGGTGGCAATACCCAAGTGGTGAAGAAGCTAGCAAGCACACCCAAGAAGTTGGCAACAACAATGGCTCCTTGGCCAACTCGAAAGAGGGCCTCACAAAATGCAGTTGAGGTAGTTCTTTCGATGCCGGTCGGAATCACAGAGGTGGCGGATGACAGCAGTGAAGCTTCTTCAACATCAACACACTTCAAAAGAAAGAAAGCCCGAAAGAATGTTGTAATGGGTCATCGTCTTGTAACTCGTAGTCAGACAAATTCGGGTAATAGTGATTCCTCTTCATCTCCTGAAAATGATCTCCAACATGCTAGAAACACTAATGAACTACGTTCCCGTGGTTTTGAGCCAAGCTACGCGGAACAAGTTCTTGCGACAAATGAAACACGTTCAGTTGAGGAGCAGCTAGCCCAACTTACAGCTGCACTTCAGCAAAAAGAAGACGAGTTGGCTGCTCTACGCAACCAAATAGCTAATAATACAAGCCAAGATAATGACATACATGCTACTGTAAGTCATCATAGTCATCAATCATCACCTACCATTAGCCTTGAGGCGATCCAAAAGATGATTGCTGAAGGAGTTAAAGCCCAGTATATGCAAACCCACTACTCGATGCGTCCGGGGTATGTTAAGCCATACCCACCGGATGTCGACATGGTGTCTTTCCCAAGCAATTACCGCCAGCCACAATTCAGCAAGTTCAATGGAACCGGGTCTCCTCATGAGCATATAGCTCATTTTCTTGCAGCCTGTCAAGATACAGCCCATAACGGAGCACTTCTCTTACGACAATTTGTGCAAACATTGTCCGGTCCAGCCTTCACATGGTATAGTAAGTTGGCACCAGGATCAATCAAGACATGGGAGCAAATGCAAGACACTTTTCTCGAGCGCTTTTATAGCACTCAGAGAACAGTGGGCATCACTGAGTTGACCCAAACAGAGCAAAGAGCAAATGAAAAAGCTGCTGAGTTCATTAACAGGTGGAGAAATTTAAGCCTCCATTGCCCACACCAACCATCGAGCGAGCGGTGCGGATGTGCATGAATAATCTGTGCCCCGACATGGCTGTTTATTTGCAAGGTGTGCGACTGTCACTTTTGAAGAGCTCGCCTCTAAAGCTACAGATATTGAGAATTACATGCAACATGTCGCACGTCGAACAAAGACATTCACCAAGCCTGTAGATAAAGGCAGCCAACGTGATAAGTTGACTGCCAAGCCAAAGCAAGTGCAAGCAATGGAGGCGATAAAGATAGTGATTCCACGATTCTGATCCGAGGAGCCACCACAAGAAATCAAGAGCAAACTGGAATGCAAACTCGTAGGAGGCCAACCCTTAGTGAGCGACAAAACAGAGAGTATTCCTTCCCTAATGAGGAGGTCGATGACTTATTTATGGGCTTACGGGAGTTGAATCTCATAGAGCTCCCTAAGCCAAAAAGGCCGGAAGAAGCTTCCAAGTTCAATGAACCAAATTATTGCCACTATCATCGCGTCGTAGGGTATACGCTTAAAGATTGCTTTGTGGTAAAGAATATTATCCAGAAAATGATTGATGAAGGGACAGTTGATGCAAACCTCCTTAAAAGCTTCAAGAAAGGCAAGAAAATGGTTGCAGCAAATGTCGCCACCTTTCAAGATGACTTGGTGAGTTCCGCATCTTCGAATATAACACCAATTGATAATATGGCATCAGTTTATGATAAAAGAATGCTGGTCTTAGAGTCTGAGTTTATTCCAATGGTTTCCTCAGGCTATCCATCGTACTGTGGTCGACAGCAAAGATGCAGCTGTCAACTTAAAAGAGAGGCTTTTCAACGATGGATCCATGCCCCAAAGCTCGACCCATCGACTTTTCGAAGAGTCCAAGATAAGGGGCAGTGGCGGCCAGGAGGCCGCATGCTGCGACAAATGATGGCACAAGGCGAGGATCCACGCTCCACGTCAAAAATAGCGCTGTTGTAGGGGTGGCCCCCACCTGAACCTAGCTAGCCTGTATCGACAGGTTGCGAAGCTGCGAGGAATCCTTGTAGGCTCTGTGTAAAGTACATATATATATCGTTCTTGGACAGACCAAGAGGTCATTCGCTCACCTAACTCTCCACTACCATACCTCTCTCTCTGTTTGGTCTGTAACCACAACAGTTGGCGCCGTCCGTGGGGACGAACGCGAGCGAAGCCTCAAGGATGGCACCGGAAAAAGTTTCATCATCGACGACAACAAAGGAGGGAGCCGCGGCGGGGCCCTGCGTCGGCACCGGGGCCTTGACATTGGCGGCCGCGGGCGAAGGCAACGAGATTCGTCGCGCGGCGATCGACTCTACACCGCCATCGCCGACGCGGCGATCGACTCTGTCCCGCCATCGTCGACGCGACGACCGAATCCTATCCCACCATCGTCGATGCGGCGACCGACTCCTACCCCGCCATCGTCGACGCGGCGATCGACTCCTGTCCCGCCATCGTCGACGCGGCGATCGACTCCTACCCCGCCATCGTCGACGCGACGATCGACTCCTGTCCCGCCATCGTCGACGCGATGACCGACTCCTATCCCACCATCGTCGACGTGGCGACCGACTCCTACCCCGCCATCGTCGATGCGGCGATCGACTCCTGTCCCGCCATCATCGACGCGACGATCGACTCCTACCCCGCCATCGTCGACGCGGCGATAGATTCCTACCCCGCCATCGCCGACGCAACGACCGACGTCCTGCCCGCCTCAGCCGCACGGGTTAGGGCCAGCGCCCTGCTGCCGGCCCTCGACACGCTCCGGCGAGAGTTGGCGGCTCTTCGTGCAACCGTGTGGGCCATGCAAGAGGCCCCGAGTGAGAGCTATAGCACCAAGGAACCGTTTGCAGCTGCCGCACCGCGTGCCCCTGCAGGTTCGGGTTATCAGCGTCATCTCTGGGGGTTCCTCGGTGGGGACCTCGCAGCGTTCACGCCCAGGTGTAGCCCAGGGTAAGGTCACTTTTGCGCCTGCGGAGGTGCGATGTTAGGCGCGTCCTTATTGATGGAGGTAGCTCGGCGAACGTGATTTTCGCGGAGGTTCTCGGCCGCATGGGGATTCTCACACCGATTTGCGGCCATCGGGACCTCGTTATGCGGCCGGGGCCAAGAACTAGCCACCGTGGGCCAAATATGTCTCCGAGTCTCCTTTTTTCAAGGCAACAACGTCAGGAGCGAGGATGCCATATTCGATGTCGCGGACACCCCAAGCCCGTACAACGCCATTCTAGGCCGCCCCGCCCTTGTCTCCTTTGGAGCGGTCCGCGACACGCTTCTTGTGTTTGAAGCTCCCGGGCCCGCAGGGCGTCATCACCGTCCATGGTAGTCAGGACCTCGCCCGACGCTTGGAGCTTACGAGCCCCTGCCACAGGGTGCATATTCTCGCCGGCAAGCTCAAGGCGGGCACCCCATCCGCCCCGGGATGGACCCCTAAGCCTCGACCGGAAGGCGGCATCAAAAGAGTCCCCCTCCGGGTCGACGGCCACGTCGTCTCCGTCGGCGAAAGCCTCCCTTCGGAGGTGGAGCAGCAATTACTTCAGGTCCTCCGGAACAACGTCGATATCTTCGCATGGTCCCCGGAGGACATCAAGGGAGTGCACCGCTCTCTCATCGAGCATGCCTTGGCGGTCCGTCAGGACGCTAAGCCGGTCAGGCAACGGCTTCGGCGTATGTCTGCCGACCGGCAACAAGCGGCCAAGGTGGAAGTAGCGAAGCTCATGCAGGCAGGGGTCATTCGCGAGGTCCAGCACCCCGAGTGGTTGGCCAACCCGGTATTGGTCAAGAAAGCCAGTGGGGCCTGGCGCATGTGCATCGACTTCACCGCCCTCAATAAGGGCGTCCGAAGGATGACTACCCCTTACCACGCGTTGACCAACTGGTCGACGCCACCGCCGGCCGTGTGAACTTATGACCTTCCTGGACGCCTACTCCGGATATCATCAAATTCACATGGCCAAGGACGACGAAGAAAAAACTAGCTTCATCACCCCGATAGGAACATACTGCTTTGTCAGGATGCCCTTCGGCCTGAAAAATGCTGGCGCAACTTTTACACGCCTCATTACGCTGGCATTGACCTCCCAGTTGGGGAGGAATGTGGAGGCATACGTCGACGACATGGTCGTCAAAACCAAGCAGTTGGCCGTTCATAGCCAGGATCTACAAGAGACCTTCGACAACCTCCGGAAGGCGGGCGTCAAGCTCAACCCGGACAAATGTGTATTCGGTGTGCGCGCCGGCAAGCTTCTGGGCTTCCTGGTGTCGGGGCGCGGCATACAGGCCAACCCCAACAAGATCGACGCGATCCTCGCTATGGAACTGCCCAAAACAACAAGGGAGGTTCAGCGACTCGCTGGCCGGATGGCGGCCTTGAGCCGATTTTTATCCCGAGCGGCGGAGCGGGGCCTGCCCTTTTTCAAAACCCTCCGCGGTTGTGACGGCTTTCGCTGGGACAGCGATTGCGCTAGCGCCTTCGACGACCTCAAGCGGCACCTCGCAAGTTTACCCACTCTGGTCGCCCCGGCACCAGAGGCTCCCCTCTTGCTTTACCTCGCCACCTCGACAACAGCAGCCAGCGCCGTCCTCGTCCTCGAAGAAGGTGCTCGTCAACGCCCCGTGTACTTCGTCTCCGAGGCCTTACAAGGCGCCAAGACACGGTACACGGAGCTTGAGAAGCTGGCTTACGCGCTGGTCATGGCCTCCAGGAAACTCCGACACTACTTTCTGGCCCATCCAATTACCATGCCATCCTCGTTCCCCCTGGCGGAAATGTTACACAATAAAGAAGCCACAAGGCGACGGTAAGTGGGCAGCCGAACTCGCCCCTTTTTCACTAACATATGCCTCGCGCACAGCAATCAAGTCCCAGATCCTGGCGGACTTCCTTGCGGAGTGGACCCCCTCGGCCCAGCACGTCCAGCAGCTAGAGGACCCGGTGTGGACGCTCCACACCGACGGAGCTTACGGCGTCTCCGGGGCAGGCGTGGGGGTCGTGATCACTACGCCGGAGCGACACTGCCTGTTGTACTCGGCTCGCCTTGCATTTCCCGCCACCAACAACACTGCCGAGTACGAGGCGCTCCTCTTTGGCCTCGCGAAGCTCAAAGCTTTGGGCGCGCGACGAGTCCTCGTGCGCACGGACTCACAGTTGGTGGCAGGCCAGGTGGACAAGTCGTACCAAGCGAAGGATCCCGACCTCGCCAAGTATCTCGCAGCTGTGCGAGCCAAGGAGCGGCATTTCTTGGGCGTCACCGTCAAGGCTATCCCCCGTGCAGAGAATGAGCAGGCTGACGTCCTCGCGAAGGCCACCAGCCAGCAACTCCCCATTCCCGGCGGGCGTTTCTCGGCGCTACTGCGGCGGCCATCGCGCAAGACAACCGCGACGCAGCCCTCGTCCATCAGATCGCCCCGCAGGCCGATTAGTGACAGCCTGTGTATGCTTTCTTGCAGGGCATCGCGAGCCCGACGACCCCTGAGTCTCGTCGCCTCTGATGCGCGCTAGAGCCTTCCAGGTGCTTGATGAAGTTCTCTATAAGAGAGGGGTCTACGCACCGCTTTTGCGATGTCTCTCGCGCGAGGAGGGCAAGCACCTCCTCACGGAAATTCATGCGTGGCTCGTGGCTCGCACCGCGCCAAGATCGCCGTCGGTAAGGCATTCGGCGAGGCTTTCATCGCCAACCGCCGTCGCCGATGCCCAAGACCTCGTGCGTCGGTGTCAGGGCTGCCAATGGATGGGCCGGGTCGTTCATCGACCCCCGGCTGAACTTAACCCCATCCCCCCCGTATGGCCGTTGGCGCGGTGGGGTATCGACATAGTGGGCCCGCTTCCCCGCGCTCCAGGAGATTTGCGCTTCGTAGTGGTCGCCCTGGAGTATTTCTCCCGATGGCCAGAGGCTGCGGCCCTAGCCAAGGTAACCTCGGCAGCCGTACAGCGATTTCTTTGGCAGAACATCATATGCCGCTTCGGGGTGCCCAGGGAGATCATCGCCGACAATGGCCTACAGTTTGACTCCTCTCAGTTCAAGGAGTTCTGCAGCGACATGGGCATCACGCTCCGGTTCGCCTCGGTCGCGCACCCACAATCTAACGGTGCGATCGAGCGGGCAAACGGCGCCATCTCCGCGGGGATCAAAACGCGCCTCGTTGGGCTGCCAAAAGGCACCTGGCCGGGCGAACTTCACAGCGTCCTCTGGTCCCTCCGCACGACGGTGATGCGCCCGACGGGATTCACACCGTTCAAACTCCTCTTCGGTGACGAGGCCGTGACGCCTGAAGAGCTCCGGGCCGGCTCACGGTGGGTCTCGCCAGCGCCGCACGAGAGCGCCAACTCTCCCTCGACCTCCTTGACGGGGCCCGGGTGAATGCCACCTGGCACGTTGCAAAGTACACACGGCCGATGGTCCGCATGCGCGCCCGCTCGGTGCATCCACGAGAATTCCAGCCGGGGGACCTTGTCCTCCGGCTGACGTTGCACGCAGACACGGTGGGCAAGCTGGAATCCAAGTGGGAGGCCCGACATCGTTGCGCAGGCGTTGCGGCGAGGGCTTACCGCCTCCACACTCGAAGGGCAAAGCGTTCCGTCACACGTGGAACGCGGATAGGTTGTGCGGTACTACGCTTAATCAGATGCTTAATTGCTCTGTCAGAATGCACTCGCTCGTTCAGACGCGTGTTTAATAAAGCCGGTCCCAAACTAGCTATTGCATCCACATGCACTCTACGGAGTATAAATAAGACGTAGCGAAGAGGCCCGCCTCCGCACGCACTTCACGGAGTATAAATAAGACGAGCGAAGAGGTCCGCCCGCACGCACTCTCACGGAGTATAAATAAGACGTAGCGAAGAGGTCCACCTCCGCACGCACTCTACAGAGTATAAATAAGACGCAGCGGGGGGACGCCCCCACGCGCACTCTACGGAGTATAAACAAGACGCGGACGTTTTCCCTGCGCACTCTACTGAGTATAAACAAGTCGCGGATGTCCCGCGCATGCATTGGCGTACCCTCCGGAGCTTACCTAAGACGTGGTTGATTGTCCCACGCATGCTCCGGAGTACAAACTAGACGTGGATGTTTTCTCTCGCGCACTCTCATCGAGTATAAACAAGTCGCGATGTCCCGCGCGCTGGCGCACCCTTCGGAGCTTACCTAAGACGTGGTTGATTGTCCCACGCACGCTCCGGAGTACAAACTAGATGTGGATGTTTTCCCTGCGCACTCTACTGAGTATAAACAAGTCGCCGATATCCCGCGCGCGCGTTGGCGTACCCTCCGGAGCATACCTAAGTCGTGGTTGATTGTCCCACGCATGCTCCGGAGTACAAACTACAGGTGGACGTCTTCGCGCTGCCTGTGCCCGACCCCGCCGCCCTCGGCAGCGCGCACGCACTGCAGGCTTGTCCTCGTGCACGGAGCGCGCGCGTCTACTCCAACTAGACGCCAACTCCGCTGCCACCGCTTCGGAAGGGTAGGGGACGGAGCGCGCGCGTCTACTCCAACTAGGCGCCAACTCCGCTGCCAACACTTCGGAAGGGTAGGGGACGGAGCGCGCGTGTCTACTCCAACTAGGCGCCAGCTCCGCCACCGCCGAAGGGTAGGGGACGGAGCGCGCGTCTACTCCAACCAGGCGCCGGCTCGCCGCCAACACTTCGGAAGGGTAGGGGACGGGGCGCGCGTCTCTCCAACCAGGCGCGGCTCGCCGCCACCACTTCGGAAGGGTAGGGGACGGAGCGCGCGCGTCTACTCCAACTAGACGCCAACTCTGCTGCGACCGCTTCGGAAGGGTAGGGGACGGAGCGCGCGCGTCTACTCCAACTAGACGCCAGCTCCGCTGCCACCGCTTCAGAAGGGTAGGGGACGGAGCGCGCGCGTCTACTCCAACTAGGCGCCAGCTCCGCTGCCACCACTTCGGAAGGGTAGGGACGAGCCCCGCGTCTACTCCAACTAGGCGCTAGCCACGCGCCACCGCCCGAAGGGTAGGGGACGGAGCGCGCTCTACTCCAACAGGCGCCGGCTCGCGCCAACACTTCGAAGGGTAGGGACGGAGCGCGCGTCTACTCAACCAGGCGCCAGCCCGCCGCCACCACCGGAAGGGTAGGGGACGGAGCGCGCGTCTACTCCAACCAGACGCCAACTCTGCCGCGACCGCTTCGAACGGTAGGGGACGGAGCGCGCGCGCTACTCCAACCAGACGCCAGCCCACGCCACCGCTCGAAGGGTAGGGGACGGAGCGCGCGTCTCTCCAACCAGGCGCCAGCCGCCGCCACCACTTCGAAGGGTAGGTGATGGAGCGCGGCGTCATCCAACCAGGCGCCAGCCCGCCGCCACCGCCGGAAGGGTAGGGGACGGAGCGCGCGCGTCTACTCAACCAGGCGCGGCCCGCCGCCAACGCCGGAAGGGTAGGGGACGGAGCGCGCGCGTCTACTCCAACTAGGCATCAGCTCCGCTGCCAACACTTCGGAAGGGTAGGGGACGGAGCGCGCGCGTCTACCCCAACCAGGCGCGGCTCGCCGCCACCACTTCGGAAGGGTAGGGGGCCGAGCGTGCGCGTCGACTCCAACTAGGCGCCAGCCCCGCTGCCACCGCTTCGGAAGGGTAGGGGACGGAGCGCGCGCGTCTACTCCAACAAGGTGCCAGCTCCGCTGCCACCGCTTCGGAAGGATGGGGGACGGAGCGCGTGCGCTTCTACCTCACTGTGTGTCACGTGTGCCGGCTTCCTCGTCGCCACTTCGCCCACGGCGCATCATCACTAAAGTACAAGCGGGGGCGACGGATAAAGAGACGCCAGAATCTCCCGTGATTAACGGTCAACTGCACAAGCAGCGTACAAGCTATCAAGTACTCAGCACGACGGCCCTTTATTTCAGCAACAAAAAAAACAACAGCAGACAACAAAGGCCACAGTAGCGACGCAACCACCAGCTCAAGCATCACCCTGAGGATCAGCACCGTCGTCGATACGGTGACGAGCTTCCTCCAACCACTGAAGGAAGTCACCTTCCTGGAACAAGGTTCGCCGCAACAGCACCTTAGCCACTTCCTCTCCAAGATGGCCCCAGATTCACTCGTAGAAGTTCTGGACGGTGGGCATGGTGGTCCGGACCGCGCTGCGTAACACCCCGGCCCCGCCTGGTAGGTTCAGCTCGGGAGCAGCCAGCTCGGTCACATGCTCGCATCCCCGAGCGTGGAGTATGGCAAGGGCGAGGCAAGCACTGCCGAAGCCGCAATGGTCGCCAAAGGCTTTTGCACCTTGAAGCGCCAGGCCTGAGCCTTCCTCAATTCTCGCCAGCGACTGCGTCACGTCCGTGGTATCGTGCGTAATGACCGGCACAACCACGGAAAGGCCTCGGAGAGCCTCCTCCAAGGACCCCATGGCCCTCCACGCCGCCGCGGACGCGCCGTCCAGCGCCCGATCCCTCTCCTCCAGAGCCATGGTAAGCCGGGTTTTCTCCTCCTCCAGCACACCGATCGCTCAAGCAAGCCAGCGCACTCCTCCGCCGCGGCGAGCTGGCCTTCTTCGGCAGCATGTTGCGCCACCATCGCCGCCCGGACTTCCGCCTCCAGTAGACAGATGCGCTCGTCCTTCACGGCGTGTGCCTCATCGGCAGCGCGCAGTTGTTCCTCCAGCGCCCTCCGCTCGCAGAGGCGCGCCTCATCCAGTGCCCGGCCGAGGGCGACCGCCTAATAGCAGCAGCGCATGCCTATTTAGCATGTCCATAGCTAGCAGCGGTAATGACGGGCTCGGGTGCTTACCTTCATCCCCGCCGCACCCAACGCAAGGGCGAGAAGATCCCCACCGCACGACGACAGAGCCCGTCGATCCAGCTTCCTGTCCCCGCATTCCGCGGCCCCGTCCAGAGCCCGAAGCGCCTCTAGCGGCGGAACGAAGTCAGAAACGGCGAGCCTCGGGAGCCCCGCGATAGCGCCAGGCATCGGCGTCGCGTCCTGCGCAGCGTCACCACCGCCTTCACAGATGCCTCCGCTGCTCGACCCTTGGAATCGCCCAGGCGACTTCCCCTCTCCTGATGTCGACGATGGCATGAGCGAGCAAATGGGAGACAGCCTCGCGAAGTCGCGGGGGGAAAAGGAGTTACGCCTACCTCCGTCACCCTCCACTAAAGCATGGAGAGGTGTCGGCTCAGCCCCCGCATGGGAAGCGGTGGCCACCCCATCGGTCGGAGTGGTTTCCTCGCCGAACCCCAGGTCCCCGCCAACCGCGCCCGCCACCATGAACTTCCCCATGCGGCGGCGCACCGTCAACGCCGCCACTGGGAACCCGGCGAGGTACCCTCGGCCGCCCCAGTACTTGCGCTGACCGGAGCAGGTAACACGTCCGCAACGACCGCAGCGGGCGATAACGCCAAGCCTTCTGCCGCCCCGCTCGCTGCACAAGCTGGGGCAAGCGGCTGGTCCGCTGCGGCTGGCGCGGGCGACGGCGGTGCGAAGACCAAGTCGTCGTCGGCCGGCACAGGCGGCGCGGTCTCATCTTCACCAACGTCGCTGCCAAGGCCCGCCTTAAAGCAATACGCGTAGGCTACGGAAGCAGAAAACAAAACTTTTCTACCGCGCACCCAAGAACATCATGCTAAGGAAGGATCATGGATCGTTACCACTTAGACGCCGCAGCGCGTGAAGAAGAATTGAAACCGATCCAATCTCGCGCGTCGAGGTAGTAGTGGAAGTAGCCGATCGTCCCAACAGATCGTCTCTCCACGCACGCCGATCAAGATCGCAACGAGCAGCGCCTCCACCGGTATCCACACGCCCGGGCTGGAACGCCGATCGCGAGTGTACTAGCACTCGTGAGCAGCTAGGGTTTGGCTCGGGAGGTGGCGGCTAGGGTTTTGCTAGATGTTAATCGCACACATCCTCCGCCCCCGCCTCCATATATAGACCTCCTCACGTGGGCCTCGTGGACCGAGGCCCAATAGGAGTCTATTCGGATCTCTATCCGAATTGAGCCCATATCCGAATCATATTCGAATTAGTGTTCCAACCCGTTAAGCGTGCGACGACCAGCAGGTTCACGTATACTTGGTCGTGACCCGAAACGCCTTTCCGTTACCATGTTAATAGCGGCCTCTAGTAAGACATATTAACCCCAAAGTATATGTAAAGATCATATCGCTGAACTCGTAATGTTCTCTCATGTACTAATCCTTTGCCTCACGATATAGATTGAGCTCAAGGCGAGACTGTGTCATCCTCTTAATAGCTCAATCACTCTCTCGATTCCGTGATGGATTATAAACTCGTGATTGACTCCTCAATCACCTTGGCATGGCCATGCACTTTCATAATCCATTACATCGAGGGCCCGAGATATCTCTCCCATAAGGAGGGGCAAATTCTATCTTGATCATTCACATCCCACTACATGTTTCATGGCAAACCCGAAGACTACTTTTATGACTACCCGCCACGGAGTAGTGTTTAGTAGTCCCAAAATAAGCTACTACTCATGTTGGGAACCATGATGATCTCAAGTCTAAGGACTCTACATAAACACTACTTGAGACCAATCGATGACACATGGAATCTCCGCAGTTGTCTCATGGCAGTCTATCCAACATATGTTCACTAACACATGTCCATATTATTGATTTGGTATCACCATACCATGATCCATGAGACATGATCATCAATCAATACATATACTGATCTTTGTCTTTAAATCATATTTGTTCCTCATATGATATACGATCAGGGATCATTTAGAAATAGCAACATCTTAGTATTTAAGAGTCTCATGAATAAGTCACATACTCATTGATCAATAATGATGATGTCTATTCCAAGGAACAAAGTAATGTATCATAAACATAGTATGTGATATATACAACATCTCCATGTTGCCTCTAGGGCATATAACTAACAGTCTCCCACTTGCACTAGAGTCAACCATGTAGGTATCTAATACCCATTGCCCTAGTGTGAGCCTCATGCTTTGGTGGGAAGCGGCTTTGTCAACGGATCTGCAATGTTCAAATCCGTTTGTACTTTGCATATCTTCACATCGCCTCTCTCCACTATCTCGCGGATGAGATGAAATCGCCGTAAAATGTGCTTGGACTTCAGTGCGATCTAGGCTCTTTGGCTTGCGCAATGGCCCCACTATTGTCACAAAGAGAGGTCCATTGGGCCTGGAGGCACTAGCCATCACACCAAGCTCGTAAATAAATTTCTTGATCCAAACGACCTCTTTGGCGGCTTGAAGCTGCTATGTACTCGGCCTGTTGTAGAATCAGCAACCGTCACGCTTGGAACTCTTCCACTTACCGCACCGCCATTCAGCAGTAACACAAATCCAGATTGCGATCTAAAATCATCTTTGTCGGCTTGGAAGCTAGCATCGGTGTAACCATTTACAACGAGCTCTTCCTCACCTCCATAGACAAGGAACACATCTTTAGTTCTTCTCAAGTACTTCAAGATGTTCTTTACGCAATCCATTGACTTTCACCTGGATCTGACTGGTATCTACTCGTAGCACTTAAAGCATACGAAATATCTGGACGTGTACAAAGCATGGCATACATAATGGACCCAATAGCCGAAGCATATGGAATCGCATTCATTTTATCCCGCTCATCAGGTGTACTAGGACACTGATTCTTGCTAAGATTTATACCATGTGACATAGGTAGAAAACCTTTCTTGGAATCATGCATATTGAACCTTTTCAACACCTTGTCAATGCACGTATCTTGGCTTAATCCAATTAGCCTTTTGATCTATCTCTATAGATCTTGATGCCTGAATATATGCTGCCTCTCCTAAGTCTTTCATAGAGAAACTATTTTTTAATGAAGACTTAACAGATTCGAGCAAAGGAATGTCATTTCCGATCAGTAATATGTCATCCACATATAAGACCAGAAATACGAGTGCGCTCCCACTAGCCTTTTTGTAAACACAAGGCTCTTCTTCGTTCTTGATGAAACCAAACCCTTTGATTACTTCATCAAAACGAATGTTCCAACTCCGAGATGCTCGCTTTAATCCATAAATGGATCTTTGGAGCTTGCATATCTTTCCAATCGATTGCGGATCGACAAAACCCGTGGGCTGTGTCATGTACACATCCTCACTCAGATTTCCATTAAGGAAAGCTGTTTTGACATCCATTTGCCATATTTCATAGTCGAAATATGCAGCAATCGCTAGAATGATCCGAATAGACTTTAGCATTGCGACGGCGAAAAAGTTTCATCATAATCAATACCTTGAATTTGTTTGAAACCTTTGGCCACCAATCGCGCTTTATAGATGTGAACATTTCCATCTATGTCTATCTTTTCTTGAAAACCCATTTGCATTCAATGGTTTTAACACCATCAGTGGATCAACCAAGTTCCAAACTTGATTATCGTGCATGGATTCAATTTCGGATCTCATGGCTTCAAGCCATTTCTCAGTCCGTCCCACCATTGCTTCTTCATAGGTCTTAGGCTCATCGTTGTCTAACAACAATATGTCCCGTTGTTGAGTAGTCAAGAACATGTACCTCTCAGGTGCACGACGTGACCTTTCTGACCTACGTGGTGCTGGTGTGTCCACAACAGGTTCTTCAACAGTTTGTTCATCCTGTTGTGGTTCTCAGAGGAGCTGAAACGTTATCGTGTTTCTTGAATTTCTTCAAGTTGCACTGTGCTCCCACTATCCCTTCTTGAGAGAAACTCTTTCTCTAAGAAGACACCATGCCGAGCGACAAACACTTTGCCTTCTCCTCGATTATAAAAGTAATATCCTTTTGTTTCCTTAGGATACCCGATAAAGAAGCATTTATCAGATTTAGGAGTGAGCTTATCAGATTGTAAACGTTTTACATAAGCCTCACATCCCCAAATCTTAAGAAAAGATAAGCTAGGACGTTGTCCTGTCCACATCTCATATGGTGTCTTTTCTACTGATTTTGATGGAACCCTGTTTAGTGTGAACGCGGCTGTTTCAAGAGCGTACCCCCAAAAAGACAACGGAAGATCACTTTGGCTCATCATGGAGCGCACCATATCTAATAAGGTGCGATTTCTCCGTTCAGATACCCCATTCCATTGAGGTGTTCCTGGCGGAGTCAATTGTGGAATAATTCCACAATCCTTTAGATGATTGCCAAACTCATGGCTCAAATACTCGCCTCCACGATCAGATCGTAGAAACTTGATTGTCTTGCCTAAATGATTTTGCACTTCATTTTGGAATTCTTTGAACTTTTCAAAGGATTCGGACTTATGCTTCATCGTAGATATACCCATATCTACTAAAGTCATCGATAAAAGTTATGAAGTACTCGAAAACCACCTCGGCCGTTAAGCTCATTGGTCCACATACATCGTATGTACAAGTGCCAATAAGTCATTTGCCCGCTCACCTTGACCGTGAAAGGTGCCTTTGTCATCTTGCCAAGTAAACAAGATTCGCATGTCTCTAATGATTCAAAATCAAATGAGTGCGAATACCATCTCTATGGAGCTTCGCATGCGTTTCTCATTTATGTGACCTAAGCGGCGAGTACAAATAAACGTGGGATTCAAATCATTCGACGTTGCCTCTTTGCATTAATGTTATAGACCGGTGACCCTTCAAGAGTAAGAACGTATAACCCATTCACCAATGGAGTATGACAATAGAACATATCTTTGAAATAAAGAGAACAACCATTGTTGGACCCACCGCCCGGTACGTCGCCTGGCCCCATGCAGTCGCCGGGGGCGGCGTGACCCCCTGGGCTGTCATGGTTGGACCCACCGCCCGGTACGTCGCCCGGCCCCGTGGTGCACACCGGCACGGCGATGGGCGGGCCAGAAACAGCGGCTCTCGATCGTGATCCTCGCCGCCGCGGAGACGCCCCCGTTTCCCCGGCCCCATCGCGGCGGCGGACCGGACTCCCATCCGGCACTGCGCGTTCCGGAACAGCGAGGCCAAGGAGCTCGCACACCCGGTTTATTCGACCTAGCCCCGCAGTCCAGGTCGCCGCCTCACGCAGGGCGTGCTCCTTCCGCGTATACAGCCCCAAGAAGACCTCGACAGCCTCCTCGGCCTCTTTCAACGAGAGCACTGCACGAGCAGCAGGGTCTCATTCACAACACACTCACATATGCGTATGCAGCACATAGTTAAAACACATACCACGACTGGAGGTCTTCTGCAACGACGACACCGCTGGCCGGATGCCGTCCGGCCGGATATCGCCTTTCCAGATCGCCATCGCTCGAGGAGCGGAGACACCCCGTACATGGTGAATTCTTCGGCAAGATGCGCATGTTAAACCGGAGGGCGACGCCGGCAAGTCTTCGCGCCTGCCACTCATCGTCGCTCCGCGGTTCCAACCCGGGGCAGCAGTTGAAAACTATCGGCCGACCGGCAATGCGACTCTTCTTTGGGTGTCCGCGTAGTAGAACCCCGCCGCAGCCACCCTTCCCATTTCTCCTTCGTCGCAGAGCGGGACTACGTTCGCATAGCGACCTCACCACGAAGTGAACATCGCCGAGTTGGACAGCGCCCCTCCTTCGACCTTCTTCGGCTGGCAACGCGCATCATGAAGCAGGGCGAACCGGCTTGCGCGAGGATGACGACCTTTCCGCCAGCGCCCAAGCAAACACCGCCAGCGAACTATCACATTCGGGGTCAACTGCGCCAGCTCTAGTCCGTAAGCCTTCAAGACCTCACCAACAAACAGCGTCGATGGCATTCGGAGCCCAGCCTCGAAGAACGCGGAGAAGACAATTGCTTCGTCCGGCGCGGGGTGGGGCTCCACCTCGTCATGGGCCGGCAGGCGTGCTCCGTCGCACTCCGCTATCTTCTTCTCCCGCACTAGGGCTTCGAGCGTCTCCTCCGTTGCCAGGCTCCGCCCTAGAACCCCGGAACAAAGACCTTGCGCTCGGTCGCGTTGTATCGCTGTGGACTTGCGCGCTTGCGAGCCACCGGGAGAATGCCGCCGGGTGGCGATGTCGCGCGATTCGCCCGACGAGGCGCTATCGCTGCTGCCGGTGACCGGAATCTCCGTCACTTGCCATTTTTTCCTCTCGCACGCAGGATTGCGGAGGCGGAGGCGTGTGGATTTTGCGCGCGCACAAAGCGACGGACAAGCAAATGCGGGCCAAGGACCCGCCTGGCGCCGGCCAAGAGCCTTTATACAGATCCTCCGCGTCCCCTGACCGGGAACGCAACCGGCCGGGCCGCATCGCTCCGACTCCCCCACGATCGGGGAGCGCAACTATCGCGGGGCGGATCGACGCATATCCCGCTCCTCTCGGGAACGTACGCAGCCCTGTCGTCACCAGACTGCTGACATCCCACGACACGCCAACCATGCAGCACCGCGTGTCTCTCCTCGGGACGTCGTCGTGACGACGGCCGCAAAGACGCCCCAAAGACTCTTCAATGCTCCGTGCAATGGCCTCGGCCCAAGCGCGAGCCAACCTCATCGACTGGCGCGTGGAAAGGCCTGCCCCACCCCGCATCAAGTGCGGTTTCTACGCCGTTCCCCGCACGCTCAATACCCCCGGCCCCGGAAGATGGCCCCGGCAACAAACGTGGCCCCGGGGGCGGAGCGCTCCGAGACCGTGGACGACACCGACCCCAACCCTAGCTCCGCGGCTTTAACAACCATCCACGTGTCCACACCCTGCGTCCGAAGGATGCCCCTCTCGCGGCAAACTTGGGACAACCCCGACTCGCTCCTTTGCTCGCGCCACAGTCGTTTCCGCACACTAATGTATCACACGCCCTTCCATGAATGACCAGGTTCCGGGAAGCGCAGGGACAGTAGCTCCGCATCGGCGAGTTTTCCGCTCGCGCGCGCGTAGTAGCTCCACATCAGCGACGCCTTCCGCTCGCGCGCGCGGCGCCTCACATCGGCGACGCTTACGCCCGCAGCGCAGAAGCAGCTCCGCATCAGCGACGTCTTCCGCTCCGCGGCGCGAAAACAGCTCCGCACCAGCGAGGTCTTCGGCTCCACACCATAACGTTTCAACACCGGCTCTGCTGCAGACCCCAACCCCCCGTCTCCAGGAAGCCAGCCATACCTTCACGCAACAAACAACTCTCAACTACAACCGCGCAACGTCACAGGCCGCGGGGACGGAGGGGGCCAAGGGACTCGGCAACATGGCTATTGGCCTGTGAAGCCCATCCCCATGAGAGGCTCCTGTTGTAGGGGTGGCCCCCACTTGAACCCAGCTAGCCTGTATCGACAGGTTGCGAAGCTGCGAGGAATCCTTGTAGGCTCTGTGTAAAGTACATATATATATCGTTCTTGGACAGACCAAGAGGTCATTCGCTCACCTAACTCTCCACTACCATACCTCTCTCTCTGTTTGGTCTGTAACCACAACAAGCGCAAAGATTGATAAAGCGTGTGAGCAGTCCTCATGAAGAATTCGATGCCTTCACCATTGGCGTCTTTGATGATGATGAGGGTTCTCTTTATTTCCCTGAAGAAGAATCTCCAGAAGTTGACCAAATTCAACTTAGATTAGGCTGCCATCTAGCTGATCCTCATCTTCTATCTAGAAGGGAGCCCAAAAGCAAAAATGTAACCCCAAATGAAGCGACTGACTTTGCTACTAATATGTCAGTCAAATATTTTGTAATCTCTCACTTGAAGAAAATACCAGCTATGCTTTCTGTGTATGATGCTCTGTGTCTTTCGTCAGATTTGCGCAAGGCTTTTGTTACAGCACTTTCTTTCCCTGAAGATTATAGAGTAGAAGTGTCACAAACAGAGACAGAGGTAGCTGAGATTTTAAATATGACATTCACTGAGGAGGACATGCTATTAGGTTCTAAGAAGCACAACAGGCCGCTTCTCATGTTCGGTGAAATTGATGAGCTGCCTGTAAATCGCATAATGATAGATGGTGGATCTGCCATAAATTTATTACCTTTGCGTACCTTAAAAAGGATTGGATATTCCAAAAAGGATTTGAGCTGATCTAATGTGGTTATTCATGGTTTCAATCAATCGGGTCAGGAAGCTATGGGTACCATATCATTGGTTTTAAAGTTGGAAACACTATGCACATATGTGAACTTTCACGTGATTGATGCGGCTACTTCATATAATGCCCTACTTGGTCGCCCATGGTTGCATGAAAATCAAGTCGTACCATCTACGCTTCATCAATGCATCAAATACAAAGATCAGTTAGGGGAGACAATACGGATATTTGCCGATAAAAGCCATTCACGATGAGCTGAATCCTTCTATCTTGATGCAAAATTCTATTTTGAGCCCGTTGATAAAGTGTGTAAACCAAAGTCGGTGTTTGTACGAGTCAAATTTCATAAAGAAAGATATTGAGGAATCCTCATCAACAGCGAAGATATATCAATATATACCAAGTGACCAAAGGAAGAAAGGAGATCCAATATTTCGTGTCATGAATAAATCACCCTCTGATAAAGGTATTGAATTTCCGACACCCTTACCTCCTTTGATACAACATAAAATAAAACAAGCTCAAAATCAATTACACAACTCTAGCACGAGCAAAAATAAGAATAGAGTAGTGGCTCAAATTACTCTGTCAAATAAGGATGATGAATCATTACCTATTTCTTTATATGACAATAAAGTTCTTTATATGATGCAGAAAATGGGTTATGATATCGTTAAAGGCCCTTCTCTATGCAATGGCCGTGGGCAGCTTGCACCATTTGAAAAGGCGCTGTCCCAAGCACAACTTGAAGCCCTACATGAGGATCAAACATTAAAGGAAAAGAGGTATGGGTTGGGTTATGATGTTTGTATGACCTCGGCTGAATTTATAGACACAACGGCAGTGGCCCCACAAATGGAGGATGGAAATCAACCCACCATTGATGAATTGGAAGAAATCAATATTGGGATGCTCGACGAGCCTCGTCCAGTCTATATTTGCAAACATTTATCCAAGGAAAGTAAAGAAGAATATCATAAATTTCTTTTGACAAATAGGGATGTGTTCGCTTGGACATATGAAGAAATGCCGGGGTTGGATCCAGCAGTGGCAGTACATCGACTCGCTGTACAAGAAGACATTCCACCGGTCAAGCAACCACAAAGGAGGTTTCGACCAGATATACTCCCAAAAATAGAAGCTGAAGTCGATAAACTTGTAACAGCTGGGTTTATTCGGGAAGTCAAATATCCTAAGTGGCTTTCCAACATTGTTCCTGTCAAGAAGAAGAATGGGCAAATCCGTGTATGTGTAGATTTTAGAGATTTGAATAAGGCATGTCCTAAAGATGATTTTCCAATACCTATTTCTGAAATACTTATTGATGCTACTATGGGACATGAAATATTTTCATTTATGGATGGCTATTCGGGTTATAATCAAATAAAAATGGCACCAGAAGATGAGGAGTTAACCACATTCTGAACACCCAAAGGTATATTCTGTTATAGGGTTATGCCTTTTGGACTTAAAAATGCTGGTGCAACATATCAACGAACCATGACAATTGTCTTCGATGGATTATTGCACATCATCGTCGAGTGCTACATAGATGATATTATTGTAAAGTCGAAACAGGAAAGAGACCACTTAAAACATCTCTCTATGGTTTTTGAATGCCTTAGACAACATAATTTGAAAATGAACCCAATGAAATGTGCCTTTGGTGTCTCGTCTGGAAAATTTCTGGGTTTTATAGTTACAAAGCGTGGAATCGAAATTGACCCAACTAAAATAGAGGCAATTGTTAAAATGCCACCACCTACAAACCTCCATAAATTGAAGAGCCTCCAAGGTCATTTAGCATATATTCGAGATTTATCTCAAATCTATCCAGGAGATGCAAACCTTTTTCTCGGCTTATGAAAAAGGTGTCCTTTTCAATGGGATCAAGCATGTCAAAACGCATTTTTAGATATAAAGAAATATTTAATAAATCCCCTGTCTAAACGCGCCAATTAAAGGGCGACCATTAATTCTTTATACGGCAGCCATGCCAACATCACTAGGTGTTCTTTTGGCAGAATAATGATGAAGGAAAAGAAATGTCCTTATATTATCTCGATCGCCCTTGTGGGGCAGAATGCAATTATCCGGACATGGAGAAAATATGTCGGCACTAGTATTTGCGGCACAAAAATTGCGCCACTATATGCTAGAGCACACTGTGCACCTCATTTCGAGAGCAGATCCGCTCCGATACATCTTAAATAAAATGGTTCTTTCAGGGAGATTAGCTAAATGGGCGATGTTCCTGTCACAATTTGATATTGTGTTTGTACCACAAAAAGCTACGAAAGGGCAAGCTTTGGCAGACTTTCTAGCTGCACACCCTATTCCTGACGATTTTCCTATCGATGATGATTTACCAGATGAAGAGATATTTGTCACATCGGTTGCTAATTCAACATGGCAAATATATTTTGATGGTGCTTGTCGTGATCGAGAGTGGCGTGCGGCATCATTTTTGTTATGCCTAGTGGAGAAATAATTCCATATTCATTCACTTTAACCTCAGCGGTTTCAAATAATTCCGCTGAGTATGAAGCTTTAATTATAGGGCTGGAAATAGCCTTAAATATGGGATTGAACACACTGTCAGTGTATGGTGATTCCCAATTAGTTATTAACCAACTTTTAGGGATTTACATGGTAAGAAAAGAGGAACTAATGCCATATTTTTTGAGAGCAAAAGAGCTTATGTCTATGTTCACTAACATAAGTATACAACATATCGTTAGAAGCCAAAATGAAAAGGCTAATGCGCTAGCAAGTTTGGCAGCTAGCATGTCAATAAATTCTTATGAAATAATGGACGTACGCGTAGAGGAACGAAGAGTCTTGCCAATACTCGCTGAGGAAGATGGAACAACATCCTCTATAGCATTGACAGCGGATATTTGTGAAATTGAAGTAGGAGATTGGCGGACTCCATTTCTCGAATATTTACTCCACGGTTATCTACCTCTCGATTCTTGCGAAAGGACTAGAATCCGAAGAAGGTCAGTCCACTACACATGTATAAATGATACGCTTTATAGACGTTCGTATGATGGCATCTTGCTGCGTTGCCTTGCTGGAAATGAGGTGATGGAGGCATTGAGGGAAGTGCATGCCGGTGTTTGTGGTGCACACCAATCTGGTCCCAAACTGCATAACCAATTAAAGCATTTGGGCTATTATTGGCCTACAATGTTCGAAGATGCTATGAAATTTGCAAAAAGGTGTCATGAATGTCAGGTACATGCTGACTTCATCCATCAACCACATGAGCCACTACACCCCACTAGCATGTCCTGGCCCTTTGTAATGTGGGGAATGGATATAGTCGGACTAATTCAACCGCCATCATCCAAAGGGCATAAATTCATTCTCGCAGCGACCGACTATTTCTCTAAATGGGTAGAAGTCGTACCATTAAAAGAAGTTAAGGTAGAAAATGTGGAAAATTTTATAAGGACTCATCTTATATATCGCTTTGGCGTCCCTACACGAATTATATCTGATAACGGGTCACCATTCAAAAATAGACATATGGAGAAGTTATGCGCAAAATTTAAAATAAAACATCATTTTTCTACGGCATATAATGCAGCAGCCAATGGACAAGCTGAGGCATTTAATAAAACCCTATGCAAATTATTAAAGAAGATGGTTTCAAAGAACAAGCGAGATTGGCATGAAAAATTGCTTGAAGCCTTGTGGGCGTATAGGACCACGATACGCACACCAACTGGAATGACTCCTTACTCCCTGGTGTATGGAGGAGAGGCGGTCTTACCGTTGGAAGTGCAAATTAATTCTTTGAGAGTCGCTATGCATGAGAAACTCTTGGAAGAGGAGGCCGTTAAAGTACGATTAGAAGAATTAGAACGTCTTGAAGGGAAGCGTCTTCAAGCATTACAAAACTTAGAAGCGTACCAGGCAAGAGTGTCACAAGCTTTTGATAAGCGCCTCAAAAGGAGGTCATTTAAAGAGGGAGATTTAGTTCTCGCTGTCATTCGCCCCATGAATATTACACATCGGATGCAAGGAAAATTTGAGCCTAAATGGGAAGTCCCTTACATCATAAAATAAGTATATTCTAGTGGCGCATATAAAATTATTTCCCCAGATGGTGAATATTCTCCACCACCGATAAATGGGAAATTTCTAAAGTGTTACTACGCGTAAAAACAAAAACAAATGCTCCAACGCCCTACGAGCTTAAACTGTGGCGTAAAAAAAATAATAATAAGTGCTCCAATGCCTTATGAGCCTAAACTATGGTGCAAAAAAAAAAACGCTCCAAAGCCGTACAAGCCTAAACTACGGCGTAAAAGAAAAAAATAAGCGCTCCAACGCCTTATGAGCCTAAACTATGGCGCGAAAAAATAATAAGCACTCCAAAGCCGTACGAGCCTAAACTACAGCGTAAAAAAAACTAAATAAATAAGTGCTCCAACGCCTACGAGCCTAAACTATGGTGTAAAAATAATAATAAGTGCTCCAACGCTTACGAGCTTAAAGCGTGGCGCAAAAAAAGCGCCCAAAGCCGTGACGAGCCTAAACTACGGCGTAAAAGAAAAAAATAAATAGATAAGTGCTCCAATGCCTTACGAGCCTAAACTGTGGCGTAAAAAGAGAAAATGTACATATATAATAAGCGTTCTGAGATCCTACGACTCAAAAAAAATAATAAGTACTCCAACGCCTTACGAGCCTAAACTGTGGCATAAAAAAAATAATAAGTGCTCCAACGCCTTACGAGCCTAAACTGTGGCGTAAAAAAAAGTGCTCCAACGCCTTACGAGCCTAAACTGTGGCGTAAAAAAAGAAATAAATGCTCCAAAGCCATACGAGCCTAAACTGCAGCGTTAAAAAAAATAAATAAATAAGTGCTCCAACACCTCACGAGCCTAAACTATGGCGTAAAAAAATAATAATAAGCGCTCCAACGCCATATGAGCTTAAACTGTGGCGCAAGAAAAATATGAGCGCTCCAACGCCTTACGAGCCTAAACTGTAGCGTAAAAAAATAAGTGCTCCAAAGCCTTACAAGCCTGAATTATGATGTAAATAATAATAATAATAAATGCTCCAACGTCTTACGAGCCTAAACTGTGGCATAAAAAAAATCGCTCCAAAACCTTAAGAGCCTAATCTATGGTGTGAAAAAGTGCTCCAAAATCTTATGAGACTAAATTGTGATGTAAAAAAGGGGGCACTTTAAAGCCTTCCAAGCCTAAACCATAAAAAAAAGAAGTATATTATCCTCAAGTCAGAATTGCAAGCACTAAAAAAAAAGTTTATGTAGAAGCATCAGTTAAGCTACGTAAAAAGGAAATTGATGACAACCCGCATCTCTTGGAGAATAGTTGTCGACATGAGGACCCATACTTCAAAGTACACAAACGGCTAAAACCAACACATGCAAGGTTGCATGTATATGCACGATCAAGAAACATGTTCACACATAGCTTAATACTCGAGCACGTCCGCATCCTAATATACACACCGGATGTGTTCAAAATATAACAAAAAAGTATACACATATATACATGTCGAGCTCCAGATCTGAAAACAAATATTTTTCACACCAGGACCTCGAGGGGGCATCTGTTGACACCGATTTTGTCCTAAATTTTTACACTCGAGTTATTTCGCAAAATCGGAACTCCACCTTCTAAGATTTTTTTGTGTGTGCTACATATTACACTTGAGTGGCGAATTTTTACGACATGTTTGCAGGGTAAGTAAAAGTCTTATGTCAAATTTTCAGCTTATTCGGAGCATATATGCTCACTCGAATAGGATAATACGGCCAGACGACGTACGCAAAGCACAAGTCCACCTTTCAGGATTTTTTGTGTGTGCTACATATTACAATCGAGTGGCGAATTTTTATGACATGTTTGTGGTGTAAGTATAAGTCTCGTGTTTAATTTTTAGGTCATTCGGAGAACAAATGCTACTTGTATAAATTGATATAGCCGGACAGATTATAAATGTTTACGTGCGAAATGCTTACAAGTATTAATTTCCTTTTCATGAATTAATTAAAAAAAGAGAGACATTCATGCCAATAGCCATATATGCTCACGTACTACATGCGTGCATAAAAGAACTACATACAAGCACTATTGAATTTCTTCATAGATTAAGCTACTAAGCCACGTCCATGCACATAGGTCAATTTGCATGCTCCCACGTCCCAACATGCTTTGCATTATCCAAAAAAAAAAAAAGGTGAGAACCCCTAGTATATACCAATCTAGCTTGTGCATGCATACTACGTCTGCTAGCCTGTGCATGCATGCATAGATTTTGAGCTCTTAATTAATTAATAGCTAAACACTTTGCAAAGATGTAGCTCACACCCACGTAGCAATCAGATTGGCTCTCATGCATGAACTAAGCACTTCAGCAGTTAACTGATTAACGTAAAATAAAGCTAATTAATTAGTTAAGAACGCAAGGCAACAATTCAGCCAAAGCATGTATTGGTAGCATCTCTGCCATGTTGCATGGAAAAATGGTATCACGGCAGCATGCATGGTTAAGTTAAACACTTCTCTGACTAATTATTCAAGGATAATCATGACCCACATCTAGTTCAAAAGTTTTGTATGGTACCTCTCCCATGCCGCAAGGGAGTGGCATCATAACTGCATGCAGGGAGTTTATGTTTTAACCGTAGCACACAGGGAGGTTCCAGCCAAAGAAGTGCACGTTCTGCACAACGGCAGGAAGAGCCGGCTAAAACGGGCATGAACTGCCGATAAAAAAAAAGAAAAGGAAAGAAAACCAGAGAAAAGGAAATCAAAAGAAGTGGCCGTAACCTCCCTCAAAGGAACGTGCCTACAACTTCCATCTCATCCGTGACCTATAAAGGGAGGACTTTCGGAGGCAAGGTGAGGAAGCGCTGGGGAACTTTTGGAAGAAAAAAGAGGGAAAACGCTGGGCATAGAAGACATACAAATACACTTGTAAGAGAAAGATAGGAGGGAGGGCTGCACAAGCAAAGGTGAAGTTCTTGGTCTTCTTCTTCCTCTCCCCCTTGGCTTCATTTATTTTTCTCTTATATTTTGCTCCCTTGGTTCGGTCCCGTTAGGCGGATACAAACCCAAAGAGCGAGGGCTTGATCCCTCGTCTCTTAGGTTCGGTCCCCTACAAATGGATACAAATCAAGGCGAGGTATGAAAACCCCATTGCCTCAATTCGGTCCCCTCAAATGGATACGAATTAGGGGTGGGTGTATGTTGCCAAAAAAATGCGTATACAAATATTAAAATAACAAACTTCACCTCGGTTACGCTACATGTTAGTGGTAATACAAGGTGGGGCAAAACATTTAATTCTATTACACTACACATCCAAAATCTATGGCATGTTAGTAGTAATATAAATATTAAAATAACAAACTTCACCTCGGTTACGCTACATGTTAGTGGTAATACAAGGTGGGGCAAAACATTTAATTTCTATTACACTACACATCCAAAATCTATGGCATGTTAGTAGTAATATAAATATTAAAATAACAAACTTCACCTCGGTTATTTAACATGTTAGTGGTAATACAAGGTGGGGCAAAACATTTAATTTCTATTACACTACACATCCAAAATCTATGGCATGTTAGTAGTAATATAAATATTAAAATAACAAACTTTGCCTCGGTTACGCAACATGTTAGTGGTAATACAAGGTGGGGCAAAACATTTAATTTCTATTACACTACATACTCAAAATTTATGGCATGTTAGTAGTAATATAAATATTAAAATAACAAACTTCACCTCGTTACGCTACATGTTTCTATTACACTACATACCCAAAATCTATGGCATGTTAGTAGTAATATAAATATTAAAATAACAAACTTCACCTCGGTTACGCTACATGTTAGTGGTACTACAAGGTGGGGCAAAACATTTAATTTCTATTACACTACATACCCAAAATCTATGGCATGTTAGTACTAATATAAATATTAAAATAACAAACTTCACCTCGAGTTATTTTAAATTAATGCATGCTTATGTTATATCAAGTGATAATTTGATTTAGAAAATTTAGTTAAAGACCCAATTTGTTATACCTTCTATTGAAAATTGTTTACCTTGTACCATCATTACGCTACATGTTAGTGGTAATACAAAGTGGGGTAAATGTTTATCAAATTGATGAATGATTTGTTTAATTTCTATTACACTACATACCCAAAATCTATGGCATGTTAGTAGTAATATAAATATTAAAAACAAACTTCGCCTCGGTTACGCAACATGTTAGTGGTAATACGAGGTGGGGCAAAGTCATACACTCGAAAATATCCAAAATCAGCCAAAAATAAGATTCCAGAGAATATTCTCTCGGTTTTACTTTTTCTGGAATTTCCAATCCATTCAAACTTCCAATCACTCGTTCTCCGTCGTCCGAACTCCGAATCCAGTGATTCAAATTTCTAAATTTGTCTAAAATCATAATCTAAGTTGCAGTATATATTTTATATTTTTTTGATTTTATTTGCATTTATTTATTTGTTTGTTTTGTCGTTTCGCGCGTAGAAACCGACGTCGCCGAAGAGTTTGTCGAGACGCAGCAAGAGGGATCATATAGCGCGCAAAAAGGCAAGTCTCCTTTGACCATTTTGATCCTATGTTTTGCAAGTTTCCTTTGATTAACTTGCACAAATGATTTAGAAAAATGTTTAGGTAGTTATTTTAAATTAATGCATGCTTATGTTATATCAAGTGATAATTTGATTTAGAAAATTTAGTTAAAGACCCAATTTGTTATACCTTCTATTGAAAATTGTTTACCTTGTACCATTGTCAACTTAGGACATCCCTTTTACTCAATAATGAGTTAGCATTAAATTGGTTGAATGTTTAAAATACTAGCAAATGCTTAGCGTAGCAAATCAATGTATTAATACTCAAATAAGTAGCATGTTTATCAAATGTTTTGATGAATGATTTGTTTGAACATTGGTAATGGATGTTACCATTGTTAAATGCTTTGTTTGAAAAGTGGTAATGGGTGTTACCTTTATTAATTTGAAAATAAAAATGAATTTCAAAGGGAAAAGTTGACAAGGGTGGATGGAAGGTTTGGCTGGTGCAGTTAGCACGAGAATGTTTGGAATTGTGAATGAGCCACCCTGGTCGATTAAGGACCGACGCTTGTGTTTGTCCAAACTGAGCAAAACAGTACAACCACAAGTCTATATGGGTGCGACCTAGCTAACTACCCTATAATAGTGTAGTTTAGGAGCTCCAACTCGTGGATTCGAGTTGTGGTGAAATATAGCGGGTGGTTGGAGTTGGCGAAATGTGATAATTTATCTGGGTCTCATGCCAAAAGCGTGTTGACTATTAAGATAATTTATCTCTTGTGGGTAAAGTGTACAATTGATAAAACTATTCGAATAGCCGACCACGGTCAAGGGCGAACAAGGAATGCATTCACATGGTAGAAAGTTTGATTTTGTTTTCAAGATAAAATGATTTGG
Source organism: Melocanna baccifera (assembly GCA_036346265.1). Taxonomy (NCBI): domain Eukaryota; kingdom Viridiplantae; phylum Streptophyta; class Magnoliopsida; order Poales; family Poaceae; genus Melocanna; species Melocanna baccifera. The sequence goes on along the minus strand of CM070676.1, from coordinate 14,716,386 downwards.
AAAACTCGGGAGTGGATGGAACTCACATGATGTTAGTGGTAATACAAGGTGGGCAAAACATTTAATTTCTATTACACTACATTTATCCAAAATCTATGGCATGTTAGTAGTAATATAAATATTAAAATAACAAACTTCAGCCCTCGGTTACGCTACATGTTAGTGGTAATACAAGGTGAGGCAAAACATTTAATTTCTATTACACTACACATCCAAAATCTATGGCATGTTAGTAGTAATATAAATATTAAAATAACAACCTTCGCCTCGGTTACGCAACATGTTAGTGGTAATACAAGGTGGGGCAAAACATTTAATTTCTATTACACTACATACCCAAAATCTATGGCATGTTAGTAGTAATATAAATATTAAAATAACAAACTTCACCTCGGTTACGCTACATGTTAGTGGTAATACAAGGTGGGGCAAAATATTTAATTTCTATTACACTACATACCCAAAATCTATGGCATGTTAGTAGTAATATAAATATTAAAATAACAAACTTCTCCTCGGTTACGCTACATGTTAGTGGTAATACAAGGTGGGGCAAAATATTTAATTTCTATTACACTACATACCCAAAAGCTATGGCATGTTAGAAGTAATATAAATTTTAAAACAACAAACTTCGCCTTGGTTATGCTACATGTTAGTGGTAATACAAGGTGGGGCAAATCAATAATAAAATAAAAATAATAAAATACTCAGATTTCTACTACACTCCGTGCATAAAATTCATGTCACGGTAGTCGTAGTAAAAATATTAAAACAACAAACTTCGCCTTGGTTACGCTACATGCTAGTGGTAATACAAGGTGGGGCAAAACATTTAATTTCTATTACACTACATACCCAAAATATATGGCATGTTAGTAGTAATAAAATATTAAATCAATAAACTTTGCCTCGGTTACGCTGCATGCAAGCGCTCGATATTTGTAAGCGTATGCAATGTTAGTAGTAATAAAAGGCGAGGCAAAATAATAATAAAAATAATAAAATACTCAAGTGCTTTATTATACTACATGCCTAAAATCCATGTCATGCTAATAGCAATACAATATTAAAGAAACAAACTTTGTCTCGGTTACGCTACTTGCAAGCGCTTCATATTTACAAGCGCTACGCAATGTTAGTAGTAATACAATGTGAGGCAAAACAATAAAAAATATAAAATAATGAAATACTTCTATTACGCTATATGCCTAAAATCCATGTCATGCTAGTTCCAATACAAATATTAAAGAAACAAACTTTGCTTCGGTTATGCTACATGCAAATACTCAATATTTGCAGGCGCTATGCAATATTCGATCACGCTACATGCATAGTTTCGCCAAAAATAAATACTATGCCGTGTTAGCAATGCAATGTTCATAGAAAATATACGGCAAAATAAAAAAATATATATAAAGGCTGAAATAATTAAGCTTCAATCACGCTACATGCATAGGTTCGCTAAAAAAATACTATGCCATGCTAGCAAAATAATATAAATACAACTAAAATACCATCGAGCAAGCATCCATCAGCGACGCCAGAATTGAAGACCATTTTCTTTTATATTTTTGTAATAGTCATATGTTGTAATATTTATGTTGGAATTCTTAATCAGGGGTTTTCGCAAAGAGATGTAATTAACAGAATTCTGGAAGTAATAGACCTGCAATACCTGATTTCTTTTTCTCATTTTCAATTAAATTTAATCAACTTGTCTCTAATGACGCGGACGCGGGTTCACGCCCATTTTCCCGTCATCACCTAGGAGACAAGCTTTGTGAGTTTCTATATGATTTTCTCGATTGTCTATTGCATAGACGAATCTGTACACCGAACATTACAACAGGTACTTGTGAGACATCACAAACTTTTGCATGTATCCACCCCTCAGTACTGTAACATCTTGTTTGTCTGGAGTTTTTAAAGCCTTTATTTTAAAAATAAACTATTAGAATTGTTCTGTAATTTAATCAAGCTTAAAATGAATTTTTGGAAATTAAAATGATTCAATATGATTAAAATAAACTTTAATATAAGATAAAAATATTTTATTTGAGTTCCTCAAGTCTTAAGGAATTTTCTGATATTTTTGGGATTTATTTGCTATTTTCTGGAGCTCTTGATGCTTATTTGAATTTCTGGAAAAAGAGAAATTCAAGGAAAAACCCAAAAGCCTATTGGGCCGAATTCCCTTGCCCATTTCCCCGCGCCACGCATCGGCCCGCCGCTCGCGTGCACCCGCGCCACTCCTCGGGCGCTCGATTGGCCACGTGTCGCGCATCCCGCGACTACGCCCGTCGCGCCCCGCTCGCTCCCACCACCCGATCCTCGCCGCACACACGCCACCATCCCACCGGCGCGCCTTGCGTGCGCCCGCGCCCGCGACCGTCTGATCTCACCCCGCGTGCTACGCGTCGGCCTCCCCGTGCTCTTCGTCTCCGATTCAGCAACCGCGTCGGGCCGGCCCGCTCGACGACGACGAGGTTCACGACGAGACGCGGCTCTCCTCCCTTTTCTTTCTTTCCTTTTCTTTATACTTGCAAACTACACTTAACGAAACCATTTAACCTTTATACGACTAAAAAGAAGTTTCACACGAGTTTTCAAAAAAAAAATTGCTATAATTCTCGAGGCTTGTTCCGAACACAAGTATTCACAAAAATTTCCTTAGAACTAGATCAACTCTGTACCAATCGAAGAAAAATATAGCTATCCAAATAGGCTGTGTCATAATTGATCTATCTAAGGCCCGACCCAAGCGCAGCATGGCCCGTTTAGATGATGGGCTGTGCCGGCATGACCCGGTAGACCGTGGCATGCCTGGGCCGAGTGGTCGGCACGCCGAGCTGGCATGGCACGACCTAGTAAAAAATAGCTGTTTTGATTGTTTTTTATTGTTGTGGTGTAAAAATATTCTGGAAAATAGCAAAAAAATAAAAAAAAATTCCTATAAATAGGAGGCATCCTGTCTCTATTCCTATAAAAATTCCTATAAATAGGCGGGGAGGCGCTTCGGGCGGTGAGCGTCCGATGCGGGCGAGCGCGGCTGGCGCAAGGCGGCGCCATGGCGCGGCTGCGGGCCGGCACGGGAAGGGGCCGGCACGGTGGCTGCAGGTGCCGACGTGGGCACAGCCGCACGCGGCGGCGTGCGAGCCGGCCAGGACGGTGGCCCAAGCCCGATGCGTGCGGCGGAGCGGCGCCGCCCGTCGGCGGGAGCGGCGCGCGGCCAGCCGGCGCGAGAGGTTGTGGCGGGCGCGCCGAGGCTGGGCGGCGATGCCATGCGGGCGCGCGCGCCGGGCCGTCGGCGGCGCCATGCGGGTGCGCGCGAGAGGCTAGCGCGGGAGGTCGGCGGCGGCGAAGCGCAGCGCGGCAGCGCGACAACGTGGAGCCGAGGCCGGTGAGGCGGCGCGCCGTTCGGGGCGCGGGCGTGGCGACGACGGCGGTGCCTCGTGCGGGAGGCGGCGGTCGGTATGCGCACACGTGAGGCCAGGGCCAACCAAACAGAAAAGGCAATGCAAAAGAAATTTTGTTTCTCATCTACGATGCAATCAACATCTACCCCGTTTCATAATCTATCGATCGACATTGTGTCGGCGACTTCGTGTCTGCTCGCGGTAGATTAGGGCGGATTTGCATCATTTTCGACAGTGCAATCAACATCTACCCCGTTTCACAATCTACCGATCGACATTGTGCCGGCGACTTCAAGTCTGCTTGCGGTAGATTAGGGGTATTTGCACCGTAGAAAACCAATCTAGAACGCGAAGAAAAATTACAAATTCAAGCGATCTAGAAAACCAATCTATTAAGTGCTTCGATGATTACCTTCGTTCACCAGAGCGGATTCGTGCTGATAACGTGTTGAGAAACCCCTCGCTGGCGACCAGTCCAAGAGATTTCTCTGCTAAGAACAAGAACGAATCAACCACAGAAGACAGAATAATAGATTGAACACACATAGAGGTGGAGAGAACTCCTGGTCTTTCTTTATTGCTTCAATTCAATGGGGTACAAAATCAGCCATATGGCTCTCTATTTATAGGAGAGGGTGAGGTGCCCAATATGGATAGGGACTCGTTTAAACAGAAAGAATCCGTTTATATGGAAACCCTTATCCCTGGTTTCCTAATAAAAGCAACCCTTTTTTCCCAATCTCCGTGAGTGCACACAAATTTGCCAACAACTCAGCCTAAATTGAAGTTCTGGACACCAATACATCTAGTAGTAGTGTTTGTCACCAACTATTTTAGTTCCACAGGAATATTAGATAGGAATCACTAACTTTTATACACCGAATGTACATGTCATGTATTTTGAAAAATGTTATGCCCAATACTATACGTAGAGATTCATGGTCTAAAATGTTTTCGCCGCCGCTGAACTTTTAATTTGCTGCATGCTTGCAGTTTGTCACCTGGTAATCAAAACCTGCAGTGCCCTTAAAATGTTCAGACATGAACTCAGGACAAAAATGAAAAATTCATGGGGACAAAAGTTGAAGGAAACAACGACGTAAGAGGCCATCCAGATTTTCCTCCTTTTTCAATTCTCCCTGTACATATCATAGTCAATTTTGTAGGATGGCGTACCACTCTACTCCCCGTCTCTAAGATCTTTCTCAGAACTAGCAAAGTTCCCGTGCCTTGCAACGAACAACCAAATAAAAGTGATGCATACTATCAAATATGATCTCAAATTAAATAATAAATATCAACTTTCAAGCTAGCATAATCAATTAAAATGGTACAGCACAAGAACTTACTCTTTTGGTCCTCTCCAGGTCAGCCTCAATGGATTTGATCCGCTCAAATGAGTTCAGTAATATATGCTCCTCCTCCTCGGGGATCTCTGGTGGTTTGCTTGCTAGATGTTGCACAAAGACTCAACATTGTCAAGACGCTGTAAACAAGTGCTCATGTCAGCATCACTTATAGACCGATGGTGTGGCTTATCTGCAACTGGGACTAGTGCCATAGAAGGATGGACATTCTCAAGCCTCATCATTGGTTTGGATATGAAAAGGCAGAAAAAGGAGAGTAGCTTGATCAAGGTTGTGACCACAGCTTTAACAAGATTTTCCAAACCCCTTCGGGCAATTGTACCATCCAAATTAAAAGCAGTGTTCCCTGCTATCAATAGAACATAACAAAAATCAATAATGAAGAGAATAAAACAGCAGCAGCATATCACTACTGTAGGAGCAGTCCTTGGATACATGCCAAATAAACTGAGGTTATTTCACAATCAAAGAGATAATTTTCATGATTCCAAGTCTAGCGCAAAACCAAATAGACAATTCTAAGTTTGAACATTGATATGCCAAATAGATAATTTTCCTTACAAACGGATTTCATAGTTACATAGGTAGCTAAAAGGGAAAAACTTGAACATTGATATGCAGATAATTAATCATAGCAATGTCAATTCTTCGGATAAATAATTGCTTTTGTAAGTTACAAATCAATTCAGCCCAATCTAACAGCTGCCCTTTTATGATAACGCAATATCCAGTATTCCAGTGACTCCATTTGGCAAATAATTAAGGTCAGTACTCGGTAAACTTTAGAGGCTCCTGAAGCCACAGAAGCAACAACACCAATCGGTTAAGCTTATTTCCGTGGCTCTGGTAGCATCAAACGAAGCCGAGCATCACAAACCTCATCGAAGTATTTTCACGTGGACAACATCGTAAATGTTGGGCTGGTGCTCTATCTGCGCGAACACATCGGAAATCGGCATCCCTGCACCAATAGCGAGCTCTCATGTCAGAATTCACCCCAAAAAAATTGAAACTTTCAGCTAGGAGGTTGTTTAAAAGACAAGTTTTTCTCCTCCGCGTGCACGGCGAGAGCAAGCAAGCCACCGACGACCTCCGATCCCAACTGGGGTGGATCAGGACGATGGGTGGTTAGGGCTGGGGGCTAACCGAGCGTGAAGGGGCCGACGCCGAGGCCGGGGCGAAGGTCGAGGGTGATGGCCCCCATGGCCATCCCTCGTAGTGTCGCCTCACCGAGACCGTCGCCGGGGACGGCAACCCGACCGCCGCAGCGCCACCCCGCACCATCGCCGGTGTAGAGCACCCCTGGCGCCGGATCTGGGGGAGGAGGGAGAGCTGCAGATACGGGCGGTGGAGGGAGCTGCGGAGGGGCCAGGTGAGGCGGCGTTGTGGAAGGGGGGGGCGCGACTGGAGCACAGACTGAGGGGGCCAGCCATCTGACGCCGGATCTAGATGGGAGGAGGGCCACTCGTTAGGCAAATCCGTGCGGCGGCGGCGCGGGGTGGGGAAGGGGAGGCAGCTGCGGCGCAGGGTGGGGAGGAGGAGGAGGCGGCAGCGGAGGGGCGGGGGAGGAGGCGACAGCGGAGTGAAGGGGTGGGGAGGAGGAGGCGCGCGGGGTGGGTGGGAGGGGAGGAGGCGGCGACGCGGGGTGAGGAGGAGGAGGAGGCGACAGGCGGGGTGGGAGGGAGGGGATGAGGCGGTGCGCGGGGTGGGAGGGAGGGGAGGAGGCGGCGCGCGGGGTGGGGGGAGGGGGGCGCGGCGGCGGGGTGGGAGGGGAGGGGGGGGAGGGGCGGGGAGGGAGGGGAGGGGAGGGAGAGGAGGTGGCGGCGTGGGTGGGAGGGTGGGTGGGGAGGCGCGGGTGGGAGGGTTTTAGGGTTGGCTGGGTGGCGGGAGGGGAGGGAAGATCCGACGGTCCAGATTGGATGGAGGCTTCGGCAACCACCAACTCCTTCTTTTATAATAGTAAAGATTTCTCGCAGCGAGCGAACTCCGACCGGGAAGTCAACAGCAAAACACGCGCACGCAGGACCCTTCTCATGAACTCGCTGCCTCGACCACCACGGAACAGCCCACCGTTCTCGAGAAAAGGCCGCCCGCTCAAGGAATGCAATGGTGTGGTGGCGCAGGGACGAGGGCAGCTCGTTTTAATTAGCACCACATCGCATAGCTAAGGTGACGCTAGGCGTGGCGAGGCTATAAGATGACGGGTGTTCAACCTTCCAACTCATACCTTTCTCGGCCTTTTGGCTAAGATCAAGTGTAGTATCTGTTCTTATCAGTTTAATATCTGATATTTGGAGTATAGCTTCACAATGATATTAAATTAATTTTTTTTTGTGGGAGGGTCCATCAAAGTAGCTTGCTACTTAGGACCTTATGTGTCACCATAGCGTTGCACTACTGCTTGGGCTTGGCGCACCCCAACAAAATCCAAAAGAAAATTGTTTGTGTCAGGTTGATTTGCGAGTGCAACAGAGCCAATATTATACTCTTTCCATCTCTGAATATAAGTCACCTACCTCACAATGCAAATCTATTATATATTGAGACTAAATGTATAGTTATTACAATATTTTTGTTATATATTCCTAATTTAATGTTGAAAAATGAGTGAGTAGTTGTAATATGTTATTTAATAGAGATATGTACAGTCTAATGCTATTAATTTTTTTAAACTTAATGTCTCTAGATTTATATTCCGAAACGGAGGGAGTAGTTCGGATTGATATGGTTTATGGACTGAACTTTGGAAGGATGAGAAAATGTGATGAGGGTGTCAAAAGGAAATAGGGTAGCTAAAAACTTGAAGCTAAAGAATCTGCTAGTTGCCGCTTGCGCCACGCCGGCTCAAAACGGTGGCACATTGTTATATATTCCTAATTTAATGTTGAAAAATGAGTGAGTAGTTGTAATATGTTATTTAATAGAGATATGTACAGTCTAATGCTATTCATTTTTTTAAAATTTAATGTCTCTGGATTTATATTCCGAAACGGAGGGAGTAGTTCGGATTGATATGGTTTATGGACTGAACTTTGGAAGGATGAGAAAATGTGATGAGGGTGTCAAAAGGAAATAGGGTAGCTAAAAACTTGAAGCTAAAGAATCTGCTAGTTGCCGCTTGCGCCACGCCGGCTCAAAACGGTGGCAAGCGCACCGGTGCACGCGTCGGTCTTGATGCCTGTGGCTCTATACTTTGTACGCCTTCACTCGTGCGCCCACCTTGCCTTCACATCTAGCTTACAACAATCTGCTGAAGCCTTCATATTTAGCTAACAACAATCTACTGAAGCCTTCATATCTACTCACTGTTGCGTGAATGCTACAGCCTTCACGCAACAGATCGACAAACAACTACATTGAATTACAACATTGGGCTTGTGAGTTTCATTGATTCGATCCTAGGAGACAAGCTTTGTGAGTTTCTACATGATTTTGTCTATTGTCTATTGCACAGACGAATCTGTACACCGAACATTACAATAGGTACTTGTGAGACATCCCAAACTTTTGCATGTATCCACCCCTCAGTACTGTAACATCTTGTTTGTCTTGAGTTTTTAAAGCCTTTATTTTAAAAATAAATTATTAGAATTGTTCTCTAATTTAATCAAGCTTAAAATGAATTTTTGGAAATTAAAATGATTCAATATGATTAAAATAAACTTTAATATAAGATAAAAATATTTTATTTGAGTTCCTCAAGTCTAAAGGAATTTTCTGATATTTTTGGGATTTATTTGCTATTTTCTGGAGCTCTTGATGCTTATTTGAATTTCTGGAAAAAGAGAAATTCAAGAAAAAACCCAAAAGCCTATTGGGCCGAATTCCCTTGCCCATTTCCCTGCGCCACGCGTCGGCCCGCCGCTCGCGCGCACCCGCGCCCGCTTCCGCCCGCGCCACTCCTCGGGCGCTCGATTGGCCACGTGTCGCGCATCCCGCGATCACGCCCCGTCCGCGCCCCCGCTCCGCTCCCCACCATCCGATCCTCGCCTTCGCACACAAGTCAGCATCCCACCGGCCGCGCCCTTGCGTCTGCCCCGCGCTCCGCGATCGTCCGATCTCACCCCGCGTGCTACGCGTCGGCCTCCCCGTGCTCTTCGTCTCCGACTCAGCAACCGCGTCGGGCCAGCCCGCTCGACGACGACGAGTTTCACGAGGAGACGCGGCTCTCCTCCCTTTTCTTTTTTTCCTTTTCTTTATACTTGCAAACTACACTTAATGAAACCATTTAACCTTTCTACGACTAAAAAGAAGTTTCACACGAGTTTTCAAAAAAAATTGCTATAATTCTCGAGGCTTGTTCCGAACACAAGTATTTCACGAAAATTTCTTAAGAACTAGATCAACTCTATACCAATCGAAGAAAAATATAGCTATCCAAATAGGCTGTGTCATAATGGATCGGTCTAAGGCCCGACCCAAGCGCAGCATGGCCCGTTTAGATGATGGGCTGTGCCGGCACGACCCGGTAGACCGTGGCATGCCTGGGCCGAGTGGTCGGCACGCCGAGCCGGCATGGTACGGCCTAGTAAAAAATAGCTGTTTTGATTGTTTTTTATTGTTGTGGTGTAAAAATATTATGGAAAATAGCAAAAAAAATCCTATAAATAGGAGGCATCCGGTCTCTATTCTACACACTGACCAAACATAACACCTCAGATTTTGAAGACAAGTACAACCGCCCTCGGAAGAAGATCCAGCATCAAAGCAACCCTGTTATCCCAATTTCCGTGAGTGCACACAAATTTGCCAACAACTCAGCCTAAATTGAAGTTCTGGACACCAATACATCTAGCAGTAGTGTTTGTCACCAACTACTTTCAGTTCCACAGGAATATTAGATAGGAATCAATAACTTTTATACACCGAATGTTCATGTCATGTATTTTGAAAAATGTTATGCCCAATACTATACGTAGAGATTCATGGTCTAAAATGTTTTCGCCGCCGCTGAACTTTTAATTTGCTGCATGCTTGCAGTTTGTCACCTGGTAATCAAAACCTGCAGTGCCCTTAAAATGTTCAGACATGAACTCAGGACAAAAATGAAAAATTCATGGGGAAAAAAGTTGAAGGAAAGAACGACGTAAGAGGCCATCCAGATTTTCCTCCTTTTTCAATTCTCCCTGTACAGATCGTAGTCAATTTTGTAGGATGGCGTACCACTCTACTCCCCGTCTCTAAGATCTTTCTCAGAATTTCTCGCAGCGAGCGAACTCCGACCGGGAAGTCAACAGGCAAAACACGCGTACGCAGGGACCCTTCTCATGAACTCGCTGCCACCTGGACCACCGCGGAACAGCCCACTTCGTTCTCGAGAAAAGGCCGGCCCGTTCAAGGAATGCAATGGCGTGGCTGGCGCAGGGACAGGGGGCAGCTCGTTTTAATTAGCACCACATCGCATAGCGAACAGGAGGCTAGGCGTGGCGAGGCTATAAGATGACGGGGTGTTCAACCTTCCAACTCATACCTTTCTCGGCCTTTTGGCTAAGATCAAGTGTAGTATCTGTTCTTATCAGTTTAATATCTGATATGTGGAGTATAGCTTCACAATGATATTAAATTAATTTTTTTTGTGGGAGGGTCCATCAAAGTAGCTTGCTACTTAGGACCTTATGTGTCACCCTAGCGTTGCACTACTGCTTGGGCTTGGCGCACCCCAACAAAATCCAAAAGAAAATTGTTTGTGTCGGGTTGATTTGCAAGTGCAACAGAGCCAATATTATACTCTTTCCATCTCTGAATATAAGTCACGTACCTCACAATGCAAATCTACTATATATTGAGACTAAATGTATAGTTATTACAATATTTTTGTTATATATTCCTAATTTAATGTTGAAAAATGAGTGAGTATTTGTAATATGTTATTTAATAGAGATATGTACAGTCTAATGCTATTAATTTTTTTAAATTTAATGCCTCTGGATTTATATTCCGAAATGGAGGGAGTAGTTCGGATTGATATGGTTTATGGACTGAACTTTGGAAGGATGAGAAAATGTGATGAGGGTGTCAAAAGGAAATAGGGTAGCTAAAAACTTGAAGCTAAAGAATCTGCTAGTTGCCGCTTGCGCCACTTCGGCTCAAACCGGTGGCATGCGCACCGGTGCATGCGTCGGTCTTGATGCCTGAGGCTCTATACTCTGTACGCCTTCACTCGTGCGCCCACCTTGCCTTCACATCTAGCTAACAACAATCTGAAGCCTTCATATCTAGCTAACAACAATCTACTGAAGCCTTCATATCTACTCACTGTTGCGTGAATGCTAAAGCCTTCACGCAACAGATCGACAAACAACTACATTGAATTACAACATTGGGCTTGTGAGTTTCATTGATTCGATCCTAGGACACAAGCTTTGTGAGTTTCTACATGATTTTGTCTATTGTCTATTGCATGATTTAATCAGTACACCGAACATTACAACAGGTACTTGTGAGACATCACAAACTTTTGCATGTATCCACCCCTCAATACTGTAACATCTTGTTTGTCTTGAGTTTTTAAAGCCTTTATTTTAAAAATAAATTATTAGAATTGTTCTGTAATTTAATCAAGGTTAAAATGAATTTTTGGAAATTAAAATGATTCAATACGATTAAAATAAACTTTAATATAAGATAAAAATATTTTATTTGAGTTCCTCAAGCCTAAAGGAATTTTCTGATATTTTTGGGATTTTATTGCTATTTTCTGGAGCTCTTGATGCTTATTTGAATTTCTGGAAAAAGAGAAATTCAAGAAAAAACCCAAAAGCCTATTGGGCCGAATTCCCTTGTCCATTTCCCCGTGCCACGCGTCGGCCCGCCGCTCGCGCTCACCCGCGCCCGCTGCCGCCCGCGCCCCTCCTCGGGCGCTTGATTGGCCACGTGTCGCGCATCCCGCGACTCACGCTGCGTCGCGCCCCGCCGCTCCTCACCACCCGATCCTCGCCTCCGCACACACGTCACCATCCCACCGGCCGCGCCCTTGCGTCTGCCCCACGCTCCGCGACCGTCCAATCTCACCCCGCGTGCTACGCGTCGGCCTCCCCGTGCTCTTCGTCTCCGATTCAGCAACCGCATCGTCTCCTCCCCAAACCCGCCTCGGTTCACGTGTGTATAAAAGTCGCCGCCGCCCTTTCCGCCTCCCTCACCTCGTGCCGCCGTCCCTCGTCACCAAGCGCATTCTTCACCTCGCCACCTTCAGTCGCGCTCCTCTCCCCGGAGCAACCCACCGCCCCTCCCCTCCGTGAGCATCACCTCCCCTCGCACGCCCGCGCTGACTCGCCGCCGCTAACGGAGACGATCCCGCTGCCACACGCCCGCGCTCGAGTCCGCGCACGCACGCTCCGCCCGTCGGTCCCTAAGCCACGCACCCGCGCCGCGTCGGTCGCTGGGCCCACATCCGTGGACCGGATCTTGCCGCGTGCCACCACACTAGTCGTCTGATCCCCGCCGCCACCCCCACAACCGAGCCTAGCCACATCAGCCCTAGGTGCCATGTCAGCGCCACGTCAAGAAACCCAACCCCGATGCCACGTCAGCCCTGCCACGTGTCACCACGCCAGTCTACCACGTCAGCAACACCGCGCACTATTCTGTGGGCCCGGTCCACCGTGAACCCCTCTCTACCGTGCTCCCAGTCCACAGTACAGTGCAATTTCTGAATTTCCAGCATTTTCAGTGGATTTTATTTTCTGAGAGCTCGTTCTGCTCCGTCCTTGCTCCGATTGATCATGTTCTTTTTTTAAAATTCATCTAAAATCAAGCTCTACTTGTTGGTTGTGGTTTCAAGGTTTTTGGAGTTTATTTGAATTTTATTTGATGTTATTTTTGTTGTTCGGTTGCTTTCTCTCTCGTTAGATCCCAATTTCGGAGGAGCGTCGTCAGAAGATCCCGAGTACCTCGCAGAGCCAACCCAAGGCAAGTCGTAACCTTTGATCATGTTTAACCTAGTTTTTAATCTACTATTTAAATATTTTATTTTACATTACCTTGCATCGCTATTTTAATACAAACTCTTGTATTGGTAGTTACTGTCTCAATTGAATAATTTCCCCCTTAATAATTTGAACACCATGATGCCATTTTCACCATAGGTTGGGAAATTAAATAGTGATGCTATGTTAGATGTCACATGGGTTGTACGATTAGAATGCTTAGTCTGCTTAATTTATGAAAGGGTTTATCATCGCATGTGAATAATTAATTTGAATTAATGAGACATTGAACCGTGGTTGGTGCCACAACTATAAAATTTGTGCCATAATATTGGTGTGTCATTGGCAGCGGTTATACAAACTTGGTTTTCATTTGGGCGTGTGATCGTGCATTAAAGAGGGAAGTGTGGATTCACTTCATGGGAAGTGGAAATCTCGCCTGGGTAATATTAAGAACTTAACTTTGTGCGCTATTGATCTGAGCTTTATCGTGCAAACCACATGTCTAGTATGGGATAGACCTGGCTAATTAATTTGGGATATTTTAATTTCAATCTCACCATTGTGATGAACATGGTTGTTGATTTCCATGAGACGTAAGGGGGGGTGTGATGTGAAACCCTAGTGGGCAGGATTAGGTTGGAATTAAACATTGTAAAGGCCTTGTTGTGATTTCCTTAGTATGAGGCTAATCACATCGTGTGGGTACAGTTGTGCAACCTCTACAAAATGTAAAACTATTCGAATAACCGCGTCCTCAATTATGGACAATACTCAATGATTTCACACGTGGGGTAGTGATTTCATATAAACTTGTGGTCTATGGTTGGAAGGTGAACAGGTAGTTCACTGTTGGCTTAACTTGTGGATGGGAGGTTCACAAGTGGTTTATTTCAATTTCATTGATTATTTATTTATTATTGTTTTTCATTAAAGTTTGCTTTCAATCTATTTATCACAATTGTCTTGAAATGTCATTTTATGCAAATTAACCTTTCAGCCCTCTATTGGTAAGCCTTACATATTATATTGTATTCATTTATTACAAACGACTTGTTGAGTACCAATGTACTCACGGCTTTATGCCCATGTTGCTCAGTTGAGGAGGAGGAGTATTACCAGCAGGAGGTACCGGAGGGAGCATCACCAGGTTGTACTTCACCACCAGAGTCGGCAAGCAAGTTCTACACCATAGCTTCAAGAACATTGGTGCTTGTGGAGAGTGGTCAGCACAAGGAGCTGCACACAAGGCCATCCGACGACTTTGCAGGCTATACAAGATCAACATGTCCAGACTCATTCGGGACTTCAAGAAACAGTATGGACCACCCCCAGCCTACCGGAGCCAGTCAGGGAGGAGCCTCGAGTCGGGAGGAGAGACGACACATCACCGGCAACCGACAGGAGTACCTTCGGCACTTCATTCCGACCCCAGTCGAAGAGCAGTCGTTGCAAGTCCGCAACTCATGGGTGGTCTACAGCGATTCGGAGGACAAGAATAGCGAGCCCAACCTGTTAGGACCTGAGTGGGAGCCTTTAGATTAGACAGTCCGAGTAGAGCGTTGGATTTTATTTGCAGTTGTGTGTGATGTGAGCTACAAATCTTGCCATTAAAGTATTATATTGCAATCATGTCAATCTTTTATTGAAGTTATTTTGCTCAGTTTTGTTGTTAAACTTTTTGGTTAAGTGTTTGTTTAGTTTAGGTTGCCATTAGAGAAACCCTCTTAGATGAATTTACCCTCCTTATCTATGCTTTTCCCTCTCACCTTTGTGCCATTGGAAAGTCAGCAGTTGTTCCCTTTTCAGAGCAGCAGCAAGATGGTTGATATCAGGAACTCTGTCGGTCGTAACCAGGCAAACTAGGATCCAGGGAGCAGTGCAATCCGGCCACCTTAGGCATCGCCAGTGAGCTTGGACCTAGCCTCGCCGATTTTGGAGGCTCGCATACGATGATGCGCACTATAATGCAGAATATGAATGTTTTGATGCAACGTCAAGACCAGAGGCGTGAGCACTGCCACGCCAGCCTAGCTATGCAGAGTTTATGAGAACGGGGCCGCCTATCTATTCCAGATCTTCAGAGCCTTTGGAGGCAAATGATTGGATACGTTCAGTTGAGAAGAAACTAAATCTGGCCCAGTGCACAGACAAAGAGAAGGTGTTGTATGCCGCGCACCAGCTAGAGGGAGCCGCAGCAGAGTGGTGGTAGAACTACAGTGCCGCTCATGACGACCAGAACAGCATCATGTGGGCAGAGTTCACCGTCGCTTTCCGTCATATCCACATCTTGGATGAGTTGATTGAGATAAAGAAGGAAGAGTTCCGTGATTTACAGTAAAAGAATATGTCAGTGAGTGAATATCTTAATAAATTCACTTAGTTAGCTCGCTATGCGCCAGAGGATGTAGCCACAGACGATGCTTGCCAAAAGAAGTTCAGGAAGGGTCTGAACCCAGGATTGAAAGTACAAGTGGTGGACAATAACTAAGCCAATTTTCAGCATATGGTGGATAGGGCCATGCTTATTGAGGAGAGTCATCGCGAGCTAGAGGAGTCTCGTAAGGAGAGGATGATGCAGCAAGGATCTTAGATGCATCAGTCTCAGAAGGCCCGTTTTGGCATGTATTAGCCGACCTGAGTACCGCAGCAGCCAGTCTTTAGGACACCGGCTCCAGCGTCGCGTCAGTTTCAGTCAGGACAGCGTCCTAGTGGATCAGGTAGCCAGCAGCAGAGGAGCGCCAACCCAGCGGCATCCGTCACTTGCTTCAAGTGTCATGAGCCCCGACATCAGTTCACTTCAATCTAGGAGCCAGACCAGATCGGGCTCCTGCCCCAGGAGCAGGACGAGGAGCACCCCAGGTATCAGGCTAGGCTAGTAGGACACCACTAGTGGTGTAAGGCCAGGTGAACGATGTCACCACCGAGGAGGCTCCAGCAACACCAGAAGTTGTGATCGGTAAGTTTCTAGTCCATTCAAGCCCTGCCACAATTTGTTTGATTTTGGAGCTTCGCATTCATTTATTTCTTAGAGTTTGCTTTAAAACAACAGTTGAAAACCATTGTTCTTGGATCTGTTCTTTTAATCCAATCAACGGATTCTGAGTTGAGTATGAATCTAGGTTGTCTAGGAGTTAAAGATAGCTATTCAGAGAGTGTAGTTCAGTGTGGATCTGATTTTATTGGATATCCAGTCTTTGGATGTGATCTTGGGTAGGATTGGCTCAAAAAGCACCTAAAAATGTTAGATTGTGGGAGCAGAGCAGTTATCATGACCAGTTCAGACGGGAGTAGAGTACAGTTTGCAGCAAGTATGGGTCAGCCAGAAAAGGTCATGGATTGCCAGAGCAAAGTGATCAAGTTGGAGGATGTACCAATTGTCGGAGAGTACCTCGACGAGTTTCCAAATGATCTTCCAGGTATGTCACCAGAGCGAGAGGTTGAGTTCCTGATCAAGCTAGTACCGGGTACCACTCCGATTTTCAAGCGACCCTATTGGATGCCTGCCAATGACTTAGCAGAACTGAAGAAACAAATTTAGGAGCTTTTGGACAAAGGTTATATCAGGCCGAGTTCATCCCTGTCGGGAGCGCCAGTGTTGTTTGCCAAGAAAAAGGATGGTAGTCAGCACATGTGTATGGATTGCCGAGCTCTTAATGAGGTCACCATCAAGAACAAGTACCCTTTACTCAGGATTGATTACTTATTTGATCAACTTATGGGAGCAGTAGTTTTCTCTAAGATTGATTTGAAGTCAGGATACCCTCAGATGATGATTCAAAAGGAGGATATACCAAGACAGTTTTCTCAACTTGTTAAAGTCTGTATGAGCTCACAGTGATGTCCTTTGGTTTGATCAATCCTCCAGCCTACTTTATGTATTTGATGAATAAGGTGTTCATGGAATATCTGGACAAGTTCGTTGTTGTGTTCATCGACGATATTCTGATCTATTCCAAGGATAAGAAGGAACATGAGGAACACTTAAGGATGTCATTCCAGAAATTGAGAGAGTATCAGTTATATACCAAGTTCAGCAAGTGTGAGTTTTGGATGAAGGAAGCTGCCTTTCTAGACCATGTGATGTCAACAGAAGGAGTCACAGTTGACCCAGGAAAAGTGAAAGACGTTTTGGATTGGCAGTCACCTTCATCAGTGACCCAGGTCAGAAGTTTTCTGGGTATGGTAGGATAGTACCGTCGCTTCATTGAAGGATTTTCTAGTGTGGCTAGACCCCTGACACAGTTGCTCAAGAAGGAAAAGAAATTTACATGGACACTGGAGTGCGAAAAGAGTTCTCAGAAACTGAAGGAGAGTTTGACCACAGTCCCAGTGCTAGTGTTACCTAATATAAACAAGGATTTTGATATTTATTACGATGCTTCTCGTAAAGTATTGGGATGTGTATTGATGCAGGACAAGAGGGTGGTAGCATATGCCTCACACCAGTTGAGACCGCATGAAGAGAACTACCCTACACATGATTTGGAGCTAGCAGCTGTAGTGCATACTTTAAAAATTTGGAGTCATTATCTAATAAATAATTGATGTGATATTTACACGGATCATAAGAGTTTAAAATACATCTTTACCCAGGCCGAGCTCAACCTCAAGCAGAGGAGGTGGTTGGAGCTAATAAAAGATTATAATGTTGGTATACATTATCACACCAAAAAGGCCAATGTGGTCACAAATACTTTGAGCAGGAAAGTTTATTGCAATACAGCGATGGTTAAAGAAAGTCAACCTGTTTTGCATGAGGAATTTTAAAAGCTTAGTTTGGAGTTGGTTGAAGAAGGATTTCTAACCACAATGGAGTTGCAGCCAATTTTGGATGGTCAGATTCGTCAAGCTCAGTCAGAAGATGAGGCATTTCAGCGGATCAAAGAAAACATGAGTAAAGGAAAAGAGTTAGCATTTTCAAATGATGCCGAAGGAACCTTGTGGCTCAAGCAGCATTTGTGTGTGCCCAATAAGAGAGAATTAAAAGAACTGTTACTAAAGGAAGCACATGAGTCTTTGTATTCAATTCACCCTGTATTCAATTAAGAGAGATATGTTTCGATTTCGGTCATCGTGGATCGATTGACCAAGGTTGATCATTTCATCCCACTCAAAACAACTTATTCAGGAGATAAGTTAGCAGAACTGTATATGTCAAGGATTGTCAGTCTGCATGGAGTACCAAAGAAAATAGTGTCAGATCGGGAATCACAGTTCACCTCTTGTTTTTGGGAAAGTTTCCATGAAGCTATGGGAACTCACTTGAATTTTAGCACAGCATATCACCCTCAGACAGATGATCAGACTGAGCGAGTATTTCAGATTCTTGAGGACATGTTGAGAGCATATGTACTGGATCATGGAACCAAGTGAGACAGTTGTTTACCTTTTGCAGAGTTTTCTTACAACAACAGTTATCAGGCAAGTTTGCAGATGTCACCGTTTGAGGCACTTTATGACAACAAATGCAGGACCCCTCTCAATTGGAATGAGACGGGGGAAGGTCAGGAGTTTGGTCCAGATTACTTAAAAGAAGCTGAGGAAAAGGTCCGTTTGATTCAGGAAAGGTTGAGGACTACCTAGACCAGGCAGAAGAGCTATGCAGATACCAGATGCTGAGAGCTGAGTTTTGAGCTAGATGATTTTGTGTATCTCAGGATCACACCCTTCAAAGGTTTGAAGAGGTTTCAGTTAAAAGGAAAGTTAGCGCCGAGGTATATTGGACCGTTCAAAATTTTGAAACGCAGAGGAGAGGTTGCTTATCAATTGGAGCTACCTACGTCCTTCAGTGGGACACATGACGTCTTCCATGTGTCCCAGCTGAAGAAGTGTCTGAGAGTGCCAGAAGAGGTTGCACCAGTTAAGGCCGTTGACCTTCAGGAGGATCTGTCATATAAAGAGCCCCGATCAAGATTTCGAAAGTGTTAGAGCATGTGACCAGAAACAAAGTTGTCTGTTTTTGCAAAATTCAATGGAGCAACCATTCAGAAGAGGAAGCTACCTGGGAGCGTGAGGAGGACCTCAAGGCCGAGTTTTCAAACCTATTATCTTAGTGAGCCTGGATCTCGGGGTCGAGATCCCATTTAAGGAGTTAAGGTTTGTAACATACTATTTTTCTAGAGTTTTTAAAGCCTTTATTTTAAAAATGAATTATTGGAATTTTTCTAAAATTTAATCAAGCTTAAAATGAATTTTTAGAAATTAAAATGATTCAATATGATTAAAATAAACTTTAACATAAATTAAAAATATTTGATTTCAGTTCCTCAAGTCTCAATGAATTTTTTTGGTATTTTTGTGGAATTTTTGGGATTTAGTTGCTATTTTCTGGAGCTCATGATGCTTATTTGAATTTTTGGAAAAAAGAGAAAATCAAGAAAAAAATCCGAAAGCCTATTGGGCCGAATTCCCTAGCCCATTTCCCCGCGCCACACGTCGGCCCATCGCCCGCGTGCACCCGCTCCACGCCTCTCCTCGGCCGACCGATTGGCCACGCGTCGCGCATCCCGTGACTGCGCCTCGTCCGCGCCTGTGCTCTGCTTCTCACTAACCGATCCTCGCCTCCGCACACGCGTCACCATCCCACCGACCATGCCCTCGCGTCTGCCCCACGCCCACTTGCCCGTGCACTGCGACGGTCCGATCTCGCCCCACATGCCAGACGTCGGCCTCCCCGTGCTCTTCATCTTTGATTCAGCAACCGCGTCGTCTCCTCCCCAAACCTATAGATGGAGCTCGATTTTAGATGAATTTAGAAAAAAGAATGGGGTCAATCGGAGCTAGGACGGAGGAGAACGGGCTCTCAAAAAATTAAATCTACTGAAAATGCTGGAAATTTAGAAATTGCACTGTGCTGTGGACTGGGTGCACGACAGAGAGGGGTTCACGGTGGACCGAGCCCACGGAACAGTGCGCAGTGTTGCTGACATGGAAGGTTGGCATGGTGACACGTGGCAGGGCTAATGTGGCATGCTGACGTGGCGCAGACGTGGCATCGTGGTTCGGGTTTGGCTAACGTGGCATGACACGTGACGCTGAAGTGGCACCTAGGGCTGATGTGGCCTAGCTCGGTTGCAGGGGTGGCGGCAGGGATCGGACGGTTGGCGTGGCAGCACACGGCAAGATCCAATTCATGGATCTAGATCCCGATATACGGCTACAATCGGACGGAGGGGCAACCGATGGGCGACACGTGGCGGGCACGCCGCACGATTCATCGCAGACACGGCACGGGTGAGAACGCGGGCACGGCGACCGAGGAGACGACGCAGTTGCCGAATCAGAGACGAAGAACACGTGGAGGCCGACGTGTGGCACGCGAGGCGAGATTAGACGGCCGTGGTGCGCGGGCAAGCGGGCGTGGGGCAGACGCGAGGGCATGGCCGGTGGGATGGTGACGTGTGTGCGGAGGTGAGGATCGAGCGGTGAGGAGGAGCGGGGGCAGGGCGCAGTCGTGTGATGCGCGATGCGTGGCCAATCGGGCGGCCGAGGAGAGGCGCGGGCGTGGGCGACAGCGGAAGCCTTCATATCTAATTTACAATTGTGCCTTCATATCTAGCTAACAACAATCTGTTGAAGCCTTCATATCTAGCTAACAACAATCTGCTGAAGCCTTCATTTCTACTCACTGTTGCGTGAATGCTGAAGCCTTCACGCAACAGATCGACAAACAACTACACTGAATTACAACATCATCGTGCCTTTTGCATAGCTTAATCGTTGCAAACCAATTTTCTTGAAAATCCGCTAGTTGATCTTTCAATTAGCATAAAAAAGATTCAATTTACCACTTGAATTCTTGATCTTTCCGTCCACGTTAGGTCTTTGTGCATCTTGAAAACATATGATATCCGAACATATCTGAGTTTTCGTTTTCTTGTTTGAATCGGCCGTGAGAAACCCTAGCCGCCACGAAGTTGTGCGCCGCAAAGAATCCTAGTCGAACAAGTTCGGACCATCCAAATTTTGTTGCAGTTTGAGTTCTGAACGTCTGTTGAGGTTTTCACTTAAATCTTTTGACCCTTGAGACTAGTCTTTGATAATTGCTTTAGAACTGTTCTAGAATTATCTACACATTACTGAACAACTTTGGACTTACATAGAATCAAGGAATAATTAAACCTAGTTCGGCCTTTGAGTAAAATAAAAAGAGAAAGCAGCCGATTAAAAAAAAGAGAAACCATGGCTTGAGCAAAAAAAGAAAAAGAAAGAAAATAAAGTATTGGCCGAATTTGGGTGAGTTACCCTTAAATCATAAATTCAGATTGTGTATTTAATTTCTTTGAGCAATCTTGTGAATAAACAATCTTTTATGCCATGTCATGATAACAATGAGATGAATTTCAACTATAGTACATGCTGTTTAGAAAGATTTCATAAGTCTACTTGTTTGATCAATGATATACAATCATGTAAAAATAATCCGAGTAGCGCAGTTGAAGCATGGAAAGCACTCAAAATTTCCTTCCCCATATCTGAACAACTAAATTTGATTTTGCCCATTAATGAACTGTCTATGACCTTAGAAAAGTCGAGGACAACTTTATCTTGTGAGAGGGGGATTGATATGAAAAATAATATTACAATGCATACATCTTTCGGTCGATGCTATATACATGAGTTTGTGCAAAATAATGGGAATGATACAACAATTGCTACATACATATACTATGCATGTGTGTTGTTCTTTTCGCTTACTCCACCGTCACATATCCACGATGAGATAAGCCGAAGAAGTATTGATGACAAATATATATACCATGCATACACGTTGTATTCTTTGCTTAGTACAATTTTGGGCTATCAAAAGCTGAGGATGACTTTTGTTGAAAAAGGAGAGGATGATGCGGATACGTATGTTGATGTTGATGTGACCACACCACAAACGCAAACAACCATAACTCCCAAGAATAAACAAAAGGTGAATTCATTTCATCGGTTTCAATTTGTCTTAAATGAGAATATGATGCTATCTAATGATGAGGACATCTCAGCTACTTCCACATCTAGTGTGCATAAGAATGTTTACGAAGCTGAACCTACGATACAAGGACCAATGAGTCGAGCGCGAATGCGTCAACTTAACTATGAGGTGAATGCGTTCCTAACTTTGCATACAAATGTTTCAAAGAATGGAATACTATATATATTTGTTAACTCTTGATTGTTAAACTTTAGATCTCACGGTACGTAGCTGGATGTATAACCCCAACATACGTTCTTGAGTCTAGAGCAGCTCGGCCATGATCTTGAACTCCTTGAGGCTGATGGCACCGTCGTCGTCACTGTCCATGCAGGTGATGATCTCCATGCAGCCCTCGACGCTCGCGGTGCCTATTGCTAGAGTTAATGTTATGAATAAAACAAGCTCCTAAGTGAGAGGAAAGTATGTCGCTTGGTTAAATTTGTGTACGGTCTAAAACAAGCTCCTAAGCAATGGTATGAGAAATTTGATAATACATTGACTTTGGTCAGCTTTTGTGTAAACAAAGCCGATAAATGCATATATTATTGATTCAGCGGGAGTGAAGGTGTCATCCTCTATCTTTACGTGGATGACACACTACTATTCGGGACCAACATGGATATAATGAATAAAACCAAGTCATTCCTCGCCCAGAACTTTGATATGAAAGACCTTAGTGAAGCTGATGTTATTGTAAACATCAAGCTATTAAAGGGTGAGAATGTGATTACTTTAATACAATCTCATTACGTGGATAAGATCCTGAATCGCTTTGGGTTCATGGATGCTAAACCTGTAGCCACACCCTATGATCCAAATGCAAAGATACACAAAAACACTAGACATGGAGAAGACCAGCTTAAATATTCACAGATAATTAGATTCTTGATGTATTTAACTACTGCAACGAGGCCTGACATCTCATATGCTATAAGCAGATTAGCCGATACATGGCCAATCTAGAAGATGATCATTAGACAACACTATAAATGGTATTTAGGTATCTAAAAGGAAGAAAAGAATTTGGGGATACATTATACTGGTCATCTGGTAGTCCTTGAAGGATTCAGTGACTCTAACTGGATCGGTGACTTGGATGATATGAAGGCTACGAGTGGTTATGTACTCACTCTAGCAGGTAGGACTGTTGCGTGGAAGTCTTTGAAGTAGACTATCCTTACACGGTCCACCAGGAAGGCTGAGTTAGTAGCACTTGACTCAGCAGTAGTAGAGGCGGAATGGCTCAAAGAGCTCCTGTCCAACCTACCGATATTGGAAAAGCCAATACCAACTGTCTTAACCTACTACGATAACCAAACAAATCTAGTTATGGTGAAGAGTAGGAAAGACAACATGAAGTCCTCTAAACACATTAAGAGGTGAGTTAAGTTAGTTCGGCATGCCAGAGAGACTGGTGTAATCACTGCATAGTACATCCAGTGTGAAATGAATCTAGCAGATCGTTTCACTAAAGGAATGGCACATAAAGTCATTCTTGTGGCATCAAATGGAAGAGCATAGATCCCATGAATTAGGCCCTAGGAAGACAAACTACGAAAGACTAGGAGTACACCTTAGAGTCCCATTAGCTGCAGTACTCTAAACTGTATGGGTATGTTGAGTGATAGCTCTTAATGAATTCGATGCCTTATATGGCAATGGAAGCTGTCTTATAGAGTTCCCTGGATAATTCATGTAAGTAAGTACGGTCGTGGGGTTGTGATCAAAAGAAAGCCAAGGTATGCTTTCTTAAATACTCATGAAAAGGTGAACATGACCGTAACGTTCCAACACGAGAGGTGTGCTCCATGCTATCCTGTATAGAATGCAGCATAGTGAAAACTCTCACACCAAGACATTGGATCAAGGCATAGTCCTCCATTGTCCTAAATAGTGTCGCGTTGATTTGCGAGTGCAACAGAACGAATATTATACTCTCTCCATCTCTAAATATAAGTCACGCACCTCACAATGTAAATCTATTATATATTGAGACTAAATGTATAGTTATTACAATATTTTTGTTATATATTCCTAATTTAATGTTGAAAAATGAGTGAGTAGTTGTAATATGTTATTTAATAGAGATATGTATAGTCTAATGCTATTAATTTTTTTAAATTTAATGTCTCTGGATTTATATTCCGAAACGGAGGGAGTAGTTCGGATTGATATGGTTTATGGACTGAACTTTGGAAGGATGAGAAAATGTGACGAGGGTGTCAAAAGGAAATAGGGTAGCTAAAAATTTGAAGCTAAAGAATCTGCTAGTTGCCGCTTGCACCACGCCGGCTCAAACCGGTGGCACGCGCACCGATGCACGCGTCAGGCTTGATGCCCGAGGCTCTATACTCTGTACGCCTTCACTCGTGCGCCCACCTTGCCTTCACATCTAGCTAACAACAATCTACTTAAGCCTTCATATCTACTCACTGTTGCGTGAATGCTAAAGCCTTCACGCAACAGATCGACAAACAACTACATTGAATTACAACATTGGGCTTGTGAGTTTCATAGATTCAGCAACCGCGTCATCTCCTCCCCAAACCCGCCTTGGTTCGCGTGTTTTATCCCGCCACCGCCCTCGGTTCGTGTGTGTATAAAAGTCGCCGCCGCCCTTGCCGCCTCCCTCACCTCATGCCGCCATCCCTCGTCGCCAAGCGCGTTCTTCACCTCACCACCTTCGGTCGCACTCCTTGCCCCATCAACCAGAGCTCCCCGCCGTCCCCGTCCCCATCGGTGAGCATCATCAGCCCCGTATCGCTTCGCTGCACGCCTCGCCAGTGACCTCGCCACCGCTAACAGGGACGATCCCACTACCACACGCCCGCGCTCGAGTCTGCCGCACCCTCTGCCGCGCCCACGCACGCACGCTCCGCCCGTCGGTCCCTGAGCCACGCACCCGCGTCGCCTCGGTCGCTGGGCCCACATCCGTGGACCGCATCTTGCCGCATGCCACCACGCTAGTCGTCTGATCCCCACCGCCACCCCCGCAACCGAGCCTAGCCACATCAGCCCTAAGTGCCATGTCAGCGCCACGTCAGCCAAACCCGACCCCGATGCCACGTCAACGCCACGTCAGCCCTGCCACGTGTCACCACGCCAGTCTACCACGTCAGCAACACCGCACACTATTCTGTGGGCCCGGTCCACCGTGAAACCCTCTCTACCATGCTCCCAGTCCACAGCACAGTGCAATTTTTGAATTTCTAGCATTTTCAGTGGATTTAATTTTTTGAGAGCTCGTTCTCCTCCATCCTAGCTCCGATTGATCACGTTCTTTTTTTAAAATTCATATAAAATCAAGCTCTATTTTTCGGTTGTGGTTTCAAGGTTTTTGGAGTTCATTTGAATTTTATTTGATGTTATTTTTGTTGTTCGGTTGCTTTCTCTCTCGTTAGATCCCAATTTCGGAGGAGCGTCGTCAGAAGATCCCGAGTACCTCGCTGAGCCAACCCAAGGCAAGTCGTAATGTTTGATCATGTTGAACCCAGTTTTTAATCTATTATTTAAATATTTTATTTTACATTACCTTGCATCGCTATTTTAATACAAAATCTTGTATTGGTAGTTACTGGCCCAATTAAATAATTTTCCCCCTTAATAATTTGAACACCATGATGCCATTTTCACCATAGGTTGGGAAATTAAATAGTGATGCTATATTAGATGTTACATGGGTTGTACGATTAGAATGCTTAGCCTGCTTAATTTACGAAAGGGTTTATCATCGCATGTGAATAATTAATTTGAATTAATGAGACATTGAACCGTGGTTGGTGCCACAACTATAAAATTTGTGCCATAATATTGGTGTGTCATTGGCGGTGGTTATATAAACTTGGTTTTCACTTGGGCGTGTGATCGTGCATTAAAGAGGGAAGTGTGGATTCACTTCGTGGGAAGTGGAAATCTCGCCCGGGTAATATTAAGAACTTAACTTTGTGCGCCATTGATCTGAGCTTTATCGTGCAAACCACATGTCTAGTATGGGATAGACCTGGCTATATAATTTGGGATATTTTAATTTCAATCTCACCATTGTGATGAACATGGTTGTTGATTTCCATGAGACGTAAGGGGGGTGTGATGTGGAACCCTAGTGGGCGGGATTGGGTTAGAATTAAACTTTGTAAAGGCCTTCTTGTGATTTCCTTAGTATGAGGCTAATCACATCGTGTGGGTACAGTTGTGCAACCTCTACAAATTGTAAAACTATTCGAATAGCCGCGTCCTCGATTATGGACAATACTCGGTGATTTCACACGAGGGGTAGTGATTTCATATAAACTTGTGGTCTATGGTTGGAAGGTGAACAGGTAGTTCACTGTTGGCTTAACTTGTGGATGGGAGGTTCACAAGTGGTTTGTTTTAATTTTATTGATTATTTATTGATTATTGTTTTCCATTAAAGTTTGCTTTCAATCTATTTATCACAATTGTCTTGAAATGTCATTTTATGCAAATTAACCTTTCAGCCCTCCATTGGTAAGCCTTACATATTATATTGCATTCATTTATTACAAACAACTTGCTGAGTACCAATGTACTCACGGCTTTATGCCCATGTTGCTCAGTTGAGGAGGAGTATTACCAGCAGGAGGTACCAAAGGGAGCATCACTAGGTTGTACTTCACCACCAGAGTCGGCAAGCAAGTTCTACACCATAGCTTCAAGAACATTGGTGCTTGTGGAGAGTGGTCAGCACAAGGAGCTGCACACAAGGCCATCCGACGACTTTGCAAGCTATACAAGATCGACATGTCCAGACTCATTCAGAAGTTCAAGAAATAGTATGGAGCCACCCCCAGCCTCCCGGAGCCAGTCAGGGAGGAGCCTCGACCGCAGTCGCTAGTACCCCTACCTTCGCCTACACCATCGAGCCGGGAGGAGAGACGACACATCACCGGCAACCGACAGGAGTACCTTCAGCACTTCATTCCAGCCCCGGTCGAAGAGCAGTCGTTGCAAGTCCGCAACTCATGAGTGGTCTACAGTGATTCGGAGGACAAGAATAGCGAGCCCAACCTGTTAGGACCTGAGTGGGAGCCTTTAGATTAGACAGTGCGAGTAGAGCGTTGGATTTTATTTGCAGTTGTGTGTGATGTGAGCTGCAAATCTTGCCCTTAAAGTATTATATTGCAATCATGTCAATCTTTTATTGGAGTTATTTCGCTCAGTTTTCTTGTTAAACTTTTTGGTTAAGTGTTTGTTTAGTTTAGGTTGCCATTAGAGAAACCCTCTTAGATGAATTTACCTTCCTTATCTATGCTTTTCCCTCTCACCTTTGTGCCATTGGAAAGTTAGCAGTTGTTCCCTTTTAAGAGCAGCAGCAAGATGGTTGATATCAGGAACTCCGTCTGTTGTAACCAGGCAAATCAGGATCCAGGGAGCAGTGCAATCCGGCCACCTTAGGCATCACCAGTGAGCTTGGACCTAGCCCTCAGTCAGTTTTTGGAGGCTCAGACACAGATGATGCAGACTATAATGTAGAATATGAATGTTTTGATGCAACGTCAGCACCAGGAGGCAGTAGCACCTCAGGCTGCTCGTCAGCAGTCTAGCTATGCAGAGTTTATGAGAACGGAGCCGCCTATCTATTCCAGATCTTCAGAGCCTTTGGAGGCAGATGATTGGATATGTTCAGTTGAGAAGAAACTAACCGCCCAAGGTACGCATAGAGAGAAGGTGTTGTATGCCGCGCACCAGCTAGAGGGAGCTGCAGCAGTGTGGTGGAAGAACTACTGCGCCGCTCATAAGGACCAGAACAACATCACGTGGGCAGAGTTCACCGTCGCTTTCCGTCACACCCACATCTTGGATGAGTTGATTGAGATAAAGAAGGAAGAGTTCCGTGAGTTGCAGTAAAAGAATATGTCAGTGAGTGAATATCTCAATAAATTCACTCAGTTAGCTCGCTATGCGCCAGAGGACGTAGCCACAGACGATGCTTGCCAGAAGAAGTTCAGGAAGGGTCTGAACCTAGGATTGAAAGTACAAGTGGTGGACAATGACTATGCCAGTTTTCAGCATATGGTGGATAAGGCCATGCTTATCAAGGAGAGTCATCGCGAGCTAGAGGAGTCTCGTAAGGAGAGGATGATGCAGCAGGGATCTTAGATGCATCAGTCTCAGAAGGCCCGTTTTGGCATGTATTAGCCGACCTGAGTATCGCAGCAGCTAGTCTTTAGGACACCGGCTCCAGCGCCACGTCAGTTTCAGTCAGGACAGTGTCCTAGTGGATCAGGTAGCCAGCAGCAGAGGAGCGCCAACCCAGCGGCATCCGTCACTTGCTTCAAGTGTCATGAGCCCCGACGTCAGTTCACTTCAATCTGAGAGCCAGACCAGATCGGGCTCCTGCCCCAGGAGTAGGACGAGGAGCACCCCAGGTATCAGGCTAGGCCAGTAGGACGCCACTAGTGGTGTGAGGCCAGTGAACCATGTCACCGTCGAGGAGGCTCAAGCAGCACCAGAAGTTGTGATCGGTAAGTTTCTAGTCTATTCAAGCCCTGCCACAGTTTTGTTTGATTTTGGAGCTTCGCATTCGTTTATTTCTTGGAGTTTTGCTTTAAAACAACAATTGAAAACCATTGTTCTTGGATCTGTTCTTTTAATCCAATCCTCGGGTTCCGAGTTGACTATGAATCTAAGTTGTCTAGGAGTTAAGATAGCTATTCAGGGAGTGTAGTTCAGTGTGGATCTGATTTTATTGGATATCCAATCTTTGGATGTGATCTTGGGTAGGATTGGCTCAAAAAGCACCTGAAAATGTTAGATTGTGGGAGCAGAGCAGTTATCATGACCAGTTCAGACGGGAGTAGAGTACAGTTTGCAGCAAGTATGAGTCAGCCAGAAAAGGTCATGGATTGCCAGAGCAAAGTGATCAAGTTGGAGGATGTACCAATTGTCAGAGAGTACCCCGACAAGTTTCCAGATGATCTTCCATGTATGTCACCAGAGTGAGAGGTTGAGTTCCTGATCAAGCTAGTACCGGATACTACTTCGATTTTCAAGAGACCCTATCGGATGCCTGCCAATGACTTAGCAGAACTGAAGAAACAAATTTAGGAGCTTTTGAACAAAGGTTATATCAGGCCGAGTTCATCCCTGTATGGAGCGCTAGTGTTGTTTACCAAGAAAAAGGATGGTAGTCAGCACATGTGTGTGGATTACCGAGCTCTTAATGAGGTCACCATCAAGAACAAGTACCCTTTACCCAGGATTGATTACTTCTTTGATCAACTTAAGGGAGTAGGAGTTTTCTCTAAGATTAATTTGAGATCAGGATACCATCAGATGAGGATTCAAAAGGAGGATATACCAAGACAGTTTTCTCAACTCGTTATAGTCTGTATGAGCTCACAGTGATGTCCTTTGGTTGATCAATGCTCCAGCCTACTTTATGTATTTGATGAATAAGGTGTTCATGGAATATCTGGACAAGTTCATTGTTGTGTTCATCGACGATATTCTGATCTATTTCAATGATAAGAAGAAACATGAGGAACACTTAAGGATGTCATTGCAGAAATTGAGAGAGTATCAGTTATATACCAAGTTTAGCAAGTGTGAGTTTCGGATGAAGGAAGCTACCTTTCTAGACCATGTGATGTCAATAGAAGGAGTCACAGTTGACCCAGGAAAAGTGAAGGATGTTTTGGATTGGCAGTCACCTTCATTAGTGACACAGGTCAGAAGTTTT
This sequence comes from Melocanna baccifera, assembly GCA_036346265.1. Taxonomy (NCBI): domain Eukaryota; kingdom Viridiplantae; phylum Streptophyta; class Magnoliopsida; order Poales; family Poaceae; genus Melocanna; species Melocanna baccifera. The sequence goes on along the minus strand of CM070676.1, from coordinate 14,687,005 downwards.
CTAGGTATGGTAGAATACTACTGTCGCTTCATTGAATGATTTTCTAGTGTGGCCAGACCCCTGTCACAGTTGCTCAAGAAGGAAAATAAATTTACATGGATACTGGAGTGCAAAAAGAGTTTTCAGAAACTTAAGGAGAGTTTGACCACAACCCCAGTGCTAGTGTTACCTAATATAAACAAGGATTTTGATATTTATTACGATGCTTCTCGTAAAGTATTGGGATGTGTATTGATGCAGGACAAGAGGGTGGTAGCATATGCCTCATACCAGTTGAGACCGCATGAAGAGAACTATCCTACACATGATTTGGAGCTAGCAGCTGTAGTGCATGCTTTAAAAATTTGGAGTCATTATCTAATGAATAATTGATATGAGATTTACACGGATCATAAGAGTTTGAAATACATCTTTACCCAGGCCGAGCTCAACCTCAGGCAGAGGAGGCGGTTGGAGCTAATAAAAGATTATAATGTTGGTATACATTATCACACCGAAAAGGCCAATGTGGTCAGAGATGCTTTGAGCAGGAAAGTTTATTGCAATACAGCGATGGTTAAAGAAAGTCAGCCTGTTTTGCATGAGGAATTTTAAAAGCTTAGTTTGGAGTTGGTTGAAGAAGGATTTCTAACCACAATGGATTTGCAGCTAATTTTGGATGGTCAGATTTGTTAAGCTTAGTCAGAGGATGAGGCATTTCAGCGGATCAGAGAAAACATGAGTAAAGGAAAAGAGTTAGGATTTTCAAAGGATGCCGAAGGAACCCTGTGGTTCAAGCAGCATTTGTGTGTGCCCAATAAGAGAGAATTAAAAGAACTGTTACTAAAAGAAGCACATGAGTCTTTGTATTCAATTCACCCTGTATTCAATTAAGAGAGATATGTTTAGATTTGGGTCATCGTGGATCGATTGACCAAGGTTGTTCATTTCATCCCACTCAAAACAACTTATTCAGGAGATAAGTTAGCAAAACTGTATATGTCAAGGATTGTCAGTCTGCATGGAGTACCAAAGAAAATAGTGTCAGGTCGGGAATCGCAATTCACCTCTTGTTTTTGGGAAAGTTTCCATGAAGCTATGGGAACTCACTTGAATTTCAGCACAGCATATCACCCTCAGACAGATGATCAGACTGAGCGAGTATTTCAGATTCTTGAGGACATGTTGAGAGCATATGTAGTGGATCATGGAACGAAGTGAGACAATTGTTTGACTTTTGCAGAGTGTTCTTACAACAACAGTTATCAGGCCAGTTTGCAGATGTCACCGTTTGAGGCACTTTATGAAAAAAAATGCAGGACCCCTCTCAATTGGAATGAGACGGGGGAAGGTCAAGAGTTTGGTCCAAATTACTTAAAAGAAGCTGGGGAAAAGGTCTGTTTGATTCAGGAAAGGTTGAGGACTACCTAGACCAGGCAGAAGAGCTATGCAGATACTAGATGCTAAGAGCTGAGTTTTGAGCTAGATGATTTTGTGTATCTCAGGATCACACCCTTCAAAGGTTTGAAGAGGTTTCAGTTAAAAGGAAAGTTAGCGCCGAGGTATATTGGACCGTTCAAAATTTTGAAATGCAGGGGAGAGGTTGCTTATCAGTTGGAGCTACCTACGTCCTTCAGTGGGGCACATGACGTCTTCCATGTGTCCCAGCTGAAGAAGTGCCTGAGAGTGCCAGAAGAGGTTGTACCAGTTAAGGCCGTTGACCTTCAAGAGGATCTGTCATATAAAGAGCACCCGATCAAGGTTTCGGAAGTGTTAGAGCGTGTGACCGAAACAAAGTTGTCCGTTTTTGCAAAATTCAATGGAGCAACCATTCAGAAGAGGAAGCTACCTGGGAGCGCGAGGAGGACCTCAAGGCAGAGTTTCCAAACCTATTCTCTTAGTGAGCCCGGATCTCGGGGTCGAGATCCCATTTAAGGAGTTAAGGTTTGTAACATACTGTTTTTCTAGAGTTTTTAAAGCCTTTATTTTAAAAATGAATTATTGGAATTTTTCTAAAATTTAATCAAGCTTAAAATGAATTTTTAGAAATTAAAATGATTCAATATGATTAAAATAAACTTTAACATAAGTTAAAAATATTTGATTTCAGTTCCTCAAGTCTCAATGATATTTTAGGGATTTAGTTGCTATTTTCTGGAGCTGTTGATGCTTATTTGAATTTCTAGAAAAAGAGAAAATCAAGAAAAAAACCCGAAAGCCTATTGGGCCGAATTCCCTAGCCCATTTCCCCGCGCCACACGTCGGCCCATCGCCCGCGTGCACCTGCGTCCACGCCTCTCCTCGGCCGCCCGATTGGCCACGTGTCGCGCATCCCGTGACTCCGCCTCGTCTGCGCCTGCGCTCCGCTCCTCACCGCCCGATCCTCGCCATCCCACCGACTGTGCCCTCGCGTCTGCCCCGTGCCCACTTGCCCATGCACTACGATGGTCTGATCTCGCCCCACATGCCAAACGTCGGCCTCCCCGTGCTCTTCAGCTTTGATTCAGCAACCGTGTCGTCTCCTCCCCAAACCAAGAGATGGAGCTCGATTTTAGATGAATTTAGAAAAAAGAACGGGGTCAATTGGAGCTAGGACGGAGGAGAACGGGCTCTCAAAAAATTAAATCTACTGAAAATGCTGGAAATTCAGAAATTGCATTGTGCTGTGGACTGGGTGCACGGTAGAGAGGGGTTCACGGTGGACCGAGCCCACGGAACAGTGCGCGGTGTTGCTGACATGGAAGGTTGGCATGGTGACATGTGGCAGGGCTAACGTGGCATGCTGACGTGGCGCAGACATGGCATCGGGGGTCGGGTTTGGCTAACGTGGCATGACACGTGGCGCTGATGTGGCACCTAGGGCTGACGTGGCCTGGCTCGATTGCAGGGGTGGCGGCGGGGATCGGACGGTTGGCGTGGCAGCACACGGCAAGATCCAATTCATGGATCTAGATCCTGATATATGGCTACAATCGGATGGAGGGGCAACCAATGGGCGACACGTGGCGGGCACACCGCACGATTCATCGCAGACACAGCACTAGGTACGGATGCGGGTGCGGCGACCAAGGCGACGCGGGCGTGGCGGACTCGAGCGTGGCCGTGTGGTGGCGGGATCATCTCCATCGGCGGCAGTGAGGTCACCGGCGAGGCGCGCAGCGGAGGGATACGGGGGCAAAGGCGCTCACTAGTGGTGATGGGGACGGTGGGAGGTCCAGTTGACGGGGCGACGAGCACGGCCGAGGGTGGCGAGGCGACGGGGGACAGCGGTAGGACGTGACGACGGCGCATGGCGGCAGTGGCTCCAGGCGGCGAGGGACAGCGGTGCGAGGTGAGGTAGGCGGCGAGGGTGGCAGCGACTTTTATACGCACGCGAAAGGAGACGGGTTTGGGGAGGAGACGACACGGTTGCCGAATCAGAGACGAAGGACACGGGGAGGCCGACGTGTGGCACGCGGGGCGAGATCAGACGGTCGTGGTGCGCGGGCAAGCGGGCGTGGGGCCGACGCGAGGGCATGGCCGGTGAGGAGCAGAGCGGGGGCGCAGTCGTGTGATGCGCGATGCGTGGCCAATCGGGCGGCCAAGGAGTGGCGTGGGCGACAGCGGATCGATAGATCGACGAACAACTACATTGAATTACAACATCATCGTGCCTTTTGCGTAGCTTAATCATTGCAAACCAATTTTCTTGAAAATCCGCTAGTTGATCTTTCAATTAGCATAAAAAAGATTCAATTTACCATTTGAATTCTTGATCTTTCCATCCACATCAGGTCTTTGTGCATCTTGAAAACATCTCATATCCGAACATATCTGAGTTTTTGTTTTCTTGTTTGAATCGGCCGTGAGAAACACTAGCCACCACGAAGTTGTGCGCCGCAAAGAATCCTAGTCAAACACGTTCGGACCATCCAAAGTTTGTTGCAGTTTGAGTTCAGAACATCTGTTGAGGTTTTCACTTAAATCTTTTGACTCTTGAGACTAGTCTTTGATAATTGCTTTAGAACTGTTCTAGAATTATTGTCGAGACCCGAATATGCAAATTCGGTCTCTCTGTGTAAACTGCACTAGTCTAGGATCACGCTAGTGCACACAGTCAAACATAGATGTCATCATAGTCATACACACGATAATAATAAAGGAAAACTCGAACATCGATAAAATATCAAAGTGCGACCTTATGGCCAAGCTTACAATATCTCTAGCCGGAAGGGCTTAACAAAATAGCAGCGGAAATCCAAAATAAAGCGTAGCGACCAATCGACAAGCCACAGGCTATCGAGTGGAGAACGAAGCCTAATCCGTGAAGTCGTCGTAGTACTCCCCTTCTGGCACCTCCTGCGATAGTACTCCTCTCCTCAAGCCGAGCAACATAGGCGTAAGCCGTGAGTACATTGGTACTCAGCAAGTCGTTTGTAACAATAAATGCAATATAATATGCAAGGCTTACCAAAGGAAGGCTGAAAGGTTAATTTGCATAAAGGCATTTATGGATGAAATATATTAAATAACTTGAAAGCGAAAGTTAACTGAAAACAGTAATAATAGATAATCAAAGGAATAAACAAGAACCACTTGTGAACACCAATTCACAAGTTAAACCAACGATGAACTACTGTCCACTCCCAACATAAACCACCAAGTTATAAATGAAACACTAACCTCGTGTGAAATCCCGAGCACCATCCATGACCGAGGACGCGCTATTCGAATAGTTTTACACTCTGCAGAGGTTGCACAACTGTACCCACACGATGTGATTAGCCTAGGCCTAAGGAAATCACAACAAGGCCTTTACAATGCTCTACCTCAACCCAATTCTGCCCGCTAGGGTTTCGCATCACACCCCCCTTGCGCCACATGGAAATCAGCAACCATGTCCATCACAATGGCAGAATTGAATTGAAATATTACAAATTAATCAGCCGAGTTCATCCCATAATAGACATGTGGTTTGCACGATTAAGCTCGGATCAATGGCGCACAAAGTTAAGTCCTTAACATTACCCGGGCGAGACTACCACATCCCCCAAAGTACAACTGTACTTCCCCCTTTACTGCACGATCACTTGCCCGAGTGCAAAGCCAATTTGTATAACCAAGCCAACGTCACACCAATGACGTGACACAAATTTTAATACGTGGCACCAACCACGAGTTCCATATGTCTTTAAGTCAAATTAATAATTTACATGTGTGATGAGATCAATCGTAAATATCAACCGCTAAGCAATCTAATCGTACCAACCCATGTGATAAATAAACTAGCATCACTAATAAATTTCCCAACCTATGGTGACAATGGCATCATGGTATTCCAAAGTGTCAAGGAGGTATAAATTCAATTGGGACAATAACTACCTGTGCAAAGGTTTGAATAAAAATAGCAATGCAATGTAATTTAAAGCAAAGTAATTAAATAATAGTTTGAAAAATTGGGTTCAACATGATCAAGGGACACGACTTGCCTTCGTTATGCTCGTGAGGTACTCTGGTCTTACAGCGCGAAACTGCTCCTCCGAATCCGAATCTAACGAGAGAAAACGACCGGAAACAAAGAAACACATAAAATGACAAGAAAAAGAACTCAAAAATTCACAAAACCAGAACCAACAGCTAGAGCTCGATTTTAGATGAATTTAGAAAAAAGAACGGGGTCAATCGGAGCTAGGACGGAGGAGAACGGGCTCCGGAAAATTAATTCAAAATTAATTCAGGAAAATCGGAAAAATTCTTGTCTTTGTGAACCCGGTCCACGATTCCGAGTCCACCGTGGACGCGTCCACGTAATGATGCACGGGGCGGCGGCGGCGGGGCGTCTTGGCGTGGCGGCGGCATATCTTGCCACGTGGCACGTCTTGGCGTGGCGACCACGTGGCTCGGGGCGGCTAGGGCGGCGTGGCGCGGCGTGGCATACCACGTGTCATGCCACGTGGTTAGGGGCTGGCGTGGCACGCTGGTGCTGCCACGTGGCTAGGCTGAGCCGCGGCTCGGGCGCGGCGGCGTCGCGGGATCCGGCGGCGGGGCGGCACGTGGCAGATCTGAGGCCTCGCTCCGATCCGAGCGGCGGCGGGATGCGCGGTGCGGCGCGGCGAGGGCTTGATCGGCGGCGCGTGGCGGCTCGCCGCTGGCGCCGCTGGCGTAGCGCTGGCCTTGCGCGGGCGAAGCGAGATCGCAGCGGCGGCGACGCGTGGCGGCGCGAGGGCGGATTGGCGACGCGTGGCGGCGTGCGCGCGCGAGGCGACGGGTCCTTGCGCGGCGCAGACGCGCCGAGGCGAGGCGAGGCGAGGGCGGCGGCGGCGAGGCGGCGGAGGCGACGCGGCGAACGGCGCGGAGCTCACCGGCGGCGGCGCGGCGGCGGCTATCGCTCCGGCGACCTCGGCGGCGGCGGAGACGCAGCCGCGGCGGCGCGAGCGGCTCGGCGCAGCGGCGGCGCGCGGCGAGCGGAGGCGCGCGAGGTTTCGGCGATGCGTGCACGCGACCGAGGACGGCCGACCGGTTTTAACACGCGAACCGAGGAGTTCGATCCGATTCTGGCGGCGGCGCGGACGCGGACGGGTTAGACGGCTAGGATGCGCCACGCCGCGAGATCGGACGGCGGGATTGATTAGGGTTAGGGTTAGGGTTAGGGTTCGCGCGCGGCGCGGACGGCCGATGGCGCGCGCGCGCGATCGGCGCCGAGGCGCGGCGGGGCGAGCGCGTTGGTGCCGCCGCCGCTTCAGTAGCGATGCGCGACGCGTGGCTTGGCGGATCGGCGGCGGCGAGCGGAGCGCGGGAAAGGGGAAACGGCAGGCGGCGGCGGGCGCGGGATTGGCGACGCGTGGAGAGAGAGGAGATCGGGCGGTGAGGTTAAATCCTTTTCTTTTCTTTTTCCAGAAATTCAAATAAACTTCTAAAAGCTCTAGAAAATAGCAAATAACTCCCAAAAATTCACCAAAAATACCAGAAAATTCCTTGAGACTTGAGGAACACAAATAAAATATTTTCCACTTAAGTTAATGTTTATTTTAATCACATTAAATCATTTAAAACTTTAAAAATCCATTTGAAGCTTCAATTAATTTCAGAAAATTCGAGAAAATTCATTTTGAAATCCAGGCTTTAAAAATCTCGAGAAAAACAGGATGTTACAAACCTTACCCCCTTAAACGAGATCTCGACCCCAAGATCTGGGCCAACTAAGAGAATAGGTTCGGGAACTCCGCTCTGAGATCCTCCTCGCGCTCCCAGGTGGCTTCCTCCTCGGAATGGTTGCTCCACCGAACTTTGCAAAAGCGGACCGCTTTATTAGGGTGACTCGCTCGACACTTCCAAGATTTTGGTGGGTGCTCTTTATGCAGCAGATCCTCCTGCAGTCAACGGTCTCAACTGGCACAACCTCTCTGCAGTGCTGCGAGCACTTCTTGGTGGGACACATGAAAGGCGTCATGTACCCCATCGAAAGACGCAGTAGCTCAAGCGATAAGCAACCTCTCCCCTGCGTTTCAGAATCCTGAACGGACCAACATATCTTGGTGCAAGCTTCCCTTTTAGCTGAAACCTCTTCACACCCTTGAATGGTGTGATCCTAAGATACACAAAGTCATCTGGCTCGAAACTTAGCTCTCGGCGTCTAGTATCTGCATAGCTTTTCTGTCTGGCCTGGGCAGCTTTCAACCTTTCCTGTATCAAGCGGACTTTATCCTCAGCTTCTTTCAAACAATCCGGGCCAAAAACCTGACCTTCCCCTGTCTCTTTCCAATTGAGAGGGTCTGCATTTCTGCCATACAATGCCTCAAACGGTGACATCGCAAACCGGCACGATAAGCTGTTGTTGTATGAGAACTCGCAAAAGGTAAACAACTGTCCCACTTAGACCTATGATCAAGCACACAGGCTCTCAACATGTCCTCTAGAATCTGATTAACTCGCTCGGTCGACCATCATGCAGGGGTGATATCTTTGTCTTGAAATTCGGTGAGTTCCCATAGCCTTATGGAAACTACCCCAAAACGGGAGGTGAAGCGTGATCCACGATCTGACACAATCTTCTTGGGCACACCATGCAAACTGACAATCCTGGACATATATAGCTCTGCCAATCTGTCACCACTGTAAGTCGTCTTAACTGGAATGAAATGAGCAACCTTGGTCAAACGGTCCACAATGACCCAAATTGAATCATGACCCTCTTTGGTTTTAGGCAAACCGACTATAAAGTCCATACCAATTTCTTCCCACTTCCACTCAGGGACTTTCAATGGCTGTAGCAAACCTGCAGGTCTCTGGTGCTCTGCCTTTACTCTCTGACAAACATCACAAAGGGCTACATACTCAGCGATCTCACGCTTCATGCTTGGCCACCAATACTTATCCTTAATGTCTTGGTACATCTTGGTACTGCCCGGATAAATCGAATATAGTGACTCATGAGCCTCTTTTAATAACACATCCTTTAGTTCTTGCTTGTTGGGCACACACAATATTTGCTTGAACCACAAGGTTCCCTGATCATCCATGAAAATCGACTCTTTACCTTCACTTAAATTATTTACGATCCATTTGAAATGCCTCATCATCGAGTGGGCTGCGAATCGACCATCCAAAGTAGGTTTGCATCTCCATAGCTGCCAAAATCACAGCTCAACCAACTCAAGGCTAAGCACGAAATTCCGCATGCAAAGTGGTGACTCTCTCGAACCATCACTGAATTACAGTATACCTTCTGCTCAAGGCATACGCAACAACATTAGCTTTTCCGGGATGATAATGTATACCCACATTATAATCCTTTATCAGCTCTAACCACCTCCTGCACTCGAGGTTAAGCTCGGACTGGGTAAAGATGTATTTCAGACTCTTATGATCCGTGTAAACCTCACATCTGTTACCCATCAGATAATGACGCCAAATCTTTAAAGCATGCACTACGGCTGCCAACTCTAAATCATGGGTAGGGTAGTTCTCCTCATGCGGTCTCAACTGGCGTGAGGTATAGGCTACCACTCTCTTGTCTTGCATCAAGACACAACCCAAACCTTTGCGCGAGGCATCGCAAAATATCTCAAAATCCTTGTTTATATCAGGCAACACAAGCACTGGGGCTGTGGTCAAACTCTCCTTAAGTTTCTGAAAACTTTTCTCACATTCTGGCGTCCAAGTGAATTTCTTTTCCTTTTTGAGCAACTGCGTGAGTGGTCTGGCCACACTGGAAAATCCCTCAATAAAGCGACGGTAGTATCTGCCATACCAGAAAACTCGACTGGAGTAATCAAGTGGGTGTTGCCAATCCAAAACATCACTTACTTTCCACGGGTCAGCTGCGACTCCTTCTGCTGTCAACACATGCCCTAGAAAGCGACTTTCTTCATCAAAACTCACATTTGCTGAACTTTGCATACAAGCTGATTATCCCTCAATTTCTCGCAATGCTAACCTCAAGTGCTCCGATGTTCCTCCTCATTCTTGGAATATATCAAAATGTCGTCAATAAATACAACGACAAACTTGTCCAAATATTCCATAAACACTTTATTCATCAAGTACATGAAATATGCTTGGAGCATTAGTCAAACCAAATGACATCACCGTGAACTCGTATAGACCATAACGAGTCGAGAAGGTGTCTTGGGTATGTCCTCCTTACGTATCCTCATCCGATGATATCCACGATCTCAAATCAATCTTGGAGAACACTCCTGCTCCCTTAAGCTGGTCAAGCAGGTCATCGATCCGGGCGGAGGGTACTTATTTTTGACGGTGACCTCATTAAGTGCTCTGTAGTCCACACACATGCGCCGACTACCATCCTTTTCTTGACGAACAACACGGCGCTCCCACGGGACGAACTAGGTCTGATGTAACCCTTATCCAAAAGCTCTGAATTTGCTTCTTCAACTCGCTAAATCGTTGGTGGCATCGGTAGGGTCTCTTGGAAATCGGAGCGGTACACGCACAAGCTCAATCGAAACTCAACCTCCTCTCTGGTGGCATACGGAAGATCATCGGAAATACGTGGGGTACTCTCGACAACGGTACACCCTCCAACTGGATTACCTTACTCGGCAAATCATGGTAGCTCTGGTGGCACTCACCGCTGCGAATCGCACCTTAACTCCGTCTGAATTGGTTAAGGTCACCGCTCTGCTCCCACAGTCTAACTGCGCTGCTTGCGAAGCCAATCCATTCCCAAGATTACATCTAGGGTGCATATCCAACAAAATCGTCGGCCACTGAACTCAACTCCTGAATGGTTATCTAACTCTGGACAACCTAGGTTGGATCTCAACTCGGATCAGGGATTGGATTAAAAGAACAGATCCAAGAGCAACGATTTTCAATTGTTGCTTTAAAGCAAAACTCAGAAACAAGCGAATCACGAAGCTCGAATCAAATAAAGCGGTGGCGGGGCAGATGTGCGAAACGCATCGATCACAACGTCACGGTGCTGCTGGGCATCCTCTGCGGTGGCGTGGTTCACGACCTCTCACCACCGGCGTCCACGCCTCGAGGGCACTTGCTAGCATAGTGTCCCACCTCATGACACTTGAAGCAAGTGATGGATCCGCTTGAATTATTGCTTTTCTGCTGCTGCTGTCCATCTGGAACCACCCGGGACGCCGACTTTGGCTGGCGCGGTGTGCAGTGGGTCCGGAATCACGAAGGCTGCTGCTGCTGCTGCTGCTCTCTTGTGGCGCTCGTGCGGTGGTAGGAACCAAAGCGAGGCCTCTGAGGCCTGGTGTGACCGTGATCCTCGCTGGATCAACCTCCTCTTGCGAGACTCCTCGAGCTCGCGGCGACTCTCCTCGATGAGAATGGCCTTATCCACCAAGCTGGCTGGCGGCATAGTCGTTGCCTCGACTTGCACCTTCAAAGCTGGGTTCAAGCCTTTCTTGAACCTCTTACGCGCTGCATGCTGTCGCTACATCCTCAGCGCAGAGCGAGCCAAGTGAGTGAATTTATTGAGATATTCACTCCTTGTGAGTTCCTCTCTTTGGAACTCCCGAAACTCATCCTTCTTCATCTCAACCACTCCCTCCATGACATGAGCGGTGTGGAAAGCTTTCGAATTCCTTCCGGTGATGTTGTCTTTGGTTCTCATGGGGCACGATGGTTCTCCCACCACTCTGCTGCTGGTCCCTCAAGGCGATGTCTTTGCATACAAAACCTTCTCCCTGCCGGTGCAGAGCCAAGTTCGAGTTTCTTCTCAATCTGAAACGGACCCATCGTCGGCCTCAAAGGCTCGATGAGCTGGAGAAAAGCAGGCGATCTCGTCCTCATAAACTCTGCATAGCTGGTCTGCGACGAGTCTTTGGCGGTGGTCTTGGCTCTGGTCTTTGTCGCTGCATCATAGTCTGCATCATTTGAGTCTGGGCCATCAAGAGCCGGCGAGGCAGGGTCCAAGGTAGGTGGCACCGCGCGCAAAGACCGTTTCTGGGTCTGGTTCCCTTGATTGCGGCTGGAGGAGTTCCTGGTATCAACCATCTTGCTCTGAAAAGAAAACAACTGCTGACTGACCAAAGGTGAAAGACGAGGGGGAAAAGCATAGATAAGAGGTAAATGCATCTAAGGGGGTTTTGCTTAATGGAGACCTAACTAAACAAACACTTAGCCAAAAGGCTAACTAAGAAACTGAACAAAAATAAACTCCATTAAAAGATTGACATGATCGGAATATAATGCTTTTAAGGCAATATTTGCAGCTTACATCACACACAACTGCAAATAAAATCCAACGTGTCTACTCGCACTATCTACTCTGAAGGCTCCACTCGGGTCACGACAAATAGGGTACATCGCTATCGTCCTCGAATCGCTGTAGACAACCCACGAGTTGCGGATCGCGGCGCTCTGGCGATCGGGTGGAGTGAACCGACCGAGGTAAGCGCGACGATCTCCGGTGATACGACGTCTCTCCTCTGGGCTCGGCGGTGTAGGCGACGGTAGAGGTACCGCGATCGCGGCGGGCTCTCCTCCGGCAGCGCTCGTAGTCTCGGGGTGGCTCCGTCTGCTCCTTGAACTTCCGGACGAGTCCGCCATGTTGATCTTGTATAGCTTGCAAAGTCGACGGATGGCTTTGTGCGCAACTCCTTGTCCGACATCTCCCACCGCACCGGTGTTCTTGAAAGCGTGATGTAGCACACCTTGCCGACTCGGGTGGTGAAGTATAGCACGGAGATGCTCCCGATCGTTGACCTTTTGCTTCTCATCCTTGGTGAGGTAGACAGGCAATCTCTTAAATCCAAGGCTCTGCAACTGAACGCGTAGAAGTGACCTCCATCCTCTGTCGTTTGTAGGAAGTTTGGGACATCTAATGCATTTATAAAGGAAAGATCAGTTTATAACTTTAGGAAAAACGAATTTTGCAAGAGTTGGGGCGAGAGACAAGAATCCTTAAGAATGAGGTAAGAGGATAAAGATATTACTAAATATCAAGTTTAGTTGGTTTGATTTAGAAAATAAATTTTTGGGCTATCGACCAATTTAACTTAGGGCTTGTCCCTCGATCGATATGGCTCGATACCATCTCTGCCGAGACCGAATATGCAAATTCGGTCTCTCGTAAACCGCACTAGTCCAGATCACGCTAGTGCACACGATCAAACATAGATGTCATCATAGTCATACACACGATAATAATAAAGGAAAACTCGAACATCGATAAAATATCAAGGGTACGACCTTATGGCCAAGCTTACAATATCTCTAGCCGGAAGGGCTTAACAAAATAGCAGCGGAAATCCAAAATAAAGCGTAGCGACCAATCGACAAGCCACGAGGCTATCGAGTGGAGAAGCGAAGCCTAATCCGTGAAGTCGTCGTAGTACTCCCTTCGGCACCTCCTGGCGATAGTACTCCTCTCCTCAATCGAGCAACATAGGCGTAAAGCCGTGAGTACATTGGTACTCAGCAAGTCGTTTGTAACAATAAATGCAATATAATATGCAAGGCTTACCAAAGGAAGGCTGAAAGGTTAATTTGCATAAAGGCATTTATGGATGAAATATATTAAATAACTTGAAAGCGAAAGTTAACTGAAAACAGTAATAATAGATAATCAAAGGAATAAACAAGAACCACTTGTGAACACCAATTCACAAGTTAAACCAACGATGAACTACTGTCCACTCCCAACATAAACCACCAAGTTATAAATGAAACACTAACCCTCGTGGTGAAATCCCGAGCACCATCCATGACCGAGGACGCGGCTATTCGAATAGTTTTACACTCTGCAGAGGTTGCACAACTGTACCCACACGATGTGATTAGCCTAGGCCTAAGGAAATCACAACAAGGCCTTTACAATGCTCTACCTCAACCCAATTCTGCCCGCTAGGGTTTCGCATCACACCCCCTTGCGCCACATGGAAATCAACAACCATGTCCATCACAATGGCGAATTGAATTGAAATATTACAAATTAATCAGCCAGTCCATCCCATAATAAACATGTGGTTTGCACGATTAAGCTCGATCAATGGCGCACAAAGTTAAGTCCTTAACATTACCAGGCGAGACTACCACATCCCCAAAGTACAACTGTACTTCCCCTTTCTTGCACGATCACTGCTTGAGTGCAAAGCCAATTTGTATAACCAAGCCAACGTCACACCAATGACGTGACACAAATTTTAATACACGTGGCACCAACCACGCGTTCCATATGTCTTTAAGTCAAATTAATAATTTACATGTGTGATGAGATCAATCGTAAATATCAACAGGCTAAGCAATCTAATCGTACCAACCCATGTGATAAATAAACTAGCATCACTAATAAATTTCCCAACCTATGGTGACAATGGCATCATGGTATTCCAAAGTGTCAAGGAGGTATAAATTCAATTGGGACAATAACTACTGTGCAAAGGTTTGAATAAAAATAGCAATGCAATGTAATTTAAAGCAAAGTAATTAAATAATAGTTTGAAAAATTGGGTTCAACATGATCAAGGGACACGACTTGCCTTCGTTATGCTCGTGGGTACTCTGGTCTTCTAGCGCGAAACCTGCTCCTCAGAATCCGAATCTAACGAGAGAAAGCGACCGGAAACAAAGAAACACATAAAATGACAAGAAAAAGAACTCAAAATTCACAAAACCAGAACCAACAGCTAGAGCTCGATTTTAGATGAATTTAGAAAAAGAACGGGTCAATCGGAGCTAGGACGGAGGAGAACGGGCTCCGGAAAAATTAATTCAAAATTAATTCGGGAAAATCGGAAAAGTTCTTGTCTTTGTGAACCCGGTCCACGAGATTCGAGTCCACCGTGGGCGCGTCCACGTAACGATGCACGGGGGCGTCGACGCGGCGGGCGTCTTGGCGTGGCAGCGGCATATGCTGCCACGCGTGCACGTCGGCCGACGCGGTACCGACGTGGCGCCACGTGGCTCGGGCGGCTAGGCCGCGTGGCGTGGCGGCGTGGCATGCCACGTGTCATGCCAGTGGCCTAGGGCCGGCGTGGCACGCGCTGGTGCTGCCACGTGGCTAGGCCGAGGCTGCGGCTCGGCGCGGGGCGTCGGCGGGATCCGGCAGCGGACGCGCGCACGCGTGGCGGTCTGGGCCTCGGCTCCGAATCGGCGGGCGCGGATTGCGCGCGCGAAGCGCGGCGAGGCTTGATCGGCGTGCGTGGTGGTGCGAGGGCGGATTGGTGGCGTGGCGGAGTGCGGCGCGAGGCGGCGGTCGCGGCGCTTGGCGCAGACGCGCGAGGCGAGGCGAGGCGGCGGCGCGAGCGGCGCGAGGCGACGGCGGCGACGCGGCGAGCGGCGCGGGAGCTCACCGGCGGCGACGCGGCGGCGGCATCGCCCGGCGACCTCGGGCGGCGGCGAGACGCAAAGACGGCGGCGGCGGAGCGGCTCCGGCGGCAGCGGCGAAGCGCGGCGAGCGAGGCGGCGGCGGGGTTTCGGCGATGCGTGCACGCCGAACCGAGGACGGCCGACCGGTTTAACACGCCGACCGAGGAGTTCGATCCGATTCTGGCGGCGCGCGGGCGCGGGCGGGTTAGACGGCTTAGGATGCGCCACGCCGGCGAGATCGGACGGCGGGATTGATTAGGGTTAGGGTTAGGGTTAGGGTTCGCGCGAGCGCGGACGAGCGTGATCGCGTGGGCGCGATCGGGCGGCCGAGGCGCGGCGTGGGGGCGAGGGCGGTGGTGTGCGCGCCAGTCATCTTGATGCGCGACGCGTGGCTTGAGCGGATCGCGAGCGGCGGCGAAGCGCGCGCGAAAGGGGTGGCGCGTGGCGCGCGGATTGGCGCAGCGTGGAGGAGAGGGAGATCGGGCGGTGAGGTTAAATCCTTTTCTTTTCTTTTTCCAGAAATTCAAATAAACTTCTAAAAGCTCTAGAAAATAGCAAATAACTCCCAAAAATTCACCAAAAATACCAGAAAATTCCTTGAGACTTGAGGAACACAAATAAAATATTTTCCACTTGTGTTAATGTTTATTTTAATCACATTAAATCATTTAAAACTTTAAAAATTCATTTGAAGCTTCAATTAATTTCAGAAAATTCCAGAAAATTCATTTTTGAAATCCAGGCTTTAAAAATCTCAGAAAAACAGGATGTTACAATTATCTACATATTACAAAACAACTTTGGACTTACATAGAATCAAGGAACAATTAAACCTAGTTCGGCCTTTGAGTAAAATAAAAAGAGAAGGCAGCCGATTAAAAAAAAGAGAAACCATGGCTTGAGCAAAAAAAGAAAAAGAAAGAAAATAAAGTATTGGCCGAATTTGGGTGAGTTACCCTTAAATCGTAAATTCAGATTGTGTATTTAATTTCTTTGAGCAATCTTGTGAATAAACATTCTTTTATGCCATGTCATGATAACAATGAGATGAATTTCAACTATAGTACATGCTGTTTAGAAAGATTTCATAAGTCTACTTGTTCGATCAATGATATACAATCATGTAAAAATAATCAGAGTAGCGTAGTTGAAGCATGGAAAGCACGCAAAATTTCCTTCCCCACATCTGAACAACTAAATTTTATTTTGCCCATTAATGAACTGTCTATGACTTTAGAAAAGTCGAGGACGACTTTATCTTGTGGGAGGGGGATTGATATGAAAAATAATATTACAATGCATACATCTTTCGGTCGCTGCTATATACATGAGTTTGTGAAAAATAATGGGAATGATACAACAATTGCTACATACATATACTATGCATATATGTTGTTCTTTTGCTTACTCCACCGTCACATATCCACGATGAGATAAGCCGAAGAAGTATTGATGACAAATATATATACCATGCATGCACGTTGTATTCTTTGTTTAGTACAATGTTGGGCTATCAAAAGCCGAGGATGACTTTTGTTGAAAAAGGAGAGGATGATGCGGATACGTATATTGATGTTGATGTGACCACACCACAAACGCAAACAACCATAACTCCCAAGAATAAACAAAAGGTGAATTCATTTCATCGGTTTCAATTTGTCTTAAATGAGAATATGATGCTATCTAATGATGAGGACATCTCAGCTACTTCCACATCTAGTGTGCATAAGAATGTTTACGAAGTTGAACCGACGATACAAGGACCAATGAGTCGAGCGCGAATGCGTGAACTTAACTATCACATGAATGCATTCCTAACTTTGCATACAAATGTTTCAAAGAATGGAATACTATATATATTTGTTAACTCTTGATTGTTAAACTTTAGATCTCACGGTACGTAGCTGGATGTATAACCCCAACATACGTTCTTGAGTCTAGAGCAGCTCGGCCATGATCTTGAACTCCTCGAGGCTGATGGCACAGTCGTCGTCGCTGTCCATGCAGGCGATGATCTCCATGCAGCCCTCGACGCTCGCGGTGCCTATTTCTAGAGTTAATGTTGTTGTGCCGCTGTTAGCTACGAATATGAGTTGTTGTCTGAACTCTGCTCAGAAGTTCAGAGAAACTTTAGGAATAGTAGAGTCACAGCGTTTATATGATTTTTGGCTCATGAACCACGTTATGTGGATATGGCCGAGTCATACACTAGGATGCCCCAATACACGATATAGGTATGATGATACGGTGATACGATATTTTTCAAAAGCAAAGATATGCATGTATGTATGTATGTATGTATGTATGTATGTATGTATGTATGTATGTATGTATGTATGTATGTATGTATGTATATTTATTTATTTAAACATAAAAATTGCAAACGGGCCATGAGAGAGAATCTGAGATTACCTTGAAGAATTTAATGCTATATATTCCATTAATCAACTAGGCAAAATAGCACTTTTCAGTTAGTCTATTTCCATTTCCAGTTCTGATCAACTCTTCCTCAAAATTGATGTCAACCTAGACAGAACAAGTGTTGGATAAAAGTTGTCAATCTAGTCATACCAAGGCATTTAAGATACTAGATTGCTCTACAGCAATGAAGGAGCCGGTGTAGAGTGACACCAGTCGTCATCATTGGGGTCAGTAGCGAAGCCACCAATGCTGAGGAAGACGAACCTTCTAGTTGGAGTTCTGCCGCACCGGAGTTGGAGGAGCCAACACAGGCCTTCAGTGGAGAATGGTAGAGGAAGGCAAGAGGAGGTCGGGGAAGTCACCGGCGTTGGAGAAGACTACCAAAACTAGTAGATTCTGTGGTAGCACACCTTAGGGTCCAACAGCGTTGAGGTGGTAGGCGGTGGTGGGGCTAGACGAGGTCGGTAGCAGGTAGAGGGAACCAAGGGTAGTCTAAGGAGACCACTAGTGGCGAGGAAGGCCACCGGGGGTGGCGGATGTGGGCGGCGCCGCCCGTCGACTCGTATGAAGAGAAAAAACAGAGAGAGAGGTGGTTGAGAGAGAGAGGCATGTGGGTGCAAGGCAGTAGCAAGTGGGGGAGGCGATGCGGGAGAGGGCGGTGGTGAGTGGGGGGAGGAGATGTAGCATGGCGAGCGGGGGGAGGCAGCTTAGTAGTTTGTGGGCTGGGCCGGCTGGCTAAAACTATTGTGTGGACGTATCGAAGGTGTATCCTAGCGTATCACAGACGCATCAGAGTATTTTTTATTTTCTTTTTAGCTAAAATTTGCTGATACTCCATGATACTGTATCGTCAGATATCGATATGTATCGCCATATCAGATATGTATCGACACGTGTACGACAGCTGGGAGCCGTATTGGCGCTTCCTAGGTCATACGTGCATTAGTGGCTTAGGAATCGGAATGGTTGTTGCTTTGTGACTCATACATTTTGTTATCTATTTAGTTTCCCTTCTTTTCAATACTACTATAGCTTGTCTGAAATTATTCAGAGAAATAACAGAGCAGAAGAAAAGATGTAGAGTTAAGCACTACAACTAAGTTTTCTCCCTGCTTGTGTTTGCCACCTTTGCTGTGTCCAATAGTGATCATGTGAGTTCCATAACCCTGGGCAACACTTGGTATCAGGGCAAGTTTGGATGCCCAAGATCACGCTGAGGAGTGGCGAACTCACTGATACAGCGTCATCAAGCAGCAGAGCTGCTGCCATGCCAGCAGAGAAGAACAATGGGGTATCACAATAGTATCCCATGCTCTCCAGAAGAAACTATGCAGTGTGGACTATCAAGATGAGAGTATACATGCATGCTCAAGGTGTCTGGGACACCATTGAGTCAATTGACCCGACAGTGGCAATGGAGACCCGCAAAGATCAAATGGCTTTGGTTGTAATTTACCAAGCCATCCCAGAGGAGACTCTACTACTGCTGGCTGAGAAGGAGACAACAAGAGAAGCATGGGAGATGTTGAAGACCATGTATATTGGCACGGATCGCATCAAAGAGGCAAAGGTACAAACTCTAAAAACTGAGTTTGAGATGATCCGAATGAAGCAATCGAAGGCTATCGATGAATTTGCCATGAAATTGACAACCATTGTCAATAAGAAACATGGTCTAGACGACAAGGTGGAGTCCCAAGTCATCAAAAAGATCCTACGCGCTATCCCAAACAAGTTCCCCCCAATTGTCTCAATGATTGAGTAATTAGGGGGCGTGAAGAAGATGACATTTGAGGAGGTTATCGGCCGGCTGAAGGCATTTCAGGAGAGAATTTGTGGTGCTGGTGTCAGAGATAATGACGATGAGCACATTTTGTTAACTAGAGCAGAATGGAAGGCAAAGGAGAACAATAAGCACATTTTGCTAACTAGAGCAGAATGGAAGGCAAAGGAGGAGTTCTATGAGGGATCCTTGTCAAAGCCACCCATGGGACGTGGCAGAGGAGTCTAGCACAACCATGGGTGTGATCGACGGCGTGGGCGTGGCACTGGCCGTGTAGACAATTCTCGTGATGGCGAACGAAGAGAAGAGAGGAAGAAGGTGGACAAGAAGAGAATAAAGTGCTTAAACTGTAACAACATGGGGCATTTGCGTCTAAGTGTCACTCAAAGAAAAGTGAAGAGAGGGTGCACACCACGGAGAAAGATGATGATGAACCTGCTTTGCTCATGGCTGAGACATGTCGGTTGATACAGAGTACCGAAGGCGCTACTGAAGAAGTGCTTCTCAATGAGGAGAAGATCAAGCCAATGTTGGGTGAAGAATTGAGGTATGATTCCAACATATGCTACCTACATACGGGTGCAAACAACCATATGATAGGCATCGTGTGGTAATTCATCGATCTGGACATTATGGTGCCCAGCACAATTAAGTTTGGTGATGGCTCGGTAGTAGAAATAAAGGGGCATGGTACGGTGCTATCCAAAAGCTACAACGGTGAACACCGTGGTCTAGCCGACGTCTGTTACATGATTACATCCCTAGTCTGAAGAGTGATATTCTTAGTTTCGAGCAACTAGATGAACATGGCTGCAAGATAATCATGGAGGATGGTTTCTTGCGTGTATTTGATAGGCAAGGAAAAATGCTAATATAAGTGAGGAGGTCAAGGAATCGCTCTACAAGCTGAACCTAGCATGGCCGAACCCATTTGTTTGTTAGTAGCCATCAAGGAAGATTCGTGGCTATGCCATGCCTACCATGGACACCTCAATTTCAAAGCACTTCGCAAGGTAGATAAGCTCCAATGCCTCAATTATATTGAACAAGTGTGTGATTGTTGTTTGGTAGTCAAGCAACGTCGAGCATCCTTCCCATAGGAGGCAACCTATCAAGTTGAGAAGCGCCTAGTACTTATACAAAGTGACCTCTACAGCCTAATCTCTCCACCTACACCAGATGGTAAGCGGTACTTCATGCTAATGGTTGACGATTACAACCATTACAGCCATTCAAGAAAATGAAAGCCAACACTGAACTGAAGGTAGATATCAAGATCAAGTTCTTTCAAACTGATCATGGAAGTGAGTTCCTCAAAGGAATTTGCTATTTTTTGTGAAGACGCTGGTATCAAACGGTTTCTCACACTCCATACACGCCACCATAGAATGGGGTTGTGGAAAGGAGAAATCAAACCGTCGTTGGCATGGCTCAAAGTCTTCTCAAGAGTAAGGAAATGTTGAGAAAATTTTGGGAGAGGCTATCACCACTGCAGTTTACCTTCTCAACAAAGCCCCAACAAAAGGCATTGATGGCAGGACTCCATACCAATCCTGAACAGGAAGAAAGTTGAATGTATAGCACCTGTGCACATTCAGGTGTTTGGCTCATGTGAAATCTTTGGGGCTAAACATCAAGAAGTTGTTAGACCACGGCAAGCAGATGGTGTTCATCAGCTATGAGCTGGTATCAAAAGCATACCGTGTGTACAATCCAGTAAGGTACAAAGTGCATGTCACACGGGATGCTATCTTCGAGGAGGACAAGCAATGGGATTGGAGTTTGGTTGCCAACGTGCAACCCAAGATCACGGGTGATGTTTTCACTATAGAACATCTGGCATACCATGTTGTAGGTACCACGGAAGACAGGGTTGGGGAACCACATGCAGCCAAGCTTGCTAGCTCTATTGCAATGCCTACTGTAACATCCTGTTTTCCTGCTATTTTTAAAGCCAGGAATTTAAAAATGAATTTTCTAGATTTGTTTGAATTTCATTCAAGCTTCAAATGAATTTTCAGAATTTTAAATGATTTAATATGATTAAAATAAACATTAACATAAGTTGGAAATATTTTATTTGGATTCCTCAGGTCTCAAGAAATTTTCTAGTATTTTTGGTGAATTTTTGGGATTTATTTGCTATTTTCTAGAGCCTCTTGAAGTTTTTTTAGATTTTCGAAAAACAAAAAAATTGGAAAATCCTCCCCCGTCCGATCTCACCCCCGTGCCACGCGTTGGCCATCCGGCCCGCGTCCCCGCCGCCGCCGTGTACTTCCCGCCTCCCGCGCTCCCGCCCCGACACGATCGGACGCCGGGCCGCGATCCGCATCGCGCCACGCAGAGGCACACGCGCGCGCCCCGCGCGTCCCGCCCGCACTCAGCCGCCACCACCCGATCCGCCCCCGAGCCATGCGTCGCACATCCGCCCGTGCTCGCGCCCGCAACCCTAACCCGCGCGCATCCGTGACCGTCGGATCGTCCGCGCTCGCATCTCAGCCACCCAAACTTCGCCCGCGTTGCAACCGTCGCCGTATTCGATCGGGATGGCCTAGGTTCGCGTGTTAAAACCCCGCCACCCACCTCGGTTGGCGTGCCTGTTCTTCGCCGCTGCCGAACCCTCACCTCCGCTCCCTCGCGCCTGCGCAGCCGTTCCCGAGCCGCCTCGCCGTCGCCCGCGCGCCCCGTGCGTCACCCGTTGTCGCCAACGTCGTCCCCGCCGGTGAGTCCCCGATCCGGCTCGTTTTCGCCTGCGTCGCCCTCCGTTGCCCCTGTCGCCTCTCTCGTCGCCGCTCCCCACACCAGCGAGCGCCACGCGCCCATCTCGACCTCCGCGCCACTCACCCCGCGCACCCCCCGCGCTCCCGCCCGCGCCCGGACACGCGTCGCCGATCCGTCTCCCGCACCGGCCACGCGTCGCCACCGCCCGCGCTCCCGCCCACCTCATCCCCGCCGCCGTCCAGATCTTGCCGCGTGTCGCCTTCGTGACCGTCGGATCCAGCCGCACGCGCCCGCGCCCGTGCCGCGTCAGCCCAAGGCCACGTCAGCCCTAGCCGACGTGGCATGCCATGTGGACATGCCATGTCAACGCCACGTCAGCCCCGAGCCGTCCCCGAGCCACGTGGCAGCCACGTCAGCTGCCACGTCACCCCCGTGCCACGTGGTGGCATCAGCGCTCGCCACGTCAGCCATACCACGCCGGCCGCGTGCGTACTGTTCCGTGCACCGAGTCTACGGTGGACCCGGTTTCCCATGCGCCCGGTCCACAGCACAGTAACCTTTTTCATTTATTCTGATTTAATTTGAGGTTTAATTTTCTTAGAGCCCGTTCTCCTCCGTTCTAGCTCGATTGACCCCGTTCTTTTTTCTAAATTCATCTAAAATCAAGCTCTAAATGTTGGTTCTAGTTCTGTGATTTTTGGAGTTCATTTGCTTATCATTTTATGTGTTTCTTTGGTTTCAGTTGTTTTCTCTCGCTAGATTCGGATTCCGGAGGAGCAGGTTCCACGCCCGAAGACCAGGAATACCTCGCTGAGCATAACCAATGCAAGTCATGTCCTTTGATCATGTTGAACCCAGTTTGCAATCTGTTATTTAATTATTTTGTTTTAAAGTACATTGCATCGCTATTTTTATTCAACCGTTGTAATTGGTAGTTATCGTCCCTTTTGAATTTTTCCTCCTTGATAACTTTGAACACCGTGATACCCTTGTCACCATAGGTTGGGGAACATACTAGTGATGTTACGATATTTGTCACACGGGTTGCGCGATAGAATGCTTAGTCTTGCTCATAGTCACGATTTGGGTTTATCATCACATGTGAATTATAAATTTGACTTAATGAGATATGGAACTGTGGTTAGTGCCACGTGTACTAAAATTTGGGCCATGATGTTGGTGCGTCATCGGTGGTGGTTATACAAACTTGGTTTTGCCTCGGGCGAGTGATCGTGCAGTAAAGGGGGGAAGTGCAGGTGCACTTTGGAGGATGTGGTAATCTCGCCCGGGTATTGTTAAGGACTTAACTTTGTGCGCTATTGATCTAAGCTTTACCGTGCAAACCACATGTCTAGTATGGGATGGACCTGGCTGACTAATTTGGGAGGTTCTAACTTTAATCTTGCCATTGAGATGAACATGGTTGCTGATTTCCATGTGGCGCAAGGGGGGTGTGATGCGAAACCCTAGCGGGCGGATTAAGTTGTAACTGAACTTTGTAAAGGCCTTGTTGTGATTTCCTGAGATCGAGGCTAATCACATCGTGTGGGTACAGTTGTGCAACCTCTGCAGAGTGTAAAACTATTCGAATAGCCATGTCCTCGGTCATGAACAATGCTCGGTGATTTCACACGAGGGGTAGTGTTTTCATTTATAACTTGGTAGTTTATGTTGGAAGTGGACAGGTAGTTCACTATCGGTTTAGCTTGTGAGTTGGTGCTCACAAGTGGTTCATAGTATTTCTTTGATTATTGATTATTTCTGGTTTCAGTTAAATTTCGCTTTCAATCTATTTATCATATTTAATATGAAATGCCTTTATGCTAATTAACCTTTCAGCCCTCCATTGGTAAGCCTTGCATATTATATGGCATTCTTTTGTTACAAACGACTTGTTGAGTACCAATGTACTCACGGCTTTACGCCTATATTACTCAGTTGAAGGAGAGGAGTACTATCAGCAGGAGGTTCCAGAAGGAGAGTACTACGACGACTTCACGGATTAGGCTTCGTTCTCCACTCGATAGCCTGTGGCTTGTCGATTGGTTGCTACGCTTTATTTTGGATTTCCGCTGCTATTTTGTTAAGCCCTTCCGGCTAGAGATATTGTAAGCTTGGCCATAAGGTCGTACTTTTGAGATTTTATCGATATTCGAGTTTTCCTTTATTATTATCGCGTGTATGACTATGATTACATCTATGTTTGACTGTGTGCACTAGCGTGATCCTGGACTAGTGCAGATTACACAGAGAGACCGAGTTTGCATATTCGGGTCTCGACACCTACAGAGGGTGGCACGACAAGTATTGCTGCTGCCACGCCAAGAACTGCTGCTACCACAACAACAACTCCTGCTACCGTGACAACAACATCGGCAACATAGACGGTGGCAGCGATGTAACCTAATTAGGGAACTTCAGCGACTAATGCTTCGATGGAGATGCCCTTGCCAAGTCCAACATCCTTACCGAATGAACAATGGTGCTATAATTCAATTTGGGAAATTTATCAAGAAACTTCCCCTGTTTAACTAGATAAAGCTAACTAATGCATGCTCGATGCAAGAGAATCGACAAGTGTAACAGAAGCCATAACTCTGCTGGAATAAAGCAATGGAGGAGGAATTAGCATCTACATGCAACAATGGTACATGGGACTTAGCTGAGTTGCCGATGGGAAAGAAGCCAATTGGCTCAAATGGGTATATATGTTTAAAAAGAATCTAGAAGGGGCAGTAATAGAGCACAAGTCATGGCTTGTCGCAAAAGGGTATGTGCAGCACCAAGGGGTGGACTTTGATTTGGTCTTCACACCTGTTGCCAGGCTTGAAATGGTGTGGATGATCCTTGCACTTGCAGGCCAACAACAGCGGGTGCACGAGGGTGCGTAGGTTTGGGCGCGGGGACCGAGGCGAGGCGCGGGGCGACGGGAGCGGCGACCGGGCAGGCGATGCGAGAGGCGGAGGTGCGACGAGGCTCACCGACGATGGGGACGCGGCGAGGACGGGGCTCCAGCGACGGGAAGGCTCCGGCGACAATGCGGACGGCGGAAGCGCAGCTCGGAGGCGACGCGGACGGCGGCGCGGGCGCGAGGACGGGCGAGGAGCGGCGGCGGCGTAGTTCAGGTGTCGACACGCGAACCGAGGGATGAACGCGGTTAAAAACACACGAACCGAGGAATCCTAATCAGTTACGGCGCGGACACGACGCAGGCACGGTTTCAACGGTGCGGATGCGACCACATCGGCGCGATCCAACGGCATTGAGCGGGCGAGGGCGGGGTTCTGCTGGTGCTGCCGCGTGGCGCATCCAATGGCGCGGGACGATGCGCGGGCGGCGGCGATTAGGGTTAGGGTTTGCGCGCGCGGCGCGAAGCGGCGGATGCGCGACGCGTGGCGCGGGGCGGATCGGGCGGTGCGGGAGCGGGCGGGAAAGAGGGGTACGGCAGCAGTGCGGGCGCGGCTGGATGAGCGATGCGTGTCGCGAGAGGGGATCGGACGGCCGAAAGGTTTTTCCGTTCTTTTTCTTTTCCAGAAATTCAAATAAACTTTCAAGAGCTCTAGAAAATAGCAAATAAATAACAAAAATTCACCAAAAATCATTTAAAGATTGAATTAATTCCAGAAAATTCCAAAAATTTATTTTTAAATTCCTGACTTCAAAAATAGCAGAAAAACAGGATGTTACAAACACCCTATGATCCAAATGCAAAGATACACAAAAACACTGGACATGGAGAAGACCAGCTTAAATATTCATAGATAATTAGATTCTTGATGTATTTAACTACTGCAACGAGGCCTGGCATCTCATATGCTGTAAGCAGATTAGCCGATACATGGCCAATCCAGAAGATGATAATTGGACAACACTATAAATGGTATTTAGGTATCTAAAAGAAAGAAAAGAATTTGGGGATACATTATACTGGTCATCTGGTAGTCCTTGAAGGATTCAGTGACTCTAACTGGATCAGTGACTTCGATGATATGAAGGCTACGAGTGGTTATGTACTCACTCTAGCAGGTAGGACTGTTGCGTGGAAGTCTTTGAAGTAGACTATCCTTACACGGTCCATCAGGAAGGCTGAGTTAGTAGCACTTGACTCAGCAGTAGTAGAGGCAGAATGGCTCAAAGAGCTCCTGTCCAACCTACCGATATTGAAAAAGCCAATACCAGCTGTCTTAACCTACTACGATAACCAAACCAATCTAGTTATGGTGAAGAGTAGGAACGACAACATGAAGTCCTCTAAACACATTAAGAGGTGACTTAAGTCAGTTCGGCATGCCAAAGAGATTGGGGTAATCACTGCATAGTACATCCAATGTGAAATGAATCTAGTAAATCCTTTCACTAAAGGAATGGCACATAAAGTCATTCTTGTGGCATCAAAGGGAATGAGGCTCATACCCATTTGATGGTCTTGAATGGTTGTAATATAACCTAGAAGAGCATAGATCCCATGAACTAGGCCCTAGGAAGACAAACTACGAAAGGCTAAGAGTACACCTTAGAGTCCCATTAGCTGCAGTACTCTAAACTGTATGGGTATGTTGAGTGATAGCTCTTAATGAATTCGATGCCTTATATGGCAATGGAAGCTATCTTATAGAGTTCCCTGGATAATTCATGTAAGTAAGTATGGTCGTGGGGTTGTGATCAAAAGAAAGTGAAGGTAGGCTTTTTAAATACTCATGAAAATGTGAACATGACCGTAACGTTCCAACCCGAGAGGTGCGCTCCATGCTATCCTGTATAGAATGCAGCATAGTGAAAACTCTCACACCAAGACACTGGATCAAGGCATAGTCCTCCATTGTCTGTGCAGAGTTGTAATTTTTTGCTGCTAGGCATTGGGTTCAAACTCGCAAGGTACCCTCTGTCAAACTACTATATATCAAACATTGATTTTTTAGGAAGATTAATATGTCGCAAATGCGCTAAATTGGTGGAGATTATTGTGCTATTTTGTAATTTCCCTCATTTTCAGGGAAAGAAAAACAAAATTGGCCAATGGGGCCCACATGCAAGAGTGGGAGGGAGAAGAGATTAGGGGGAGGTAACCAATTCGGCCTCATTCTCAGATTTGGCTGACGCCTTCTTCTTATCCCCTCCTACTCCTTCTCCGGGCGCGGACGCTTCGGTATCTTCCGTGCTGAGTTCGGCCTCTCTACCTATATATCCGAGATGGGAGAGCTAAGGTTAGCAAGGGAAAAACAAGAGCTCACCACTGAGATCCAAATCTCAATTGGCTGTTCAGTCTTGGGGATTTGGGGAGAGCTCGGCGGCGGCGGTTGTGCTTGCTCAGTCGCCGGGCTGTGGCGCTCTTGCTCCTTGCTCACAGATCTCGCCCTCTGGACCATGGGATCCCTCTCGGTTTTCTCTAGTACTTTGGCTCGGCTTTGACCGTGAGGTGTGTGAGGGGATTTCATCTTCTTGTTGGCTTTGTGTGGCATCAACTTTTACCTCGGCTCCCCGAATTGGTGAGTATTGATATGAGGAGTAGGGCTTTGTATCTCTAATTGCCTCTCTGGTGACTTCATGGTATTCGCCGGTAATTGGTTTTTTGGGACTTTGTCTCTCCGATAAGCCTAGCCCCTTTTGTCCGTCATGGTGGCTTAGAGTGCCGTCGCTCTGTGAGCTTGTTCTATACTCCTATTTAACCCTATTGTGCACTAGTGAGCTTTGCTAGTTCTTTTGTTTAATATCTCTGATATTAGTTGATCGGCTAGCACTAGGATAGCTATTGCATGATAGATTGTGGGCTTGTGAATGCTCGATGAGAATATCTTTGTTAAATTGATACCATAGTGACATTTAGATTCATTTTGCTAGTGTGATCTTTTCATATACTAGTTGTTTACCTCTGTTATATGTAGTTGCTAGCTCTGACAATTGCTGATTCTTTATCTTCTGCTTAGTTTCATTTACTGCAGTGGTTAAGCGTTGTCGAATATATATACATGCTGATTCTGCAATTTCCAAATGTATATGTTGTTTATGCAATAGCTTTACACTGATTCTAGTGACTATTTCGGTCAGAATCTATAGTGTGTGCATGCTCTTGACATTGATACTACAGTGAGGTAATATTTGTTTAAATAAAACTACTAGAATTTGAAATATTGTCATTGTGATCTTGAAAAATTGACAAGAGTGGTAGAAGGCTAAGTTTTTTTTAACTTGTGCAACTCCTCACCTGAGAGTAATACATCAAATGTTAAATTTATGCATTATGCAGATTTTATATGCTCACATGTGTGTCCTATTAGTATATTGCAATATGTTAATGCTTTGAATTGTTTATCTGTTTCGAGAGATAATACATACGCCTTCATATCATTTTCATATTGCTATATATATGTGTTTTCTTTTGCTTAATTATAATTGGAATTAAAATAGAAATATTGTTAAATTCACTTACTTTCAAACAGATACCACAACAGGAGGAGACCATCAACATGTCTCGTCGGATATTGACGCAAAGATGAAGCATCCTACCAGGATCTTGGAGCCTTCACCCAAGAAGGTGGCACCCGTCGTCGGCACGGTCGAATCTTCATCGACTCATCGCCTCTGTTTATGTTCTTCATATGAACCCCTTTTGTCAAATTTGCCAACAGCCTAAATTGAAGTTCTGGACACCAATACATCTAGCACTGCACTTGCACTAGCAGTAGTGTTTGTCACCAACTTTTTTCAGTTCCGCAGGAATATTAGATAGGAATCAATAACTTTTATACACCGAATGTACATGTCATGTATTTTGAAAAATGTTATGCCCAATACTTTACGAAGAGATTCATGGTCTAAAATGTTTTCGCCGCCGCTGAACTTTTGCTGCATGCTTGCAGTTTGTCACCTGGTAATCAAAACCTGCAGTGCCCTTAAAGACATGAACTCAAGACAAAAATGAAAAATTCATGGGGAAAAAAGTTGAAGGAAAGAACGACGTAAGAGGCCATCCAGATTTTCCTCCTTTTTCAATTCTCCCTGTACAGATCATAGTAAATTTTGTAGGATGGCGTACCACTCTACTCCCCGTCTCTAAGATCTTTCTCAGAATTTCTCGCAGCGAGCGAACTCCGACCGGGAAGTCAACAGGCAAAACACGCGTACGCAGGGACCCTTCTCATGAACTCGCTGCCACCTGGACCACGCGGAACAGCCCACCGTTCTCGAGAAAAGGCCGGCCCGTTCAAGGAATGCAATGGCGTGGCTGGCGCAGGGACAGGGGGCAGCTCGTTTTAATTAGCACCACATCGCATAGCGAACAGGAGGCTAGGCGTGGCGAGGCTATAAGATGACGGGGTGTTCAACCTTCCAACTCATACCTTTCTCGGCCTTTTGGCTAAGATCAAGTGTAGTATCTGTTCTTATCAGTTTAATATCTGATATGTGGAGTATAGCTTCACAATGATATTAAATTAATTTTTTTTGTGGGAGGGTCCATCAAAGTAGCTTGCTACTTAGGACCTTATGTGTCACCCTAGCATTGCACTACTGCTTGGGCTTGGTGCACCCCAACAAAATCCAAAAGAAAATTGTTTGTGTCGGGTTGATTTGCGAGTGCAACAGAGCCAATATTATACTCTCTCTATCTCGTAATATAAGTCATGTACCTCACAATGTAAATCTATTATATATGGAGACTAAATGTATAGTTATTACAATATTTCTGTTTTATATTCCTAATTTAATGATGAAAAATGAGTGAGTAGTTGTAATATATTATTTAATAGAGATGTGTGTAGTCTTGTGCTATTAATTTTTTTTAAATTTAACCTCTCTAGATTTATATTCTGAAACGGAGGGAGTAGTTCGGATTGATAAGGTTTATGGACTGAACTTTGGAAGAATGAGAAAATGTGACAAGGGTGTCAAAAGGAAATAGGGTAGCTAAAAATTTGAAGCTAAAGAATCTGCTAGTTGTCGCTTGCGCCATGCCGGCTCAAACCGGCGGCGTGCACGCCGGTGCACATGTCGGGCTTGACGCTCGAGGCTCGGTACTCTGTACGCCTTCACTCGCGCGCCCACCGTGCCTTCATATCTAGCTAACAAAAATCTGCTGAAGCCTTCCTATCTAGCTAATAACAATCTGCTGAAGCCTTCATATCTACTCACTGTTGCGTGAATGCTGAAGCCTTCACGCAACAGATCGACAAACAACTACGTTGAATTACAACATGATTTGGTCTTTCAGAAATATGTATACGGCTTGTGAGATTCATTGATTCGATCCTAGGAGACAAGCTTTTGTGAGTTTCAACATGATTTTGTCTGTTGTCTATTGCACAGACGAATCTGTACACCGAATATTACAACAGGTACTTGCGAGACATCACAAAGTTTTGCATGTATCCACCCCTCAGTACTCATACGCCCACGTGCACCTATAATTGCTCCATGAAAGACCCTAACTAAGGAGTTCAACCGTGAGTAGTACACGCATGCACAAACTCCACAGCTCTCATAACTCTTGATTGTTAAACTTTAGATCTCACGGTACGTAGCTGGATGTATAACCCCAACATACGTTCTTGAGTCTAGAGTAGCTCGGCCATGATACTGAACTCTCGAGGCTAATGGTGCCGTCGTCGTCGCTGTCCATGCAGGCGATGATCTCCATGCAGCCCTCGACGCTCGCGGTGCCTATTGCTAGAGTTAATGTTCTTGTAATGCTGTTAGCTACGAATAAGAGTTGTTTGAACTCTGTTCAGAAGTTCAGAGAAGCTTCAGGAATAGCAGAGTCACAGCGTTAGATGATTTTTGGCCCATGAACCGAGTTATGTGGATATGGCCAAGTCATACGCTAGGATGCCCCGATACGCGGTATAGGTATGACGATATGGCGATACGATACTTTTCAAAAGCAAAGATATGTATGTATGTATGTGTGTGTGTATATTTATTTAAAAATAAAAATTGTAAACAAGCCATGAGAGAGAGAATCTGAGATTACCTTGATGAATTGAATGCTATATATTCCATTAATAAACTAGGTAGGATAGCACTTTTCAGTTAGTCTATTTCCCTTTCCAGTTCTGATCGGCTCTTCCTCAAAATTGATGTCAACCTTGACAGAACATGTGTTGGATAAAAGTTGTCAATCTAGTCATACCAAGGCATTTAAGATACTAGATTGCTCTACAGTGACGAAGGAGCCGGTGTAGAGCGACGCCGATCGTCATCATCGGGGTCAGTAGCGAAGCTACCAAAGCTGAGGAAGACGAACCTTCTAGTTGGAGTTCCACAGCTCCGGAGTTGGAGGAGGAGCCAACACAGGCCTTCAGTGGGGAAAGGTAGAGGAAGGCAAGAGGAGGTCAGGGAAGTCACCGGCGTCGAAGAAGACTACCAAAACCAGTAGATTCAGCGCCAACACACCTTAGGGTTCAGTAGCGTTGAGGTGGTAGGCGGCGGTGGGGCTAGCCGAGGTCGGTAGTAGGTAGAGGGAGTCAAGGGAGTTTGAGGAGACCACTAGCGGCGAGGGAGGCCACCGGGGGTGGCGGATTTGGGCGGCGACGCCCGTAGGCTCGTATGGAGAGAAAAAATAGAGAGAGGGGCGGTTGAGAGAGGGAGGCATGTGGGTGCAGGGCGGTGGCAAGTTGGGGAGGCAATGCACGAGAGGGCAGTGGTGAGTGGGGGGAGGAGATGTGGCATGGCGAGCGGGGGGAGGCAAGTTAGTAGTTTGTGGGCTGGACCGGTGGCTAAAACTATTGTGTGAATGTATCGAAGGCGTATCCTAGCGTATCGCAGATGCATCGGAGTATTTTTTATTCTTTTTAACTGAAATTTGCTGATACTCCATGATACTGTATCATCATCTATCAATGTGTATCGCCATATCAGATATGTATCGACACGTGTACGATAGATGGGAGCCGTATCGGTGCTTCCTAGATCATACGTGCATTAGTGGCTTAGGAATCGGAATGGTTGTTGCTTTGTGACTCATACATTTTGTTATCTGTTTAGTTTCCCTTCTTTTCGATACTACTGTAGCTTGTCTGAAATTATTCAGAGAAATAATAGAGCAGAAGAAAAGATGCAGAGTTAAGCACCACAACTAAGTTCTCTCCCTGCTTGTGTTTGCCACCTTTACCGTGTCCAATAGTGATCACGTGAGTTCCGTAATCCCTGGGCAACACTTGGTATCAGAGCAAGTTTGGATGCCCAAGATCACACTGAGGAGTGGCGAACTCACAGATACAGCGTCATCAAGCGGCAGAGCTGCTGCCATGCCAGTGGAGAAGAACAATGGGGTATCAGAATAGTATCCCATGCTGTCCAGAAGCAACTATGCAGTGTGGACTATCAAGATGAGAGTCTATAGCATGCTCAAGGTGTCTGGGACACCATTGAGTCAATTGACCCGACAGTGGCAATGGAGACCCGCAAAGATCAAATGGCTTTAGCTGTAATTTACCAAGCCATCCCAGAGGAGACTCTGCTGCTGCTGGCTGAGAAGGAGACAACAAGAGAAGCATGGGAGATGTTGAAGACCATGTATGTTGGCACGGATCGCATCAAAGAGGCAAAGGTACAAACTCTAAAAACTGACTTTGAGATTATCCGAATGAAGCAATCGAAGGCTATCGATGAATTTGCCATGAAATTGACAACCATTGTCAATAAGAAACATGGTCTAGGCGACAAGGTGGAGTCCCAAGTCATCAAAAAGAACCTACACACTATCCCAAACAAGTTCCTCCCAATTGTCTCAATGATTGAGTAATTAGGGGACGTGAAGAAGATGACATTTGTGGAGGTTATTGGCCGTCTGAAGGCATCTTAGGAGAGAATTTGTGGTGTTGGTGTCGGAGATAATGACGATGAGCACATTTTTTTAACTAGAGCAGAATGGAAGGCAAAGGAGAACAATGAGCACATTTTGCTAACTAGAGCAGAATGGAAGGCAAAGGAGGAGTTCTATGAGGGATCCTTGTCAAAATCACCCATGGGACGCGGCAGAGGAATCTAGCACAACCATGGGTGTGATCGAGGGTGCGGGCGTTGCACTGGGCGTGTAGACAATTGTAACACCCCAGGACCCATATTACCCTAGAATGCCACTAAACCACTCTACAGCTGACCCAAAAATTTCAAGATAATTTATTCCGACAACAATTTCTAGACATGAAGCATTAAGCGGAAGCATAATCAACTAAGAGAATAAAGATAACGATAACAAGTTCAATAATTGAAACAACCTCTAGCAGATTAATCAAAGAGTAGATCACAAGTTCATCATTATTAACTAAAACAATCATCCACGGATAGTTAGACATTTGGCTAGAATTCCATCGACTTTATTACAGCATAAATTGGTGAACCAAGTGCATTATTGTGGTGCCGCTCTACCCATCCCATGAATGCTCAAGAATCACCTGTAGGGGGGAAACAAGGGTGAGATAAAAATCTCAGCAAGCAAACTATTTAACAGGCTATTCAGACTACAAACAAATATACAACATCATTAAAGTATTCACATCTCCACATCTACAATGTGCATCCATATTCATTAACAAGCTAATTAAACTACAATGATATTAAGCATCAATATCCATTTCCCAAATGACCATAATTATTGCCTCAACCATATTTACTATACCAACATTAGTAAAACATTAGCAAATGAATCTTAATTAACTACTTCATATCATTCACCATCACCACTACCAATGACAATAAAGCATTAACATGAGTTACCTCACTAACTTTATTATTCCTCGTATCCACAACTGCTATCACCACTTACCACAAGAGAAAAGAATCTCATGCCACAATCACAACCCCCTATCATACCACAAGGGATGAACAACAATCTACAACCACAGTCACTTTCCTCATACCACAAGTGGCCCTCATGAGCCATTCCACATTACAACTATGAAGTTGTAGTTGTTTGTAAAATGACTTCACCACAATATATTGCATAAGAATGCAAATGATCTTTCCACAATGCAATGCATATGCATGTTATGCTCCACTGCACCTTTACCCAACAAGGTAAAAGTGTGCATCGTGCTACGGCAATGCACGATCTTTGTCCGTCTGATCGCGGCTATAAGCAGCGACATCCACAATGCAATGTCATGACATGTTATGAATGATATGATAATCATAAACCACAAGGATTTAACCACGAAGGTCAACCACATAAATTTCAACCTCGAAGGGATATCAACATGATTAACATGAATATACCCTCAAAGAAACATCAACATAACCACCATGAGTATATAAACTTCTTCCACAATTGGCACATATAGCAACTACCTCATGACTACGAGCAAGTCATTAAAAGCATAACATTCAACTGTTAATTACTAATATCATCTCATTTATAAGTTATCCATCCAAGGCATATTACTTCATATAAACCACAATTAGCTCATTAAGCAAATTACCACAATACTACCAAAACTCATCCAAACATGGCAAGCGATTAATATCTTGCTACCACATTCTTACTTAGAAAGCATGTAATCATGGCATATCATTTAACATTACGAAAATCATGCATATTGCAAGTAGTAAGAATAACGGGTTAAACGGTAGCACATCCGCTACGTTTACTTGCCTCTACCGGCGAAGCGACGAGATCACGCGCGTTCAGAAGCAAAACCGCCTGTCCAAAAAGGTATCTCTCAGCACCACAAACAGCAATACAATCACGACTCTCAAAGAAAAGGTATTGCTAAGCCCCAACATCCCGCAACAACCTTCCCAGCATAACGGTTCTACAATCTTCCCACTGCAGCGGTACTGCTTAACATTTTCCTATCTTTAAAAATATAACACTAATCATAGCAAAAGATATATATCTACATTTCCCACTTAAATATCTACATTTTCATGTAGATCATATATTTTTATTTTGTTCTTAGCAAGGTGTAACAAAATTCTCAAAACAGAGAACATCCTCTATTCTGTTTGTTCGGACAGCCGAATTGAAACGCGTCCCCAGAACAGATCAAGGCTCTAAAAATTTTGGCTCTTTTATAGCAGCTAGATTACTGAATTCCCTATCTTTTTCTCAATTATGACCTAAAATTTAAAAATCATCTTCTACCCCTAATTCCCCTCTGAACAGCAAACATCCCCAGTCCGCGCCCCTGACAGACAACGGGATTCCAGACCCTGGTACGTCTACATGACGTGGCCAAAAAATCTTAAAATAATACAGTAGATGCGTATCGTCGTTCTCTACTTTTTTTATTTTGGGGAGACCCTCGGGAAAAATCGTCTTAGGGGTCTAAACTGCACGAACAGCCGCGCTACGCGAATTGATCTACAGACAAACAGCAGGAACTCTCTAATTGGAGAATCTAATTGCTAATCCCCATCAAATCCTGTGCTATGAACCCTAATTATAGTAAAAACAGAGGGTTTTGGGATGGGGAAAAATTACCTAAGTATTTGGGATCACCCCTCTCTTCCACTTCTTCTCTTTCCCTTCTTCTCCTTCTTCTCTTCCTCTCCTTCTTCTCCTTCCTCTCCTCCTTCGCATCCATGGGCAGCAGCAATGGGGAGAGGTGGAGGCGCAGGGAGGAGATGGGGGGTGGCGGCCAAGTGGGGAAAAAGGGGAGAGGAGCCAAGGGAGGGGGTTTATAAAGGGGGTGCTAGGGTTTGGGAGGGGGTACGGGCCCCCGTTTGGGCTGTCTGGCCCAAAATGGCTAGCCCACCCCTCCGGATAACCCAAAACCTCTTAATTAATTATTTTAATTCTCTTTTTATTATTTTAGACTATTTTGAAGAATTTATTTTCACCTCCTGCGATTTATCAAAAATCCGGGCAACTCCGCGATTAATTTAGAAATCAACGCCGAAACGATGTTTAGGATATTACAACAATTCTCGTGATGGCGAAAAAAGAGAAGAGAGGAAGAAGGTGGACAAGAAGAGAATAAAGTGCTTAAACTGTAACAACATGGGGCATTTTGAGTCTAAGTGTCACTCAAAGAAAAGAGAAGAAAGGGTGCACGTCACTGAGAAAGATGATGATGAACCTGCTTTGCTCATGGCTGAGACATGTCGGTTGATACAGAGTAACGAAGGGGCTGCTGAAGAAGTGTTTCTCAATGAGGAGAAGATCAAGCCAGTGTTGGGTGAAGAATTGAGGTATGATTCCAACATATGCTACCTACATACGCGTGCAAACAACCATAGGCATCAGGTGGGAATTCATCGATCTAGACATTATGGTGCCCGGCACGGTTAAGTTTGGTGATGGCTCGGTAGTAGAAATAAAGGGGCATGGTATGGTGCTATCCAAATACTACAGTAGTGAACATCGTGGTCTAGCCGACGTCTGAAAACATCTAGGCTCCTAAAATCACGTTTTGGTAATTAATGACAAATTATGAATATAGGACTAATGTGTTTGTCTAGAAATGTATAGACAAGATTTTTCATGTGTGAAATGGACAAGAACAAGATGCATGGAAAAAAACACTTCAGAAGGATCAAGACAAAGGTACATGGAATATAGGATTGTTTTTAATTTTATCGGTCTTAGGAGAAAAGGTGAAAAACCAGATTATAGGTTAGATGATGTACTATTAAGAGGGATTATTAAAAGTAGCTTGATAGCATGCTTTGGTGCATATTGGATCAATTTAAGACTATGCATGCACATGAAAATATGTTTGAAAACTCACTGTGCTCTCTCATCAAAATCGGTAATATCGTCGGTTACTACGGAACTACCGCTGTGCGGTAGTACCGGCTTTTGTGCGGTACATTTTTTCCAGAGAGCACCCTTACAGGGACTTAGACTCAACACAAATCAGTAGTACCGGATTTTCAAAGGTGGAACTACCGCTATGCGGTAGTACCGTATGGTACTGCAGAACTACCGATTTCTGGTATATTTTTTCCAGAGAGTACCGTGAGAAAAACTTAACTGGCCAGAAATCAGATGTACCGGAACTAGCACAGCGAAACAACCGCAGTGCAGTAGTACCGCACCATCCTACGGAACTACCGCAGTGCAGTAGTACCGCACTTTCAACGGCAGTTGTACCGCTCTAAATTTCTAACGGCTATTTCTGACTGTCTGACATAGCTGTTACTGTGTGTTATAGTAAAGTGCGGTAGTACCGCACTTTGTATTGCGGTAGTTCTGATTTTTTTGATTTTTCAAGATTAATTTTTTGCAACGACTAGTTTTAGTTAGTTAGGGTATAACTACCCCCACCTGCCCAAGGGCAGGGTGCTGAAGTTGCATTGATCATATTTGAGCCTAGAGCATTCACTCCACTCTCTTTTCTCACTTGAGCATTCATTTTGAGTTGTGGAGAGATTTTTAAGTGCATTCATTTCTAGTTGATCCATTTGCACTTGGGCGCCGTGAAGCGAAATTGCTAATCTAGATCTCTTGGTGCTTGCTAGCATCTAGACGGCGAGAAAGTTGATTGCGAGGTGAATTTTTCAAGAAGATTGTGAAAAAGCTCGAGCCGATTGTGAGTGATATGGAGCTCGCCATCTTCGGAGAGGAGGAAGAGCTACTCACAGTGATCGAGGAGCAAGGCTTAATTCATAGAGTCGGTCCAAGAGCGCTTGGGCTTTCCTCAAGATGGACTAGTGAAGACTGGCAAGTATTCGATACCACGGGAAAATATCGCACGTGTCATTGTGATCATTTCTTTATCTTCCTTTAGTTTTACATTACTAGTTGAGCAATTTGATACTTGCTATATTTATTTCTGTTTGTGATTGAATTGTTGTATCAATTGCTTAGAATTACTAGAATTGAATAGGTGTGATTTATCTAGCATTCTTGTCTTGTGATAAATTGCTACTACTTTTTTAATTAGGCAAGAAAATTTTAAAACCTCCTATTCACCCCCCCTCTAGTCAGTTATCCTTGATCTTACAGTGTCTGTTACATCCCTAGTCTGAAGAGCGATATTCTTAGTTTCGAGCAACTAGACGAACATGGCTGCCAGATAATCATGGGGGATGGTTTCTTGCGTGTATTTGATAGGCAAGGAAAATTGCTAATATAAGTGATGAGGTCAAGGAATCGCCTCTACAAGCTGAGCCTAGCATGGCCGAACCCATTTGTTTGTTGATAGCCATCAAGGAAGATTTGTGGCTATGCCATGCCTACTATGGACACCTCAATTTCAAAGCACTCCGCAAGCTAGTACAAATGGAAATGGTAGATAGGGTCCAATGCCTCGATTATATTGAACAAGTGTGTGATTGTTGTTTGGTAGTCAAGCAGCATCAAGCATCCTTCCCATAGGAGGCAACCTATTAAGTTGAGAAGCCCCTAGTACTCATACAAAGTGACCTCTACAGCCTAATCTCTCCACCTACACCAGATGGTAAGCGGTACTTTATGCTAATGGTTGACGATTACAACCATTACATGTGGATTGTGCTTAGAGATGGCAATGGGTACTCGAAACCCGAGTACCCGATGGGTTTTACCCGATAAGGAGGTGGGTATGGAAAGATATCTTCACCCGCAGGTATACTAATGGGCAAAAACATCTACCCATCGTGTAGAACGGGTGCGGGTACGGCTATATACTACCCGTACCCATATACCCATGGGTAAAATATACCCGACGGTCCATATACATAATACATACTCTTATCAATTCAGCCCACTCATGGCCTATATACATAGTCATATATATATATATATATATATATATATATATATATATATATATATATATATATATATATATATATATATATATATATATATATATATATATATATATATACATATATACATATATATATACATATATATATATATATATATGTATATATGTATATATATATATGTATATATATATGTATATATGTATATATGTATATATGTATGTATATGTATATATGTATATATGTATATATGTATGTATATATATATATGTATATATATGTATATATATATATATATATATATATATATATATATATATATGTATATATATATATATGTATATATATATATGTATATGTATATATATATATGTATGTATATATATATATGTATATATATATATGTATATATATATATATATATATGTCTGGATTCGTGCTTAGCATGTGTCAATCATGTTTTAGATTTGTGTTGTATATTCATAAATAAAAAACATTGTCAATCACTCAATTTTTGCCTTGTTCATGTCTTTAACTATGCTCTTTGTGCTATCGAGTATGGGTTACCCGTCGGGTACAAATACCCACGCGGGTGCGGATATGGGTAAGATATACCCAGCGGGTATGTACCTACCGTTGCCATCTCTAATTGTGCTACTGGAAGCAAGGATGAAGCACTTCAGGCATTCAAGAAAATGAAAGCCAACACTGAACTGAAGGTGAATATCAAGATCAAGTCCTTTCAGACTGATCATGGAGGCGAGTTCCTCAAAGGAATTTGCTATTTTTTGTGAAGATGCTGGTATCAAATGGTTTCTCACAGCTCCATACACGCCACAATAGAATGAGGTTGTGGAAAGGAGAAATCAAACCGTCGTTGGCATGGCTCAGAGTCTTCTCAGGAGTAAGGAAATGTTGGAAAAATTATGGGGAGAGGCTATCACCACTACAGTTTACCTTCTCAACAGAGCCCCAACAAAAAGCATTGATGGTAGGACTCCATACCAATCCTGAACAGGAAGAAAGTTGAATGTATAGCACCTATGCACATTCAGGTGTTTGGCTCATGTGAAAACTTTGGGGCTGAACATCAAGAAGTTGTTAGACCACAGCGAGTGGATGGTGTTCATCGGCTGTGAGCTGGTATCAAAAGCATACCGTGTGTACAATCCAATAAGAAATAAAGTGCATGTCACACGGGATGCTATCTTCGAGGAGGACAAGCAATGGGATTGGAGTTTAGTTGCCGACGTGCAACCCAAGATCGAGGGTGATGTTTTCACTGTAGAACATCTAGCATACCATGTTGTAGGTACCACTGAAGACAGGGTTGGGGAACCACATCCAGCCATGCTTGCTGGCTCTATTGCAATGCCTACCGAGGGTGGCATGACATGTATTGCCGCTGCCACGCCAAGAACTGCTGCTACCACAGCAACAACTCCTGCTACCGTGACAACAACATCGGCAACCTAGACGGTGGAAGCGATGTAACCTAATTAGGGAACTTCAGCGACTAGTGCTCTGATGGAGATGCCCCTGCCAAGTCCTATACCCTTACCGAATGAACAATGGTGCTATCATTCAATTTGGGAAATTTATCAAGAAACTTCCCCTATTGAGCTGGATAAAGCTAACTTGTGCATGCTCGATGCAAAAGAATCGACAAGTGTAACAGAAGCCATGAAGTAACTCTGCTGGAATAAAGCAATGGAGGAGGAATTAGCATCTACATGCAACAATGGTACATGGGACTTAGCTGAGTTGCCGATGGGAAAGAAGCCAATTGGCTCAAATGGGTATATAAGTTTAAAAAGAATCTAGAAGGGGCAGTAATCGAGCACAAGTCATGGCTTGTCGCAAAAAGGTATGTGCAGCACCAAGGGGTGGACTTTGATGAGATCTTCACACCTGTTGCCAGGCTTGAAATGGTGTGGTTGATCCTTGCACTTGCAGCCCAAGAACAGTGGGAAGCCTAACACATGGATGTTAAGTCCGCCTTCGTCAACCTAGAACTCCAAGAAGATGTGTATGTTGTACAACCCCCAGGTTATGAGGAAGAAAGGCAAGCTCACATGGTACTAAAGCTCAACAAGGTGCTATATGGGCTATGCCAAGCTCCTAGAACACGAAACTCAAACTTGGATGAGAGCCTCATCTCACTCAGCTTTGAAAGAACTGCTCATGAACATGTAGTTTACAAGAGAAGAAAGGACAATCCAAGGTTGGTGGTAGGAGTATATGTTGATGCTCTCATGATCACAGGAAGTTGCATCAAGGAGATCATGAATTTCAAGAAGCAAATGAGAGATATATTCAGTATGAGTGATTTTGGTCTTCTATCCTGCTACTAGGGGATAGAAGTCACACAAGGATCACATGGAATTTCTCTCAACCAGTCAGCCTATGCCACGAGGTTGTCAGAGAAGATGGGGATGACTAATTGCAATCCTTGTCTAACGCCCATGGAACCAAGAGCAAAATGCAGCACGGATACCAACTGTTCATTTTTTGATCCAACACATTACAGAAGCATTGTTGATCCATCATAGCACAACGTACAGATTTCTAGTGGTCAAATCTGAGGTTAGCGATATCGCTAATAATGTCCTTATGGAATCTCATGATGTGACTTTCTTTGAGAATGTACTTCCTACAAAAGCAAATAAAGTCATTGTCCCTAATAGTTCTTATGAACACTCTATTCCTCCTAGGGTGGGAAACACAGTTCTTGAATTTGAGGAGGAGTAAGAGACAATTGTTGGGCATTGACTTTGTAAGGACTAAAAAGTTGTTGGGAGATGACTTTGTCACCTACCTCGTGGATGATGAACCACGTACCCTTTCAGAGGCATACGCATCCTCGGATACGGAATACTGGATGGATGCAGTCCGTAGCGAGATAGATTCCATCATAGCTAATGAAACCTGGGAGATTACTGATCTTCCAAAAGGATATAAGCTAGTGGGCTACAAATAGATCTTCAAAAGAAAGCGAAGGCCCAATGGTACTATTGAAAAGTACAAGGCCCGTTTAGTGGCTAAGGGTTTCACGCAAAAGGAGAGTGACGACTATTTTGATACATACTCGCCTTTAGCTTGACTACCCACAATCCGCATGCTTTTAGCACAAGCTACTGCATTTAAACTCCAAGTACATCAAATGGGTGTTAATACCGCTTTCCTAAATAGAGAGTTGGACAAGGAAATTTATATGCAATAGCCTGATGGTTTTATGGCTAAAGGGCAAGAGAGGAAAGTATGTCGCTTGGTTAAATTCGTGTACGGTCTAAAACAAGCTTCTAAGTAATGGCATGAGAAATTTGATAATACGTTGACATTGGTCAACTTTTGTGTAAACAAAGCCGATAAGTGCATATATTATTGATTCAGCGGGAGTGAAGGTGTCATCCTCTATCTTTACGTGGATGACACACTACTATTCGGGACCAACATGGATATAATCAATAAAAGCAAGTCGTTCCTCGCCCAGAACTTTGATATGAAAGACCTTAGTGAAGCTGATGTTATTCTAAACATCAAGCTATTAAAGGGTGAGAATGTGATTACTTTAATACAATCTCATTACGTGGATAAGAACCTGAATCGCTTTGGGTTCATGGATGCTAAACCTGTAGCCACACCCTATGATCCCAATGCAAAGATACACAAAAGCACTAGACATGGAGAAGACCAACTTAAATATTCATAGATAATTAAATTCTTGATGTATTTAACTACTGCAACGAGGCCTGACATCTCATATGCTGTAAGCAGAATGAGCCGATACATGGCCAATCCAGAAGATGATCATTGGACAACACTAGAAATTGTATTTAGGTATCTAAAAGGAAGAAAAAATTTGGGGATACATTATACTGGCCATCTGGTAGTCCTTGAAAGATTCAGTGACTCTAACTGGATCAGTGACTTGGATGATATGAAGGCTACGAGTGGTTATGTATTCACTCTAGCAGGAAGGGCTGTTGCGTGGAAGTCTTCGAAACAGACTATCTTTACATGGTCCACCAGGAAGGCTGAGCTAGTAGCACTTGACTCAGTAGTAGCAGAGGTGGAATAGCTCAAAGAGCACTTGTCTGACCTACCGATATTGGAAAAGCCAATACCAGCTGTCTTAACCTACTGCGATAACCAAACCATTCTAGTTATGGTCAAGAGTAGGAAAGACAACATGAAGTCCTCTAAACACATTAAGAGGTGACTTAAGTCAATTCAGCATGCCAGAGAGACTGGTGTAATCACTGCAGAATACATCCAGTGTGAAATGAATCTAGCAGATCCTTTCACTAAAGGAATGGCACGTAAGGTCATTCTTGTAGCATCAAAGAGAATGAGGCTCATACCCATTTGATGGTCTTGAATGGTGGTAATATAACCTAGAAGAGCAGAGATCTCATGAACTAGGCCCTAGGAAGACAAACTATGAAAGACTAAGAGTACACCTTAGAGTCCCATTAGCTGCAGTACTCTAAACTGTATGGGTAGGTTGAGTGATAGCTCTTAATGAATTCGATGCCATATATGGCAATGGAAACTGTCTTATAGAGTTCCCTGGATAATTCATGTAAGTAAGTATGGTCGTGGGGTTGTGATCAAAAGAAAGTCAGGGTATGCTTTCTTAAATACTGATGAAAAGGTGAACATGACCGTAACGTTCCAACCCGAGAGGTGCGCTCCATGCTTCCCTGTACAGAGTGCAGCATAGTGAAAACTCTTACACCAAGACACTGGATCAAGGCATAGTCCTCCCTTCTCTGTGCAGAGTTGTAATTTTTTTGCTGCTAGGCATTGGGTTCAAACCCGCAAGGTATCCTCTGTCAAACTACTATATACCAAACATTGATTCTTTAGGAAGGTTAATATGTCACAAATGAGCTAAATTGGTGGGGATTGTTGTGCTATTTTGTAATTTCCCTCATTTTCAGGGAAAGAAAAATAAAATTGGCCAATGGGACCCACATGTAAGAGAGGGAGGGAGAAGAGATTAGGGGGAGGTAACTGATTCGGCCTCATTCTCAGATCTGGCCGACGCCTTCTTCTTATCCCCTCCTCCTCCTTCTCCGGGCAGACGCTTCGGCGTCTTCCGTGCTGAGCTCGGCCTCTCTACCTTTATATTCGAGATGGGAGAGCTAAGGTTAGCAAGGGAAAAACAAGAGCTCACCACTGAGATCCAAATCTCAATTAGCTGTTCGGTCTTGGGGATTTGGGGAGAGCTCGGCGGTGGCGGTTGTGCTTGCTCGGTCACCGGGTTGTGGCGCTCTTGCTCCTTGCTCACAAATCTCGCCCTCTGGACCATGTGATCCCACTCAGTTTTCTCTAGTACTTTGGCTTGGCTTCGACCGTGAGGTGTGCGAGGGGATTTCATCTTCTTGTTGGCTTTGTGCGGCATCAACTTGTGCCTCGACTCCACAAATTGGTGAGTATTGATTTGTGGAGTAGGGCTTTGTATCTCTAATTGCTTCTCTGGTGACTTCATGGTGTTCACCAGTGATTGGTTTTTTGATACTTTGTCTGTCCGATAGGCCTAGCCCCTTTTGTCCGTCATGGTGGCTTAGAGTGCCGTCGCTCTATGAGCTTGCTCTATACTCCTATGTAACCCTATTGTGCACAAGTGAGCTTTGCTAGTCCTTTTGTTTAATATCTCTGATATTAGTTGATCGGCTAGCATTGGGACAGCTATTGCATGATAGATTATGGGCTTGTGAATGCTCGCTGAGAATATCTGTCAAATTGATACCATAGTGACATTTAGATTCATTCTGCTACTGTGATCTTTTCATGTGCTAGTTGTTTACCTCTGTTATATGTACTTGCTAGCTTTGTCAATTGCTGATTCTTTATCTTCTGCTTAGTTTCGTTTACTGCAGTGGTTAAGCGTTGTCGAATATATATACATGCTAATTCTGCAATTGCCAAATGTATATGTTGTTTATGCAGTAGCTTTACACTGATTCTAGTGACTGTTTCGGTCAGAATCTATAGTGTGTGCATGCTCTTGACATTTATATATACTACATTGAGGTAATATTTGTTTTAAATCAAACTACCAGAATTTGAAATATTGTCACTGTGATCATGAAAAATTGCTATATATGTGCTTTCTTGTGCTTAATTATAATTGGAATTAAAATAGAAATATTGTTAAATTCGCTTAATTTCAAACAGATACCACAACAGGAGGAGACCATCAGCATGTCTCGTCGGATATTGAC
Organism: Melocanna baccifera; assembly: GCA_036346265.1. NCBI lineage: Eukaryota > Viridiplantae > Streptophyta > Magnoliopsida > Poales > Poaceae > Melocanna > Melocanna baccifera. The sequence goes on along the minus strand of CM070676.1, from coordinate 14,642,458 downwards.
GCGAAGATGAAGCATCCTACTGGGATCTTGGAGCCTTCACCCAAGAAGGTGGCACCCGTCGTCGGCAGCGATCGTGCCAAGACGGCAAAGATCTCAGAGCCGTCACTGCTCAAGAAGAAGGCTCTGGTCGTCGGTAGCGCTCGTGTGCAGATGGCTAACATGGACGCATCAACAAATGTATCACAGCCGCTGCCCAAGAAGGTGTCGCCTCTTGTTCGCTGCGCCAGCGACAAGAGTGGGTCTTGCTCGGACGAGAAGAGTGAGGCTACAAAGTGCAAGTTCCACGAAGCTACCAAGATGCAGATCACGTGAAGTGGCTGCGCAAGATGCACGTGGTCGAGGCGCCGGAGATGCTAAGGCAGAGGCAGCGGAAGATGCACCCCATCATGAGGGTGCGGAGGCGAGTTAGCTGCGCAAACTCCATGGCCGAGAGGACACGTACCGCCACGGTTGAATCTTCATTGACTCATCGCCTCTGTTTATGTTCTTCACATGAACCAGTTGGCATATGATCAAGATTTTTTAGTTCTTCCTGAACCCTAGCTGATTATCGTGCACACTGACCTAACATAACACCTCAGATTTTGAAGACATGAGCTGTGAAATGAGATATGGTCAAGTACCACCGCCCTTGGAAGAAGATCCAGCATCAAAGCAACCCTGCTATCCCAATCTCCGTGAGTGAACACAAATTTGCCAACAACTGCACTTGCACTCGCAGTAGTGTTTGTCACCAACTATTTTCAGTTCCACAGGAATATTAGATAGGAATCAATAACTTTTATACACCGAATGTACATGTCATGTATTTTGAAAAATGTTATGCCCAATACTATACGTAGAGATTCATGGTCTAAAATGTTTTCGCCGCCGCTGAACTTTTAATTTGCTGCATGCTTGCAGTTTGTCACCTGGTAATCAAAACCTGCAGTGCCCTTAAAATGTTCAGACATGAACTCAGGACAAAAATGAAAAATTCATGGGGACAAAAGTTGAAGGAAAGAACGACGTAAGAGGCCATCCAGATTTTCCTCCTTTTTCAATTCTCCCTGTACAGATCATAGTCAATTTTGTAGGATGGCGTACCACTCTACTCCCCGTCTCTAAGATCTTTCTCAGAATTTCTCGCAGCGAGCGAACTCCGACCGGGAAGTCAACAGGCAAAACACGCGTACGCAGGGACCCTTCTCATGAACTCGCTGCCCCCTGGACCACCACGGAACAGCCCACTTCGTTCTCGAGAAAAGGCCGGCCCGTTCAAGGAATGCAATGGCGTGGCTGGCGCAGGGACAGGGGGCAGCTCGTTTTAATTAGCACCACATCGCATAGCGAACAGGAGGCTAGGCGTGGCGAGGCTATAAGATGACGGGGTGTTCAACCTTCCAACTCATACCTTTCTCGGCCTTTTGGCTAAGATCAAGTGTAGTATCTGTTCTTATCAGTTTAATATCTGATATGTGGAGTATAGCTTCACAATGATATTAAATTAATTTTTTTGTGGGAGGGTCCATCAAAGTAGCTTGCTACTTAGGGCTTTATGTGTCACCCTAGCGTTGCACTACTGCTTAGGCTTGGCGCACCCCAACTAAATCCAATAGAAAAATGTTAGTTTGTTGATTTGTGAGTGCAATTGAGCCAATATTATACTCTCTTTATCTTGTAATATAAGTCATGTACCTCACAATGTAAATGTATTATGGAGACTAAATGCAAAGTTATTAAAATATTTTTGTTATATATTCCTAATTTAATGTTGAAAAATGGGTGAGTAGTTGTAATATGTTATTTAATAGAGATATGTATAGTCTAATGCTATTAATTTTTTTAAAATTAATGTCTCTGGATTTATATTCTGAAACGAAGGGAGTAGTTTGGATTGATATGGTTTACGGACTGAACTTTGGAAGGATGAGAAAATGTGATGAGGGTGTCAAAAGGAAATAGGGTAGCTAAAAATTTGAAGCTAAAGAATCTACTAGTTGCCGCTTGCGCCACGCTGGCTCAAACCGACGGCGCGCGCGCCGGTGCACGCGTCGGGCTTGATGCCCGAGGCTCCGTACTCTGTACGCCTTCACCCGCGCGCCCACCGTGCCTTCATATCTAGCTAACAACAATCTGCTGAAGCCTTCATATCTAGCTAACAACATTCTGCTGAAGCCTCCATATCTACTCACTACTGTGTGAATGCTGAAGCCTTCACACAACAGATCGACAAACAACTACGTTGTATCCTTCATATCTACTCACTAGTTATCCGTTGCTTGCAGCAAGTTATCTCGGCTGTTCTTCAGCTAGTTATCTTGTTCATAATTCTACGCCGTGAAGATCGGGACCGAGTTTCATCATTTGGTATCAGAGCCTTCGTTGCCACGGTAGGATTCTTTACCCTTTGCTACATATATTTTGTGTTCGTCCTATCCACTAAAAAGCCACAAAAATATTTTCCATAGCCCTTTGTTTCAATATGTTATTTTAGTGAGTTTGGTTAAGTTTCAGTCCATTATAGTCTTTGTTTAGTTGCTGATTATATCATCCTTTGCGTGTCCTTTGTGCCCTTTTATATACCTGAAAATCCCCGCAAAAAGAAATAGCGTAACTGATTCATCCTTTGCGTAAACTTTGATCCTATCAAGTTATAGCTACTGGTTTTGTTTGATTTTCTATCGTAAAGTTGTATAAGTGTCATATCTGATCTTTGTTGTTAGTATTGTAAAAAAAAGTGTCAAAAAAAGAGCGAAAAAAAGTTGCAAAATAAAAAGAGGGTTGACAAAAGTTGTGAAAGAGAAGGTGAAGGATCAGATTGTTTATGTGCACAAGTGCTGAATTTTTCGCATCAAGTTGTGTAACCAATTTGCTATATTTTCTTTGGTGCAAAATTTTGCTTGGGTTTGATTGTAACACTTGCACCATGAGCATACTCCTTGTTTGCATCAAATCTGAATTTTCTTTACACGTGCATTGTTCCGTTTATATCACTTATATCTTGTGATCAGCACTAGGCATCGATCTTCTAGTTTGGATTGCTACTTAGTTTTACAACAACTAGAACTCAGATTGTATTTCTTGTACATCATTCCCTACCAAGCTCCACATACAAGCCACCGTAGCTTGGACGCTGATCTTGTATTCGCTTAACTATCACTTTCTTGTTACCACCACACGTTGCCCTTCTGTAATCTGTAGGGAATTCATAAGAGTTTCTGTTGATAAGAGAGGTGAGGTTGTGAGAGCCACCAAAATTTTATACTCCACATATATTTGTTATTCGTGTTTCACTAACCTTGTAGGAAGATGTCCGGAGTTGATATGGAGGATTGTGTTACAATGGCACAATTCAATGAGATGAAGCAAAGTATGGAGGAGAAGCAAGAAAAGATGTCACAAGACCTTCAAGCTATTATGGCTCAGCTGCGTAATCTTCATCATGCTCCTGAAGGTGCAAGTAATCATGAAGATGAAGTTGATGAAACTGATGAAGAAGCTGCTACCCGACTTGCAAGACAACAACGATAACGCCAAGAGCGAGCTGCAGCCCATGATAGGAGACCTGTTATTCCAAGCTATGAAAATGGAGGTAGAGGTGCTGGTCGTGGTAGAGGAAGAGGTCTTGGACAAGAGGGAAGTGATCATGAAGAATCTGAGGGAGAGGTTGAAGGAGAAGATCTCGAATAGCCCCAAAATGATGGCAATTATCGTCGCGGCAATCATACACATAATCAGCCCAGTGAGGAAAGATTTGGCAAGCTAAAATTCACCATGCCCAAGTTTGATGAAGGATCTGATCATGAAGTGTATCTTACATGGGAGTTGAAGGTTGACAAGATTTTTCGCTTGCATAATTATTCTAAGCAAAAGAAGATGGCAATGGCTGCTCTTGAGTTTGATAGTTATGCTCCAATCTGGTAGGAGTAAGTCCTCAATGATAGAGAAGAAGCTGGTCAAGGTGATGTACAAACATGGGCTGAAATGAAGAGAGAAATGAGAGCAAGATTTGTTCCTAAGCACTACCGTCGTGATCTTTTTGACAAGCTGTAGAGTTTGAAACAAGAAAGTCTCTCTGTAGAGGAGTATTATAAAGAGATGGAGAAGGCAATGATCAGGGCTAATGTGTATGAAGCTAAAGAACAATCAATTGCACGTTTCATGTCTGATTTACATTGTAATATTTAGCGCATTATTGAATTTCAGTAGTATCGTACTCTTATCGAGTTGGTACATCAAGCAAACAAAGCTGAGCGTCAATTACAGCAAGACATGAAGACCAATAGAGGAGAATTATTCAGTACACAAGGTACACCAAGTGGAAGCAAATTTACACCAAGAAGTAGTGCAAGCCGAGGTACAATCACCAACTCAAGTGGTGGTGCACGTACAAGTAATTATGGTGTTTCTAGTGGCAAAGAGCTGGCTGCTCCAAGTGAGAGGAGCAAACCTAAAAATTCATCATCTATATCAGTAGATTCTACAGCCAAGAGTAGTGGAATTCAATGCTTCAAGTATGGAGGTTGTAGTCATGTTATAAAAGAGTACCCAAACAACCGTATCATCATTGTTAATGACCATGGAGAGAATAAATCTGCTAGTGAGGAAGAACAAGATAATGTTAATGAGAAAAAAATTGAGGATGCTCATAAAGAAGAAGACCATAAATATTATGAGTTTGAAACAGGTGCTGCTCTTGTTGTAACTCAAATTTTGAGTGTACAAATGAAGGAGGCTAAAAATAGACAGCGGCACAATCTTTTCCAAACAAGAGTCAAGGTTGAAGGCAAGGTCTATAAGAAAATCATTGAAAGTGGAAATTGTCACAATCTTACTAGTAAAGAATTGGTTGAAAAACTTGGATTAAAGTTGCTGAAACATCCGCACCCATATTATGTGCAACGGTTAAACAACTTAGATTCCAGTAAGATTACACAAAGAGTGAAAGTTCCTTTCAAGATTGGTGAATATATTGACACGATAGAGTGTGATATGGCGCCCATGACAGTGTGTCATCTGCTGTTGGGAAGGCCATGGCAATATGATCATTCATCTCTACATTGTGGTCATACAAACAATTACACCATCAAGTGGAAAGGAAAGGAGTTGATACTCAAACCAATGACACCGCCGCAAATCCTAGCTGAGCACTTACAAAAGAGCTCCGATTGAGGATCGAGAGTGAGAAAGGAGGAGAGAAAAAGAATTTGAGTGCCCTTCACAAATCGATGAGTGAGAGCCACAAGTCAAATGTGAGAGATCAAAAGAAAAGAGAGGGAGAGAACTTAGTTATGATAGCCACCAAATCTGAAATAAGATATGTAAGAAAAAACCCAAATCAAGTACTCATTGTACTTTATACAAAGGCACATTACTTTCAGCTAACGACTTGACATCTGTCCCTAATGTTATTGTACATGTTTTACAGGACTACAAAGATGTTTTTCTGGAGGAAACACCTGCTGGATTTCCTCTCTTATGTGGCATTGAAGATCAAATTGACCTCATTCCTCGAGCTGCACTTCCTAACCGTCTACCATACCGCACCAACCCCGAAGAAACCAAAGAAATTCATAGACAAGTACATGAATTTTTAGATAAAGATTATGTGCGTGAAAGTTTAAGTCCTTATGCTGTCCCTGTTATTTTGGTGCCAAAGAAAGAAGGTTCTTGGAGGATATGTGTAGATTGTAGAGGCATAAATAATATCACTATTCGCTATCGACATCCTATTCCTAAGCTAGATGATATGCTTGATGAATTAGGTGGTTCTATGATATTTTCTAAAATTGATTTGAGAAGTGGTTACCATCAAATTAGAATGAAGGTTGAAGATAAGTGGAAAACTGCTTTCAAAACAAAGTTTGGGCTGTATGAATGGTTAGTTATGCCTTTCGGTTTAACCAATGCTCTTAGTACATTCATGAGATTAATGAACCATATCTTGAGAGCATTTATTGAAAAATTTGTTGTTGTTTACTTTGATGACATCTTGATTTACAGCAACACTTTGGAGGAACATGTTGGGCATATTCGACAAGTTTTAGATGTGCTTAGAGAGGAGAAATTATTTGCTAACCTTGAGAAATGCACATTTTGTACAGATCAGGTTGTGTTTCTTGGCTTTGTTGTTTCAAGTCAGGGAATTCAGGTTGATGAATCAAAGGTGAAAGCAATCAAGGATTGGCCAACTCCTGAAAATGTAAGTTAGGTGAGAAGTTTTCATGGACTTGCTGGTTTTTACAGGAGATTTGAGAGAGATTTCAGCACCATAGCTGCTCCCTTAAATGAATTGACAAATAAAGGTATTGCCTTCCAATAGGGTGAGCCACAAGAGAGCTTTCCAAGAACTGAAGAAAAGGTTGTCTGAAGCCTCCTTACTTGTGTTGCCGGATTTCATTAAAACCTTTGAGGTTGAATGTGATGCAAGTGGGATTGGAATTGGAGGTGTTCTCATGCAAGATGGACAGCCCGTTGCATATTTTAGTGAGAAGTTAGGAGGAGCACAACTGAACTACTCGATGTATGATAAGGAGTTGTATGCTTTGGTAAGAGTACTTGAGACTTGGCAACATTACTTATGGCCAAAAGAATTTGTTATTTATTCAGATCATGAGGCTTTGAAGTACTTGAAAAGCCAAGCTAAATTGAACCGTTGACATGCCAAATAGGTTGAATTCATTGAAACTTTTCCTATGTTGTGAAATACAAGAAAGGTAAGGACAATATTATTGCTGATACTTTGTCCCATAAAAATATTTTGTTGAACCAACTTGAAGTAAAGGTGCCAGGACTTGAGAGCATAAAAGAATTATACCCTGTTAATCATGAATTTTCAGGCCTATATGCAAAATGTACAGATGGAAAAGGATGAAAAAAAATATCATGTACATGATGGATTCTTGTTTAGATCTAACAAATTGTGTATCCCAAATTGTTCTGTTAGAATTTTGTTGTTATAAGAAGCACATACAGGAGGATTGATGGGTCATTTTGGATGAAAAAAGACCTATGAGCTGTTGGCTGACCATTTCTATTAGCCACAGATGAGAAGAGATGTGGATAGACTTGTTCAACGATGTGTCATATGGCACAAAGCTAAGTCAAAACTGAACCCCTATGGTTTATATACTCTGTTGCCTGTGGAAGACATTAGCATGGATTTTATTTTGGGATTACCTAGGACACAGAGGGGGAGGGGTTCAATATTTGTTGTTGTTGATAGATTCTTAAAAATGGCACATTTTATACCTTGTCATAAAAGCGATGATGCTTCCCATATAGCCTCTTTGTTTTTTAGAGAAATTGTGAGATTACACGGGATGCCCAGGACAATTATTTCAGACAATGACACAAAGTTTTTAAGCTACTTTTGGAAGATGTTGTGAGCAAAACTTGAAACAAGACTGCTATTTTCCACAACTTGCCACTCACAAACAGATGGACAAACGGAGGTGGTAAATAGAATACTTTCTACGCTGCTACAAACCTTGATAAAGAAGAACTTGAAGGAGTGGGAAGAGTGCTTGCCACATGTGAAATTCGCATACAACAGGGCAGTACACTCTACAACTAATATGTGTCCATTTGAAGTTATGTATGGTTTCAAACCGCTTACTCCGGTAGATTTGTTGCCATTACCATTGCAAGAAAGAACAAACATGGAAGCATCCAAGCGTGCTGCATATGTGAAAAAAGTACATGAGAAGACCAAGGAAGCAATTGAAAACAAGGCCAAATACTATACTGAATGGGCAAACAAACATCGCAAGAAGGTGTTATTCGAGCCTGGAGATTTGGTTTGGGTGCATCTTCACAAAGAGCATTTTCTAGAAAAGCGCAAATCCATGTTGATGCCATGAGGAGATGGTCCCTTCAGAGTACTGGCTAAAATCAATAACAATGCATATCAGATCAAGCTTCCTGAAGACTATGGTGTTAGCACAACATTCAATGTTGCTGATTTGACACTATTCTTTGGCTCGGAAGGATTAGAGTCGAGGACGACTCCTTTTCAAAAGGGGGAGGATGATGAGAACATCCCAGTCGATCAGCTGCCATCGCAAGTAAACCATGAAGTAACTCATGAACCGGTTACACAAGCATATGGCAAAGCAACACCAAACAATGTAAGCCATGTAATGGAACAAGGACCGCTTACGCAAAGCCGTGCCAAGAAGCTACAACAACAGGTGACTTCACTCCTTGCTGAAATTCACTTCAATGTAACCGAAAACTTTATATTACCTAAATCATATATATTATTGTTGCTCAGGTTCACATATGAGGAAATGGAGGATATTGAAGTGAAAAACGGTTACACCAAAGATGAGGAAGATTACATGGAGGATAACAAGGATGCTGCATAGGTTGAAGAAGGTTACGCGAACAAGACTATAGCTTACACAGCAAGAGCTGCAACTTCATGTGGATGAATGTACCCACCTGTGAAGTTCTAGGTGGCATAATATATATGGTTGGAAAGTTTATCAAGTCTATTTTCTAACGCAATAAACGGTGCATCATTTGGACTTCCCAATAAGGAGTTATGACTGTTTTAGTGGAGACTGCACAGAAGCCCAACTGCCACGCAAAGCTCCTCGGGAATTCATTTTGTGGAGACCTTTCAGCTAGCCTATCTTCATAAGCTCAATAGCCATTTCACACTCAACTAGGAGGGTTGTTCCTAGTATAAATTCCCCTTGTATCTAAGCTATTTGGCAGACAATTGATAATCGAATATAAACCCCCTTTTGTTCAGCTGTGTGTTAACAAATTCAAAGAGTGATCTTTTACCCCTTTGCTCTTGTGATTTCCTTCGCGGGATTTACAGAAGCGGCCGCGTCATCGGCACCTAATCCGTGCTCTTGGTCTATTGATTCTAGGTTGCGTAGGTTGGTTCCTTGAGAGTGTGGTTGGGAGAATCCTTGGTTCAGGCTGCCGTATAGAGACGGTGGTTGGCTCCTTGTGCATGTCGTCAAGTTACACTAGTTATCCACTGCTTGCAGCAAGTTATCCTGGCTGTTCTTCAGCTAGTTATCTTGTTCATGATCCTACACCGTGAAGATCAAGATCGAGCTTCATCAAGTACTCTCTTCGTTGGACTTCAAGGAAAGAACTATATGCACTGAGTTTATGCTAAGGGGTTCACATATAGGCTGAAGGTGCTGATCCCTGCTAAAAAAATTTATACCCAATGTCTGTGACATCAGGTCCAATAACTTGGTTCTGCCCCTGGTTCACACTGATAGTACTCGTCTTCAGAAGCAGCCTGAGGCAGGACCTCCATCGTTAGGGGGTGGACCTAATAGCACACCATGTTTGTCATTGTCATGGAGGTAGCCTGAGGCACGTGGCACTACAGGCAGCGACACTAATTCACACGATCAGAACTAATCTGTAGCAGACATTCATTCGACAAATTTGCACCAGTTCGATCGGACGTATGATAGTTACACGATGCACCAATACGATGTGGACTACTCTAGAGCAGACTACCCTGGAAGTTCATCGTCCACACAACACATGACACTAGTGCATCTACTTACGACTTCCCTTGTTTCAACTTTACTCTTCGTGGAACTAATCGAATAGTATAATTTTGTAAGTCTTGAGAGATAAGTTCTGATAGTGGGCTGGGAGTTCATTGTCCGCCCAGCACACGGTGCTGGTCTTGTGTTTGCAAATAAAGTTCACATTGCAATTCTACCTTCTGGCAACCTAACGAAACATGTTTAATTCCATAGGATACCAACACTTTGTCGTACAACTGGGTCCAAGAGATGTTCAACATGGACAAGATTGGGCCAAATATCCTGATGATGCAGTTGCCACTTATCATTTGTACTATGACTTGCACGACGTATGACTCTTCCTGATAGGCTGACTTTCCCAGAGGACCATATTAGTTGTGCGAGGAAGCGACTAACTGTGTACAACATAGGATTTTCGCACTTTGCACTGACCGTGTCAACATGTTGTTCCTATGCATCGCGTAGGTACCGATTATGTACTATGTACCACATGACCGTCTCGTACCATTCTTGTATGCATTCTATTACCATGCTTCATGATGATTGCATGCAAATATTGTCCAATAATTATGTAGTAACATATTGTACGTAATGATAGTCGGAGTGAACAAACAATGTGTTGGAGGCATCCAATGCCACCTCCTTTTGTGGACCGATGTGCCAACCCCCTTACCCCACCTCTCGCTACCAAGTAACAACACCATGCCACATCCTTCTCGGACCGCAATGACAGTATCATCACACCAGCTTTTCAAATGACGTGGCAACACTCTGTCACCTACTTTTTAGACTAATATAACAACACTCCGGCACTTGCCTTTTAGACCGACGTGACAACACTCTGGCACCTGCTTTTTAGACTGATGTTACAACACTCTAACACCTACTTTTTAGACTGATGTGACAACTTGTTGAGCTATACTGTATGTGAAGATACCTTCCTAGGGACGTGAGTACACTAGCATTCACCAAAAATTACTATCTCCTCTCTACACCTTAGCCGGCTATAAATCCACGATAACCTCCACCACTTTAGGCAACACTCCATTCGAACAAATTTGATTAACACATAGAGGAGGATGTCCAACCATACGGAGATGCTCTGAAAGTGAAAATAGGTTGCTAAGAAGGCAGCAACCTACCTAGACAATTCTTACAAGGATGCTCTTGTTCCACTAGAATTTTCACACCCACATTGTGATTGTAGTAAGCTGACATGGATCAAGTAATTTATGCATCGTAGTTCTACCACCCGGGCTTTCTACATGTGCAGGGATTATTGCATGAGTCATGTCTATCGATATTTCACATTGCATATGCATTTCAAACATAGCTAAAAATATCTGTGTATCGCAGTTAGAGAAGCATTGCTAGTTCTTCTAGTGGATGGATAGCCTAGACAACTATGACAAGGCATTCATTAGGTAGAAATACATACTAAACTATACAATTGCATCCAAAGCATTCACATGGTGGAAACCTTCCTCACCCAGGAGCTGGGAAAGGAAGGGAAAGGGACCAATGGATGGCCCTTCTGAACCATAGAATTGTGAGAGCCATGTTCCACTGATGAGGCATGATGACTACATAGCAGAAATTGTACATTGCCATTGCAACACAAATGCTAAGTATGGACTTGTCAGTGTAGGAAACCAAGATGGCTATGTTTGTGGGTACACCATGGTGTGGCCTCGTGTGAGTCTTCTATCGAGATTTTTATTCTACCTATTTCAAGTAGTACTAACTTCTTCATCTACAGCAATAAGGAAGAAGGTGCATGTGGGAATGGTGGATGACTAAAGTGGACATGGACCTTAAATGTACGGGCTTGCAACTATTGCTAGGTGGAAGGAGCACAAGCATGAATAGGAGAAGAGGAAATGGGAAGAATACATGGAGCGTATGAGGAAGATATATGGAGAATACCTTGAAGAGCAAAAGAGAGCCCGTAGGGAGGAGTAGGACGTATACCCACAAGCCTGACTTGATTTACATCCATCAAGTATTGTCCTTCCAAAAGGCGTATTTGTATCGTACTTGTAGTTCGGGTCTATGGTTCGTGCATGTTGCCATTTGTACCGTAGGAATAGCGAGACACATATATTAACCTAACCAAACCCTACGCATTATTTAATTTGCACCTTCATTATCAACTATTATGTCAGGCTTTAAATCTTATCTTCGCTACTCTATTAGTCCATTTGAACAAAAAAAATTACCCGAGTACTTTTGGTAATTGTAATTTTGTGTACCTTCCAAACCATTTGGCCCATTTATTTACAAAAGTTCAAAAATAGTCTACCATTGAAGATTATTGCAAACCGGGGTACCATCAAAGATTATTGAAAATCGGCCGCACCGAATATTATCAAAGACTGGGTGAAAATTATTAAAGACAGGCTTGATGAAAATTGTTTAAGATGGAGGGGGTAGCAAATAGTTTGGGGAAAAATTGTTTATGGCTAGTGGGAGGGTGGGAAGGGGGCAAACCAACTACAGTGGTGCACAACAGCACCACTTGCTATGCTCGTGCACTATGACAGGTGGTGCTGCAGTCAGGCAACATGGTAGGTGAGTGGTGCCATCGCTTGCCGTGCCCATTTGTCGCCTGCAGAGTTGGAGCGAGGTGCCATGGTGGCTACCTCCTACCCCCAATGGGATAGCACTGTAGGTGGCACATGTCGCTTGCCGCTGCTCTCGCGGTCATGGAGGGGGCAAGAATCGCAACTTGGAGCGTGAGGGGGCTAGATTTGAAAAAAAGTGTGCTACAGGGCCAAATATGCACATGCTCCACAGGAGGGAGGCGACAAAAGTGTCTGGGGCTTAGAATGATGTGGAGACGACATCCGAGACCAAGAGGGCAACCACGGCGTTATCGGCCATAACTGGGAGAAGACAATGGTGGCAACCGAAACAGGAGCGTGACAGCAGGGGTAGAGATGTGGCAGGCGGCGCCGGGAGGGATGGAGGGACGACGATGCTTGGGAATGAGTCTCTCATGCTGGTGGTGGGTGAGGTGAAAATGAGCTAGGGTTTGAGATGATGGATGCTTTTATATGATGGCAAAGGTGGGTAATTGCATCCAGCTTCAGTGGCAAAGGGTTAACTTCAACGTGCAAAAGCCAAAGGAGGTATTCACTGGCTTTTGGTGGCTTTGGCTTTTGGCAAAAGCTGCTTCCAAAAAGACCCTAAGTACATGCCAACAAAAGGAAATCTAAGCAGGACATATGAGGTGAAAATGAGCATTTTATGAAAATGGTGCAAATTCCGCTAAAATCAAACATACAAGTTTTCAAAGATTCTAAAAAATCATCAGCTATAGGTAAGAGCATTTCTATATTCATGCAAAATTGCAAGAACAAACTCAATACCAATTTGTCAAATCACCAGATCACCCCAATCACGGAGAACCAAAGTTCCCAACCCAATCACCCCAACTGGTTGCGCCGAGGATTCGAATGGCTCTGATACCAATTTGTCAAATCCCTAGATCACAAGAACAATCCGGAGCAGAGAAAAAAAAAATTTGGGATTGGAACACTTGAAACAACAGAGAAGGGTAAAGCTATCGAGAACACAGGAGAAAACTAGGGATACGGACTAAAGTGTCGGCGCAAAGATGTCCTCCTCTCTTTCTCCGAAAGTATTTATATGAGTACAAATCTCACATTAACATTAAGACAAGATTACAGTTAATGCACTCTGATTAATATGACTCTAAACTCCTCCCAAAAAGGAAGTCCATCCTGACCGTAGAAGCCAACCTCGAGAATAAGAAGATATCCAAATCGTCCAAGATGATTCCCCAATTCTTCAGTCTTCCGCTGGTTTTGACACGCTGCCCCGCCGCCTGCAGCCCTACTCCGCCACAGCGATGGCTACCGAGCAATCCTGCAACGTATGTTGTTTTCCTCACTTGCTTGCTTGGTGATGGTGTATTGTGCTCAATTTTGTGTTCAAATTATTTGTTGTTTTCCCATGTTTGTAATTGTAGGAATAAAGAAAGAAAACTGGTATAGAGGTTCTGTTAAATATGGAGGTTAAGAAAAGGAAGCTTTGAAACCTGAACTTTTAGAACCATAGCTTGCTTTCTGTTAAATATGTGCATTTGTGTTCACAGCCTGCGATAGTTGCCTCTGCTTTTGAGAATGTGATTATATGAAGGCTTGCTGATTGGTGATGCTCTTTTTTCCCCTTCATATGTGATGCTCTTTTTTTTTCCTTCATATGCTGATTGGTCATATCATCTTCTACTGTTGGCTGCTTGACAGTGGAGTTTAATTAGGTTAACTAAATACCGAATTAACTGAATCGAATTATTGTGGTTAATTCAGTGCGGTTTTTATTGTTCCATTAGTTATTTCAGTTTCTAGCTTGTAAAAACCAAAAATTTTATATCAAATAAATTACACCAATAAAAACCAAGTAAACTAAACGCTAAAACCGAATAAATCGAACGCCCACCCCTACCATCGATATCCAAATGTCAAACCTCCTTATCCCCTCCCCCTCGATGGAAGCATGTAAATAAGGATGCACAGTGGCGCTCGGCCAAGACAGCATGGTAGCGCTTGGCAAATGGTGCGCAGCGGATTTTTGCGGTGCACGGTGATCAGTGGTGGCGACAAGGCCATGGCAAGGTGCACGGCGGTGCTCGCCTTGATGGCGTGGTGACGAGGCCGTGGCAGCTCTCAGCTTAGCGGAGCGCAGCAGCACGATGAATTGGGTGATGAGGCATGCGGCGGCACCACACACACGGCCATTAGCGAGTTCTTTGACGAGTGGCTGGCAGGCGAGTAGGCGCAGATACAACTTGCGAATCAATACGGTTGAGGAGCGCGTCAACCACGTTAGTGTTGGGCACGATCGAGTGAACGCGGTCGGGTGCTCCCACACCCCGATGCCGCAGGTAACGGTGGCAGCATCTCTTTCTTGTCGTCCATCTAGTCAGTGAGCTAGAGCGTCCAGTCCTTGGAACTTGTTTTGAAACCTCATATTTTATTTTTCAATCTTGCTTGATACTTTCTGAAACTTGAAGTTTGTTTCTTCAAATTCGGTTGGAACTCTCTTGAAACTTTAAATTTCAGTTTTAAAACCAATTTTTAGTTTTCATACTTGAGTTTCACCTTTTGAGATTCTCTAAAATGTGCTAAAACTCTCTGAAATTTACATGAAACTGTCTGAAACCTACATGGAACTTGTGAAAACTTTGGTGAAACTTGACCTTGAAACTTAGCTGAAACATAAAACCTGGCCGAAGCTTGCTAGGTAAATGCATGGAGTAGGAGCCTCGTGAAGGCTTAAGGGGTACATGCAGGCTCTTGGAGAACGTCGCAGGACATGTGTGGCCGTGGAGATGCGTGGAGAGTATCTCAGGGGAGCACATCGAGGTTTTCGTGCGCTCCCGCGTGCGGAGGAGGTAGGTGATGAGGTCTCACACATGCTCCGGCCGGGCAGACGAGGAGGTCATTGAGCGTGCGGATGAGGAGGCCGGCGAGGGCTCACGCGTGGGGGAGGTGGCCAAAGATGCGCGTGCGGAGGAGGCCAAGATGGTGGAAAATATTCGCATGGAGGACGATGACGAGACCGTACAAAACAGATCGACGATGTACACCTAATCCGTTGTCTTGATGTTGCACGGTATACTGTAGGCTAGTTGCTCTCTTAGGAAAGTGGATGAGGTGTGAGGGACTTTGGCGGAGCGTCTAGGGAGAATTTTATTACTCTTTTGTTAAAATGTAGATCAACATCCAATGGATCTCATCCTTCCACAAAATCATATCTTAAAAAATCTACTTGAAAAGAACAAAGTTTTGAGTTGAAATTTTGAATCATTTAAAGGTTTTTCCGATTAAAAGTTTTTCTGAATCACATTAAAGTTTTTTAAATCAATTGAAAGTTTACGAATCAAAATTTGTTTGAATCATTTGAAAGTTTTTTTTGAGCCAGTTGAAAGATTTTCAAACCATTTGTAAGTTTTTTAACCAGTTGAAAGTTTTTCAAATCATTTGGAAATTTTTTGAACCGATTTTTTTAACCATCTTGAGCGTGCATACCCAACAAAACACCTTAGTACTACTTGGAAATTTCCTTTTTCCCTAGCGGAGCGAGGAAGGGCTTAGGAAAGTGGATGAGGTGTGAAGACGGCAACTTAAGCAGAACGTACAGGATTATTTGATACTCTTTTTCTCTTGTCTGTGCTGTTTGCCATCTACATTTGCCTTCTTATTCTTCTCCATTTGATCACAACAATGTGCAGTTTACAAGAAATATGAAAAGCGCACATTCTTGCTCTTCAACAATATTACGAATATTCTGCACATAGTATTGAAAAATAAGAGAATTTCAGTTGTCTTTGAAATTGAATGTTTGGCATCCATCGTGAGACAAAAGGGCATACGCTAATTTAATACTAGCCTAATCTCATGTTCAAAAGCTTCCACCATCAACATGCTGATTCGTCAACTGTTTCCGAAATAATTATCAGCCCTTGTATCAATAACCTGAAGAAATTAATAGGAGAATAATTTCTTTATTGAACAGAAACATGAAATACAACAGAATTAACATGAGCTCTACTTACATCAAATTTGTGTGGATTCTTTTGGCTGTCGCTTATAAGTTATGGTTTAAATTTTTGTCTATTCGTAAGAGGTAGTACGTATAACGAAATAGTTGTATACGATTTTGATCGATACAAGCTGAACTCAATACATTTTTTACTACAATCTTTCTGTTGACCCTATTTTAAAAATACACTATTTAAAAATTAATTACTATAGTATAAATCATAAATCTTAAACTATAAGTGAAAAAAAAACCCAGCCAAATTTTGGCAAAACCGGCGTCCATGGAACCCTTGGAACGAATGATGTAACCAGAGGGCATTTGACGGCATGCAACTGTCCACGGAGGACTGTCCACGGAGGATATTGATTGGGCAGCTTCGGGAACACTTGACGCACAAATGAAACAGCACGGCCCTAATGGAGAAAGACAGAAAAAATACTCGTCGCAAAAGGAAAAAAAAAGAAAGAAAATAACAGAGAAACAGAAGAGAGCATCCAACTGTCCTACGGCCGGAACGTCGCAGCGGCACGGTTGCGGCCTCGCGGGACGAGAAACAGGCGCGGATAGGAGTTGCAAAAAAGGCTTGTTAGTGTAGTTCATTGGCTCATTAAAAATTATTTTAATTATATTTGTTAATTAATTAAATATTAAAATAAGTTGATATTAAATGAATTTGGATTTTGTTCTAACTCAGCTCGATTCGTTAACTCGTTTCTAAAAATATTTTCAAACTATATATAAAATAATATTAAATTAAATTATACTAATTTTACAAAAAAAATAGATAAGACGAAAGCTAGGCTTCATATCCACTCCTAGGCGCGGAGTCCTGTCGCGTCGTTGCCCCAAGGCTATTCCCGTTTGGCTTTACCTCGGTTCTGGCAATCTTGTCGGTGCGGGCCGAGTAGGAGTGGGCCTTGTGCACTTCGGTTGGCAGAGCCGCACATGCGTGCACACACCACAGGCACATACATAATTCTCCCAAAAACAAAACAAACGCAAGCACTGATGCTATTTGGTTTGCACGGTCATTACGGGGGAGCTGATAAGTTAGGAGAACTCAAATAAAGATTCGAATTATCGATGAGCACTATTTATTAAACTAATAAACTATAATAAAAAAATGTAGCTCAAAAGAACAGATCCATCATCTAACCAAGTTTCAACTATTTTCTTATCCTATGTTCATATTAGCTTCTGTTTAGAGAATCCAAACAGAAACTAGAAATTAATATGAACACACAGCTTCCCAAAGTGACTTCCTAACTCCTCTTACTTTGAAGATAAGGCAGAAAGTATGCATGCATCACATACCTCACTCTTCTCGCTTTCGTATCGCGCACGCATCTTTCTCACTTTCTCTACCACTCATATCCTCCTTTTAAAGTCACTTTTTTTAGCTGTTACTATTTATTTTTAGCTAAAAACCATCAATCACAATCAAAAACTATTAGTTACATCTAATAAAGCTTATATGAATAGGAATTTAGTTTTAAAGGCTATAGTCGAAGATCCACTTGGAGGTAGGGTCGCAGGGGCCCATCCCTTGTCCCCATGGGGGTTGGGGATCACGGAAAGCATACCCTCAAACGGTCTCGCAGGGCTCATGACCCACACTAGCAGTCCATGTAATTATTCACCTAGACAAAACCAGAAGATGGGGCCCATCCCTTGTCCCCATGGGACTCAACCCCACGATGATCCTCGAATGGGATTTAAAATAGACTAAATAATTTTTAAAAATAATAATGCTGATTTTGTTTATTTATTTATAATTATTTAAGTATATCTCGCCATATAGTGCACCTTTGCATATAGGGTACCAGATTTTAATTCAACAAACAAAAAATTCCTAAACAGTAGCATCCAGATGAAACAACCTCAAAGCAAGCAAAATTTTGTTGTTTTGTTTATCATACATAACTAATATGAATCAGTAAACACAAAGCAAAGCAATCGATCTTAACTTACCTAACAACAGTCAGTGTACTGACTTAAGGCAATACAAAGAACACTTCCTATGAAGCAATCCAACAAACAGATAGCATGCCAAGTGAATAGGGAAATAATTACCATTGAGATGAACCAGATTAGGGCAAAGGAGACGTCGAGGTGACTCGAGTCCGTTATCGCTGCGCCAATACTCGGCGCATGCCATGAGATGATCGTACTTGAGAAGGAAATCAAGGAATGCCAGGCAAGAGAATGGAGCGCGTGATTAAAATATAGTTTTAAAATATATATTCTAAGATTCAAGTTTGTTTATTTATTATAAGAGATCATATTCTTCGTGGGCCTGTCCACCGGGGAATTGTCACCTACTTGGAGGAGCACCGTACCAAACGTACGCACAGCTTCCACCCGGCCCGGATGTCTTCACCACGACAGGAACTAACAACGGCCCCGTCCTCCGGTAGTGCTCGAGAAGCACGTGTTTCTGCGCGCCACAGCAGCGCGCGTCGGCGAATAATGTTGCTGTGATCGAATACGACGGATAGTAGTGAAACCGAGGTCACCGAAAGCTGCCTGTTTCAGCGCCCAACGAAGACGGCGGCGCCACCACGCCAATCATCTCCTATCAGGAGTACACTCCTATTAGTTTGAGCCGCATCTATCCATTGGAAACAACGTCTTCTGCACAAACGTCTCGAAAAATGGAACTTCTCACTGCATATGCCTTTTGCCCTTCCTTTTCGCCGTGCAGGAGGACTGTTCTGAAATAGTTGTGTCATAATGAAGAACTGTTCGAGGTTTGTACTCGACCAGCTGTAATACATTGAATACCCAAGAAATGGTCTGCTGATCTCTCCTCTTGTCCCTCTGATGTTCACGTGTACCGCTCAGCACAACAATGCCAATCACATCATATCGCCCATCAGACGCTATGCTTTCGGAGAAACGAGGATAGCCAACGCTGAAGATGCAAAGGGCCTGCTGTTGCTGTACAGCTTCGTCTAGTTCAGGTAAACATGCCGTTTTGCGTACCTGACTAGGAGAGTTCAACCTCCGACGACTATAGAATCTTGCATCTCTGGATCTTTTATCGCGACAGGATGGATTTTTCTGTAAGGTATCTGTGGTCCTTACGACAGTTAGCCTTCCATATTGTTGACATTAAAAACATGCTAGCTAGTATATAGCTAGCTGGAGATGAAACAGAGCGTTGCATCTTGCAAACTAAGCCAACTACATCAGTTGTATTAGTTGGACATTGTGTAGGTTGATATTACCCAATCAGTAGCAGATTGGCAGAGGTGACACTAATCTACCTCCGTGGAACCAATTTTTAAGGCCTGTAGCATTGCAAGAGGGAGGTTTTAATCGTTGCTTCCCTATTTTGTGTGCTTATTTCTTATGCTCTGTGGTCTTTCTTGCCAAAAAAAGGGAAAAAGAAAGAAAGAAACAAAGAATAAGAGTTCCTACTATTTACCTTCGGCAGGACCTGCCCAAAAACGGAAAAACCTCTTAAAGCTGAGTCTAGTCGTTTAACAGCTGACCTGCATATATTGGTTTTGGTGAATGATGTTTCTCCCCCCAGGAGAACGATCTTATTGATATGCATAAAGTCATGCCCTTGGCCAACACAAATTACACCCCTGCATTTTCTTTTTTCTGACACAAGTAAATCAGGACAAAGTTACTCAAACTAAATGAAATGAAACATATAAACCCTTTATTATTTTCACCTTTATTTAAGAATGAAGAGGGATGACGTCTCCTTTTGATCATCAATCCCTCGTAAGGAGCAACATCGATGTACATACAAAGAACAAAAAGGGAAAAACAAAAGGACGGATTAGGTGTGGGGAGTGAGATCAACGGACCTCTAATCATATGGAGCCTACCACAATCACAAGGAGATCAGGTTCACATGATCAAGATCTACGGTACGGCGGCACATGTGTATTTGTATGTACATTTGGTGATTTGGTGTGGGCAGGGTTCTCAGCCATGTAGCAGTGTGGATGCAGGTGGGGAAGACAAGGTCATGAGCAACAATGCAGCCTCCTCCACTCCCATTAGAAGCCTCTTTTTCTGAACCACCTGCAGGTTGCTGCTACTGCTGCTGTTGCTATCACTGTCTTTTACTTCAGTTGCCTCACCATGCTGCTGCTGCTGATGCTTCTGGTCTAAGCCTAGCTCTTGCCTCCTCTTCTTCCGGTACCGGATACCACAAGCGTTGCAAAGAGACTGCAATCAGAATTGAAAGAGTTAAAAGCCTACATTCAGTTTATCATCACACTACAGTGAAATTAAGCATCAAAGATTTTATTTATGCTCAAAGTTTTACCAGTGTGTAACACATTATTTTTTGGTGCTAGCTAATGGTGCTACCAGAAACACATTGAGGAAAACATGAAGGACAAAACTGAAAATAGTCATATTAGAAGAATCGAAATCGAAATGGATAAAGTATCTCTCTTCCTGCACACAATTGGCTTGGTGGTTAGCACTGCTGCAAGGAACATCTCACCTAACCTCCAAGTTGCAATCAAACTGAATAGAGAGAGGTCATCAAGACTAGTCATATTATGATTCGACCAAAACCTAACTTCCGAAAGCATATTAGTTTCAATGATCGTATGGACAACCCATCGTGTAAAAAAGCAAAAACTGACGACCTGGAGCGCATAGGCTAGAGATGGTGGAATGTGCTTCGATCTTTCGCTGGCTACGATTAAAAAATATGCTAGATGGACACCAATTTGACTATCTTGCAACTCTTGCTTCGATTTTATCACACCTGCTTTAGATTTCACTCTATTATCCAAATGACTAAACTTCAATTTAGCATTGACCCCCCCCACACACACACACCCCAAAATCATCCATCCTTGTATCAGGATGCCTCAGAGAACAAGAACTTCCCTATGGATTAGATCACATTAAGAACAAAAAACACTTACAAGGCCACACCCCCAAAAAGAGAAGGATCGCGTGTATTCTAAATAGTAGTAAGAACTCTAATTTCGTCTGATCAGAGTAACATACAAAAACTTATCTAAGAAGAAGCCTTACATGACCATATGAAATAAGCAACAACTATTTGCAGCAGAAGCAGGGGCACGTATCTAACTATGTTCTTCAGGATGATCAAATCAAATAGCAGAAGTAGAGGCATGTATCTAACTATGTTCTTCAAGATGATCAAATCAACTATGTAGCCAAGAATCCCCAATCTGTTTGACCCTGATCCTGATCAACAGTACTGAATAGCAAACAAGGAGACGATAAGGAACTCACCCTAGGCCCGGTCGGTCCACCGCGCCACATGGGCGTGGTGGTGGTGCGGCATTCGATGCAGCTCCTCCGCCCTTCGTCCACCACCCCGATCCCATCGACCTGCAAGAACAGCAAACAAAAAGGAGCAGAATTGAGCCAAAACAGGTGAGCTAAAGACCACAGAACACGAGGGAACAAGAAAGGAGTGGGGGAAGAAAGAGAAGAGCCGGATGCACCTTCCGATCTGAGGAACCCATCGCCGCGCCGGATTACAGACTCGATCGGTGGTGGCCGGATTGGTTGGCGAATTTAATTATTTCTTCTTGCTTGGTTGCTCTGTTTATTGAAACGTGTAGTGAAGAGTAGTTGCGGAGGAAGAAGAGAAGGCGAGAAGGGCGGGGGCGGCGGTCGGGGCAGGGCGTGGAAGGCAGGGGAATCCGTGGACCCTCCACTTTTCCACTTTTAAGAACAAAAGGCTAGAGAATAACAGTGATATAGAATAAAAATAAACTATAAATCATCATTCTATATTATAATATCTAATTTGATATATCTATCTTAGATAGGATGACTTATAATCATATAAACTCACTGCATTGTATACTATTTGACTTTTCTTCTCAATATTAGAGAATCCCCTTCCAAAGAAACTAGCCTACTTTTTTATTGAAATTACAGAGAGGATGTATACTTACGCACATGACACTCACACCATACACACCACAAACAAACGTGTACGTCTTACTGAAACACACGCTAAGAAGCCTACCTATGTATGCAAGAGATAAGAGAGAAGGTGACATGGTATTTGAGATTGAACATAGAAAGATATAGTGGTTGTAGTTTTTGTTTGGAATTTAAAAGTAAGTCGGTTTTATGGTCCTTGGAAATTTTGGAAGCATTTTCATGTGAACGTCATGTGATTTTCCTAAAAAAACCAATGGTACTCTCCCTAGTCTCCGAACTTGCTAGCAGCTACCTAAGAAATATGCGGTGAGACTTAATGATGTTTGAGAATTAATATGTTTTCGTATTTGATAATATAAACATATCACGATAATATAAACATACATGATAAAAGAAACAATGGTCAAAATTGCATATCAGAGATCTAAAAATTAAAAGGTCAAAAAATTATGACGGAAGAAAGAGTTTCTAGCAAAATAATTAACATTGTCTTAGTTTGTTCTTTTACTAATTTAGGGTATATATGACATCTACCACCTCAGGTCACAAAAAAATAAGTTGATGTTTAGGACATTGACAACATGTTCATAATACAACTTTGTTCACCAATTTCTATTCAGAGGAATTTGTAAAACCTAATAAAATTATAATATTGTAAAAGTATTTTTGAAACAAATTTATTAACATCATTGTCATGTGTGCAATCTAAATATTCATAAATATATTATTATTATTCAGAATTAAAATAGTTTAACTGCTCGCACTGATTCTAAGACGCCTTTCTGGTTGTTACTGTTCATGGTTACAAGTTAAATTGGAAATAAAAAAGGCGGAAGTTCTTAAGAAAACTACATGCCTATGAGATCTATTGCTTCAGTAGAAGATTAGATAAGGTGTCATCGATGTGGCTCTTAAAAAGTGCTAACTGGTCAAGGAACTCTCCATAGCTAGCGTCCTCATGTCAACGTGCCCCATATATACAGCAGAGCTCACAAAGCTACCTTAATTTTAACATCGCTTCGGTTTCAAAAGAGAATATCTGGAACTCTCTCAGTATCTTTTTAACTAATTTCTTCCATTAATGCTACGAGGTACACTACATAATTAAGTTGATGTGTTGCACAAGTCACACACACGTGTGTGTGTATATATTAAAATGACACAAGAATTCAATATCGACATCTAGACAGTGATTTAGTTAGTTCTTTTATTTATGAGTATAACAAAAATACATTTACGCATACACACAACATCACATACACTCATGCATCCATATGGGCGTGTCCAACGCACACACTAAAATAAGGCGGAGACCAAGTTTTGCAGAGTGCAGACACACGCTTTGACTACTAACAATCCATAAACGTGTGTACTCAAAGATGCACTGTTTATACGAACAATATCAAAAGGTTTTGTTCATATAAATAGTAGTCCCATAAATGTTGGACACACACTAAAATAAGGCGGAGATCAAGTTTTGCAGAGTGCAGACACACGCTTTGACTACTAACAACCCACAAACGTGTGTACTCAAAGATGCACTGTTTATACGAACAATACCAAAAGATTTTGTTCATATAAATAGTAGCCCCATAAATGAGGTGCCCCAGGTTCGAGCCCGAGTGGATAGGTTGCACGACGGCAAAACCACACTAACCCATTTAGGCTCGGTCCTCATGTTTTAGATAGTTTTGATAACACACTGTTTATTTAGACCGACCAATTTTGTGGAATCACCAAGCAAGCACAACATAATAATCCTACTAAAAAGAAGCAGGGGCTTCAGGTCCCTTTTCCTTTTCTTGTCGCTATTATCGGAATGAAACTGAAGTAATTAGAGAAGTGTAGAACCAAACAAAGCAGTTATTAGGGTGTTCGTTTTAGCGATGACTTCTAGTTTCTGGTTAAAATTTTACTGTAGTTGGTTTTTTTTTGCTGTAGCTGAGTTGACTTGTTAGGTATAATTAAATTTAAAAAAATGTAAAAAATAGAAAAAACATGTTTGTCCATCACGGACAATGCAAAGGAATATGGGGAAAAAAAGAAAATACAAAAAAGCTTAAAAATCTAAAAAATTATAAAAAAAATAAATTACTGAATAGTGAAAAAAATTGAAGCTAGAAGCTGAAATTGAAACGAGCGGTGCAGGCCCACCGAAAAGGATAAGCCAAAGATGACGTCATAGCTTACCGGTCATCACATGGGCTTGGCGCTCACGCTATCACGAGCTATTAGTTTTTCTACCACATAAAGATGGTCACAATCTAATTTTAAAACAAAAATATACTAACCAACTTTTTATGTTCTCAGCTGGATGGTTCACTGCTCTGAGAATGATTTTGTAGAGCATGTCTCGTATTTAAAAATAAGCTGCGCTGCCTTAACTATTAGCTCACAATTATATTAATTGCTTTAGCGCACCAAGTATATCTAGAGCAAATTAATAATAAAAGTCCCAATAAGTGACTTATATGATCCATGAAGGTGTTTGATAGAAATGCTTCAAACGAGTAAAAACACACAATTCTAGGGAAGTTTACCGATACAACTATTTTATAATTAAAATATAATTATTTGGAGCCATCATGTTTGCCTAAGGCTCTAGAAATTTTCTTATTAATCATATACAATATAATACCTTTAAGCAAAATTGCAAATGATTTTCGGTAGTTTGGGCAAGTTATAGTTTTCATTGAGAACTTGTTTTCAAGATCAAGCGTGAATATATAACAATCAGATACATCGAACTTAATTCGGAAAGATGCTAAGATGTATGTTGTATGTTCCTCAGTAAATATGTATGTAAACTCTCAAAGAATGACTTTGCAATAATCTATCAGTGACTCTAGGCTTACGCCCAGTTTGGAATATGGGAATTTTATAGAAATTTTAAAGAGAATTACATAGGAAGTTTGGTTTGTTAAAAAAAATATAAGAATATTTTGTTTCATATAGGCTCTTAATCTATTTAGTATATTTTTGTTCTAAAAAAGCCTTATTTCAGATCATTACCCATTCTTTTGCATCAAATATAAGTAGGCCCTTGAAAAAAAAATAATCCCCAAATTTTGCGTCGAAACAATAAATCTACAGGACTAAAAAGTAAACTTTTTGGTTTACCTGCGATCAATGATATTGGCGTTGATTTGGAAAATCCATCGGAGACTTTTTTTTTTTAATAGCAGTCACATGGTAATACCATGATGGTATATTGGTATCACGATGGAGACTTCCTATCGTATCTCTTCTTTATGAGCACCCACCATTGAAGAACACAACGTCCAATCCGAAAAACCAAGAGCTAAGTTGCCCAATATAATTAAGTGCATAAATATAGGTTAGTAGTTAGGAAGGGGGGAAATTAGAGTGAAAAACAAAAAAAAAAGTACTCCGGCAATGAACAGGGGCAAAAGTGGAGCACACACCTAACGTCTCTTATCGTTTGTCGCGCGACATTATATTCCCTCCTTTCGAATTCTTCTTTGCTAAGTCGAGCTGTGAGTCAAGTCCAGCAACTATTTGTTTCATTGTTGCATGAAAAACACAAGATGATTGTTACATGAAAACTAGTATCTGTAACTAGTATCTCTTCTTTCCACTACGGCGTGTTTCTTCGCTTTTTCAGCATGTATACTCTTTAGCCAGCTCAAACAACTAGTATCTGTTTTCATCGTTACATGAAAACTACTAGAGCTTATTCCTCCACCAAGGCATTTTTTTTCGGTTTTCAGCGAATGTTCCCAAGATTGGGCTTAATTGCAAAATGTACTTTGTTACTACGTCTAATCACAAATATGATATGCTCTCAATATAACTTCGACCACCTAATTCTAGTGTACTACATTTTGTAAATAGCTATCTGTAACAAAAATTCATATCCATGTACCTTTCATAGATACAGCATATTCATCAAGGAACGCTCATCGCAGTACATGACAACCCCAAATGCACCTCTTAAAATAGTATATTGCTACAGCAGCAAAACATCGAAGCTGTACCGGGTGTGTCCAAAATTCAGTTCAGAATTGAGATGACTTGTTCAAACTTAAATTGGCCCTTGATCTAACCATGCCTGTTAGGCAAATCCACCAACCGGACCCATCAACTCCAAACCAAACAAGGCTTCAACCAGAGCCCTCACCCAGAGATTTCTGATAGAAGCAACACCCAGATCAGAGGATAGATGACCGACGTATTACAACGAAGCTTAACTAATATAATAAACAAAGGCTAAAATTATAAGCTCATGTAGGATCGCCACTCTCAGTGTTGAAATATAAGTAAATTGCTCATTTTTATCATCAGCATAAGACTTTTAGTGAACTGATTGGTGTATGCAACTCAATATGGTATTAGAGCTAAGAAGTTTCGAGTTCAAGACCTGGCTGATTCAATTAAAAATAATAATTGCAATCTACTTCTATTCACGTTTTAAGCCTGAGGGAGATTACTCATGAGGGGGAATATTGAAACTAATTGCTCGTCTTTTCTTATCAACTTAAACTTTTGGGTGAATTGATTTGTATATACAACTCAATACTCATGTCTTATTCTTTTTGGTTTTTGGATTTGGTTTTTGACTTTTGATTTCTCCGAAAATCGAAAAGCCAAACGTCGAAACGAAGTAGTTTCTTAAAATAGATTCTCTAAATGACTTTTCGAGTCTAAAATTGTGTACACTGTCTATGTCTGTATCTCCGCCATCCGCTATCATCTCAAAAAATATAGACAAAAATTATCAATCACATCTAAAAATTATCAACCATGGTATAAAAAAAGACCCAACTCTGCAGGTGTAAAATATGACAAGTTGAGAAGCTTTGTCCTAGCTTGTTAATAGCCTTTTGGAGCAAAGCGATTGCAATCCAAGGCTCTCCCAGCTGTCAGCCGCCCGTATATGCGCCAATCATCCAAGCATGGGTTTCAACTTTCTAAATCCTGTGATGATTGGATGGATGGTAGAAAGGAGATGAGATGCAGGCCAATAATGGGCACCGTACCGCACGCAGCAGCGCACATACCCTCCCGGCCGGAGAGCATGATTAGTAGTAGCACTTTGCGCTGAAGAATCTTCGGCGAAGAAGCAACGCATGATTGGATATCAGACTGGAAAGATGGTGTTTCAATCAGAAGATTTGCGCAGAAGAATCTTCGGCGAAGAAGCAACGCATGATTGGATGATCAAACTGGAAAGATGGTGTTTCAATCAGAAGATGACCACTTGTCTGCCTGCGAAAGAGCTAATAGCTATCATACGGTTAATTGCGCAAAAGGCGGTAGAGAAAGTGATCAAAGCAAGAGATACCACAGAACAATCTCAAATAGGCATCAAGAGATTAATGCCCCGTTCTAAATAATGATGGACTTCTGATTTCTAAAAGACAAAAATTATTTAGAACATGTTATCTTCTTCACACAGTTTTTCTTTTTTTTTTTTTGTATTATCTGTAGAGATATATGGTACTTTTTTATTTCCTTATTTTTTTATTTTTCTTTAATTGAATACATAAAAAAAAGATAACAATTGCTACAGTGGTATTTTAGTTAAAAACCACAACACTTTGAAATAGGACCTAAAGTTGGCTTTTGCTTTCAAAAAGCCAGAAGCCCCCTAAACAGGCTAGCTTCAACACAGCTTTGGGGAGAAGCTAAAAGCCAGCTTTTGGAAAAATGAACTAAAAGATGAAAGCTGAGAGAGAGGTGCTTTCCTGGTTTTGGTGAGTTGAAGCTGAAATATTACCACTAAGGGGGGCGCTCGTTTTAGCGATAGTTTTTGGCTTTTGACTGAAATTTTACTGTGGTGGCTTTTTTTACTATAGCTGATTTGGCTTTTTGGGTATAATTAATTTTAAAAATGTAAAAATAGAAAAAAAACATGTTAACCCATTAGGGACAATACAAAGGAACACGAGAAAAAAAGAAAATACAAAAAAGCCTAAAATATCTAAAAAATTCAGAAAAGACGAAATACTGAATAGTGAAAAAAAGCAGAAACTAGAAACTAGAAACAGAAACCGAAACGAGCGGGACCTAAAAGTTGAGGGAAAAATTACAAGCCCCCAAACAGGCTAGCTTCAATGCAGCTTTGGGGAGAAGCTAAAAGCTAGCTCTTGGGAAAATGAAAAGATGAAAGCTGAGAGAGAGAGAGAGAGAGAGAGGTGTTTTCCTGGTTTTTCGTAGGTTGAGACTGAAACATTGCTACTAAAAGTTGGTGAAAAAACTACAACTGTTTTTCAACTAGAAAGCCAAAGGTAGCTTTTCAACTAAAAAGACAAAAAAAAAAGCTTTTTAGCCAGAAAGACAAAAACTACATCTCCTCTAAACAGAGGTCCTATTCCAAACAATGATGACATCTAGTTCCAGAAGTCAATAATGCTTAGGCACCGATCAGTTTGGCTGCGAAAACACTGTTCAGCGATTAAAACACTGTAGCAGCGATTAAAACACTGTAGTATTTTTGTCACGTAGTGAATTTTTTTTTTGTTTTTTGAGTTTTTTTGCGTTCCGATTTTTTTCTTATATTCCTTTGCATTGTCCGCACTAGACTAGCAAGCTGTTTTTATTTTTACATTTTTTAAAATTTAATTATGCCTAATATGCAACTCATTTCTGATGTTTTTTCATTGACATACATGATTTTTTCAAAGAAAGCCAAAAGCCATCGCTATTCGATCATGTGTTAGAATGCGTTAACTTGCCTTTTTTTTCTTTTTTCCTTTATATTATATGTGGAGATATAATATTGTTTTTCATTTTTTTTCTATTTTTCATTTATCTTCTTTGATTAAATACCTTAGAGGAATCTAAGCTAAAAATCATAGCACTTTAGTACAGGCCTAAGTTCGGACACTTTTCTTGAACAGCATTCTTATTTCAAGCGTGAATGATAAGGCATAGCCAGGCAGCCAGCCGGTATACATGCGTTGCGCAATAGACAATGTTTGTTAAGAAAAACTGCGAATAGACTCGCATAGGAATCCCAAAACCCACTGACTTTCCATACGATTAGTTAACAACTTTAGCGAGCGAACAGAGTTTTACAACACAGAAATGCTTTGGCAACGACTTGGAGAAAAACGAACCCCATATACCGAACCATTCTTTTTTACCTCCACAGGCATAACAAACGTTCACGCTGCAGGCTAGAGGTAAAAACCACAACCAACTCCGACAACACAAAGCGACAAGATCATGAGGCTGTTTAGTTGGGCTAAAATTTGATAACTTATGACTGAAATTACATTATAGTTAATGGTGACTTATTTGGTAAATTAATTTAAAAATTTTAAAAATAGAAAAAATAGGTTAACCCATCATGTATAATACAAACAAATACGAAAAAAAAGAACAAGTAAAAAAGCTTATGAATAGTAAAAAATACCGAAAAGTTAAAAAAATAAAAATTATGAATAGTGAACAATAAACCAGAAATTATAAGTTCAAACTCAAATAAATGGGCCGCATGTTGTCTCTGAGTTCCGGTCTCCATTTTCTCATATGGAGGAGAGCCATAACCCAGAGCGCCATAAGCCGCACAATAGCAGTGCAGCTAATTGACCTGCCCCGACCCGCTTTCATTGGGACAAAGATCAACCATGCAGGACGACTGCCTGGGATGAAGCCGACAGGACCCAACCATGACTTCAATAAAATGACTCCCCCAACTTGACTAGCCCCGAAACAAACAGCTAGGGCACACCTTCACCTTCCAAATGGGAGTCTGCGCAATTCAAGAGTTCCATAAACACCACTTTAATGGCAACATACCAGACAGGCAGGCAGTCCTCCAATTCAAATCACTAGTAAAAAGAGCATACCTTCTGCCAAAGTTGCATCCACCCGACCGAACAGAGGCTGGCTCATTTCCAAAGTGGAAGCAGTCTGAGGGGCAATCCCCTCAGGGCATAGCAACATTTTCCTCCTCTACCCAGCATGACTCGAGCAACTTAACTGCCTTCTTATATGTACTCCCTATTGCAAAAAACATACAAAAAAATAGAGACAAGAGACACAAATTTTTACGTGAAAAATTCTTTTGGAAAAAACCATAGATGTTCGAAGGCAAATCACTATAATAGGAGAGATTATAATGGAGCACTTCGTTCTATGGACTACTGAGGTACATATATAGTGCAAGAGAAAAAAGTCCCATATAGAGAGGAAACAGAGTCATAGTCGGTTACTACAGATTGATACCACGTTTGATACAAACTGTGTATATACATGTTATGCCAGAACTGGCATACGATAATGAAGTGTCCTACACGGATATGATATGAATTCGGATCAGCTTTTCAATAATCTCCATATTAAACCGAATTCCCTCCAATAGTCGAAGAATGTGATAAACTCCTTCAATAAAATTAGCATGTACACTTTAAGCGTCGAAAATCCAAAAGACTAGTGAATAATACCATCTAAGTCTGAGCAAAACTCACACTTAGATGTAGGAACTGGCTTTGTCAACATACCAGCAGGATTATTATGAATACTTATCTTAATGACTTTAATATCACCTTAAATAATGACACCTCAAATATATTGATACCTGATATCAATGTGTTTTGTTTTCTTATAGAACATTTGATCTTTTGTAAGATAAATAGCATTTTGATTATCACAAAATATTGTAGTGCAATATGTACTTTCACAAAACTCAGTAAATGAATCTCTCAGTCAAATGGCTCCTTCGCAAGATTCAGGAATAGCCATATATTTAGTTTCTGTAGTAGACAAGGCAACTGTAGTTTGCAAACTTGCTTTCCAATTGACGGCACATCCTCTAACAGTGAACATATAACCAGTGAGAGATCTTCTTTTATCCAAATCTTCAACAAAATAAGAATCAACACAACCAACGAGTCCATCTCTAATCTTTCTAAATTGTAAATAAGCATTAGATGTGCCCCGTAAATATATGAAAATCCATTGAACTGTTTTCCAATGCTTCTTTTCAGGATTAGCTATGTATCTACTAACCACACTTAATAATTAAGATAAATCAGGACAAGAACACCCTCCTCCTCTCCCCCTCCACGCACCGCCACTCTGCCTCCTTCCCCTCCCCCGCCCGCCGCCTCCTCCCGTCGCCACTCCGCGTCCCGGCCCGCGCCATCGAGTCCTCCCCCGGGCTCACCAAGCAGGATCCGTCACCATCTCCCCACCCCACCGGAGAGACCGACTCCCCGGCGCCGGCTCCACTTCCTCCCCACCCCACCGCTCCCCGGAAGCGCGGGGTGCCGCTCCCCGGAGGCGCGTGGTGGATGCTGCTACCCCGGCGGACCGGGTTCGTGCGCGGCGCGCATTGATGGTGTTCGACAGAATGCCCCGCTGACTGAGCTTTGAAGATGGCGGAGGAGCTCTCGGGTGGGAGGTTGGCGGAGGAGCCCCCTGGTGGGCATCGTGGCGATCGCCGGCGTCTCACCCTCGCCCCCGGACCTTCCTCTACGCGCGAGTGTGCGGTTGTGGAGTCCACTGCTTCGGATCTGACTGAAGGCGATGGACACCACATTGCGGTTAGTGCTTTGTTCCCCCCTAACATTGTTCTATTGCCGGATGACTACAGGAGGGTGTTCAGACTCCGGCGAGCAAATGTTAGCGACAACATCGATCGGCACAGGAATTGTCAGAGCAATTTTGGACATCAGTAGGATTTCCTGCAGGGACCCGTTGGTGGGAACAATTTGGTTCGGCGGAGACTTCAACCTGTCGCACCTTGGCTGAAGAGCAGCATTTGGGAAACCGGGTAGTCCATCAGGAACCTGCTGAACCGCCTCGATCAAGGGGGATAGGAAGGGCTGCTCCACGACGTGGCTGCGGCATTCGTCCTTGGAAGGGCCCTCTCCCTCAACATCAACCGATGATCAGGAACTTGGAGGCGTTCATGCCACCGGAGCGATTTCCCCTGCTGCACTCCATCCGTGATCACCGGGTAGTTCACAATTTGAACTCCGTCGCTGACACAGATCGGCCTGCTTTGATTGCGCAAGCTCGAAATCACGGGCGATCACGATTGGATCTGGCACGTAGATTACCTGGCCCCACCTTGAAAACAAATTGGTTCACAGGGGTTTCCAATACCCTAACTCAAGGGGCGAGCCCTGTTTTGTCACACCGTGTAGCCGCCAGACCTTCTTATGCGGAGATGGCCGCCCGGCAGCCACCACCATCGAATCGCCGCCCGTCGCCACCAATGTAGCGCCGTTTGCCGCCATCCCCACACCGCCACTCGTCCAGACAAGATCAAAGGCAAACTCGTCCACCTGCTGGCCGTGGGCATGGGCCAGGTTGGGGAGGGCAGGGGAACGCCGACGATGGACCTGGTGTCAGGCGAGGCCCTGCTGGTGGCCGAGGAGGGTACGGAGTCCGTGGTCGTGGATGGCAGCAGCAGCGTTATCAACCCCGTGAGTCCCAGCAGAGTAGGGAACCTGTTTCGGCTGAGGTAGCAACTCCTCACCCGGAAACGCCGTCTGGACCAGTGCAATCTCAGCATTCTCTGGGTGATCAGGGAGGGGCAAAGGCCAAGAAACCAAGGCCCCCCTTCTGCTGGAGGTGTAAGACCGGAGGACATGCTGTCGACTGCTGCACGGCAGATTTGGATTGCTACGTATGCAACAAGAAGAATGCTCATCTAGCAAGTAAATGCCCTATTCTCAAGATGCCGAAGCCACATGCAAGCCTTCTTGGATATGGCACAAATGACATGTGTTTCTTGAGAATGCCTGACTTTGATTTCAAGTCGGAGATCCCAGACCCAGCGCCTACAGCCTTGGTTATGGTGACGGGAGGCATCCTTATAGCCGAGGCAGTGCAAACAGAGCTAGCGAAGCTGACCAGGGTGGACTGGAATTGGGAGGTCTTATCTCATGGGAAGGATTCGTTTCTGGTCGCCTTCCCTTCAGTGGAGGAACTCCAGCGGATGGTAGATATTGAATTTCGACTAAAGAACCATGGTGTCACATTAACAATCTCAGAATGGCAGACTACAGCAGACATCCAACCGGCTTATCAGTTAGAGGAGGTGTGGGTTCATATCACCGGAGTACCACACGCTTGGAGACATTTTCTTGCATTCTGGGCTTTGGGATCTGTGGTCGGGGCTACTTCCGCGGTGGATATGTTGACATATAGACAAAAAGGCATCATTAGAGTTTTGGTTGGCATGTTAAATAAAGATCTTCTGCCGTATACCACACACCTGGTGTTCAGTTTGGAGGGATACAATATTACCTTCAGTATGGAGAGCAGTGACTTTATTCCGGCGATGCCATCATCTCCGGATACCGACCGTATGGACTATGATGGTGAGGGGGGCGGCCAGGAAGACCCAATGGGCTCTACTGATCTTGGAAACGTGGCAAAGAAGTCCAAAGGTGATGGTTCGTCCAGCAGTACAGCACATACTCCAACTGTGTCGGGGCCAAATCATATGCAGGCAACGATATGTGTTACCCCGCTCGGAAAGAACAGGACAGCTCCTCCACCAGGGCCACTGGTTTCTACTGGATCTTCGAATCAAACGTTCATTGCTGTTACCCCTCCAAAACCATCATCATACAGTCCAATTACCGCTCCCGCTGGCTCTGGGAAGCATTCAGCATCATTGGAGGTATCACAGCATGCTGCGCAAAAGAGTGGTGTACCTGATGCTTGTGACACGCGGCACAGTATAGAAGGCGGACATGGGTTGGCCGATATGGAGTCGATGGCTATGTCTAAAGTGTATAGGCGCCGTCAAGTCGCTACTCCAAGCTGTGGCGCACTGACGGAAGAGCAACAGCCTAAAGCAGACCTTGCGCTGCAATCTGCGCACAATCTACCCGACCGAACAAATGATATGCTGCAACCGGTTGCAGGAGGTCCCAACATGGTGCTCGCTTCTTCTCCAGGTATTGATACCAGTGAGACTGTGGGTGGGTCTATTTATCTTGAGGGTAAGAGACGAAGCTTACGAGCTAATTCTTCTCTTTTTGACAAAGAAATTGTGCCTGCAGATGAGGATATTTTAAAGAAAGCAATGACTCGTACGGCATCCCGTAACTTAGATGGGCCAGGGGAACACAAGACGGTGGTAGACCATAGATCGTCACCATTTTCGCCTTTCCCTCTACATAACATGATGCCTGGTACGTCCCATATTTGCTCAGACCTTTCAATTTCTACTATACCTAGTGATAAATGTGTCTCCAATTTAACTAATTTGGGGTTCGTATTGGGTAGTTGTAGTAAAACTGTTAATCTGTCTATTAATGCGCTCAAAAGGGTTGAAATGGATCGTAGAACTGTGTCACCTGGGTCGAAAGGTAAATGTACCACTCATAACATTAGCACCTGTGATCCTATTGAGGATAGTGATATGGAGGATAATGCAACAGATAATACCCTTCTCAGTCATTTATTAAAGGATATCTCAGATATTGGATACGACGATGCGGACCTCGCAACACGAATTTGTGACTTGATGGTTATCGATCGCAAATCCAAATCTAGCATTAAAAAGAATAAATTGCGCAAGAAAGGGGTTACACTTAAAAAACAAAGTTACTCATGAAAGGATTCTTTTGGAATAGCAGAGGTCTTTCAGACTTGGCTAAATATAGATATATATCGAAAGCAAGCAAAGTTTACACTTTAGACTTTGTCGCTATCTTGGAGACGGGGAAACATCAAATGTCAAAGTCAAATTTGGCTCGACTTTCTGGCGGGTTAGATTTCACTTGGCACTGTCTTCCCCCGTGGGGAAGATCGGGTGGTATTCTATTAGGCATAAATGCATCCGTGTTTGACTTATCGATGATTGTAGAAGGGGAATTTTATATTAAGTTTCATCTATGCAATAAATCGGATAATTTCAAATGGATACTAATGACAGTCTATGGTCCAGCTCAAGATGAATTCAAATCAAGTTTTTTAGCTGAGCTGGTTCGGGCATGTCAGCATAATCCTTTACCCACTCTCATTGGTGGTGATTTTAATATCATAAGACATAGTTCAGAAAAGAACAAGAATAATTTTAATATCCGATGGCCATTTCTGTTCAATGCTGTCATTGATAGCTTTGATCTTAGGGAAATTGACTTAGTGGGTAGACAATTTACCTGGGCGAATTCACGCGTTGACCCTACCTTCGAGAAACTTGATCGAGTTTTAATGTCGACGGAATGGGAGTTCAAATATCCTCTGGTGACTGTCCAAGCTCTGGATAGAGGTCTATCGGATCATACCCCATTAGTCTTGGATACAGGATTACCGGCTTACACGGGTATAACTCGACAATTCAAATTCGAACTTAGATGGTTCTCCCGAGACGATTTTTATGATAGGGTCGTAGATGTCTGGAACAAGCTAGTGCATCGGAGGAATCCGGTCCAGCGATGGAATCACAAGTTGAGTGCTTTGCGTAAGCATCTCCGAGGCTGGGCGTCAAATACCAACGGGGATTATAAACAACAGAAAGATAACCTACAGTCCACCATTCATGATATTGATGTTGCCGCCGAAACTAGAGAACTAACGGGAGTTGAGCGAGATCAACTTGCTCAGGCAAGGGATCATTTGACTAAGCTTTTTAGGGAGGAGGAAATCAAGTACTACCAGCGTGCAAATGCTATCGACCTTTTACTAGGGGATAATAACACTCGTTATTTCCAATTGATTGCTAATGGCAAAAACAGGAAAAAAAGAATATTTTCCCTGGAGCATGAAAATGGAAAGATCGAAGGACAGGCTAATCTCAAAACTTACATTACTAGATTTTACAAAGATCTGTTTGGGGAAATTGAGGAAAATTTCTTTACACTGGATGAGTCTAGAAAAGATGATATTCCCCAGGTCACACAGGCTGAAAATGACTTCCTAACGGCTCCCTTTATTGAAAAGGAGATTCGGGACGCAATTTTCAATATGGAACATAACAAAGCACCTGGTCCGGATGGGTTTCCTGCCGAGTTCTACCAAAAATTCTGGAATGTCATTAAAGGTGATTTGTTGCAAATGTTCTATATTCTCTATGCTGGTCACTTACCTTTGTTTAGCCTGAACTTTGGAGTCATTACCTTAATCCCGAAGGTCCAAGATGCCAATCAAATCCAACAATACAGACCTATTTGTCTTTTAAATGTCAGTTTCAAAATTTTCACCAAAGTAGCTACCATCAGATTAAATTCAGTAACGGATCACATTGTTAGCCCAACTCAAACTGCTTTTATGCGAGAACGTAACATCCTAGAGGGTGTCGTCATCTTGCATGAGATTATCCATGAGTTGCATCGGAAAAAATAAAGTGGAGTCATTTTTAAGATCGACTTTGAAAAGGTTTATGATAAAGTACGCTGGACCTTTTTAATGCAGACTTTGCGGATGAAGGGGTTCTCGCCAAAATGGATATCTTGGGTGCAGTCATTCATCTCGGGTGGTTCTGTTGCGGTTAACATAAATAATGATGTAAGACCTTACTTCCAAACAAAAAAAGGCCTTCGCTAGGGGGACCCGCTATCTCCATTACTTTTCAATATTGTGGCGGATATGCTTTCAATTTTGATCAAAAGAGCCAAAATAGATGGTCAGATCAGTGGAGTGGTGCCTCATCTGGTAGAGGACGGCTTATCCATTCTACAATATGCTGATGATACAATCCTCTTTATGGAACATGACTTGGAGAAGGCTCGTAACATGAAGCTATTGTTTTGTGCTTTCGAACAACTATCGGGTCTAAAAATCAATTTCCATAAGAGTGAATTATTCTGCTTCGGTGAGGCACAGGAAGCGGTCGATCAATATACAAATTTGTTTGGTTGCAATCAAGGAGTTTTTCCTTTAAAGTATTTAGGGATTCCTATACATTATAGTAAACTATCGAATGCTGATTGGAAACGAGTTAAGGAACGATTCGAGAGAAGACTCAGTAGTTGGAAGGGCAAATATCTTTCGACAGGTGGGCGATTAACACTGATTAACTCAGTATTGAGCAGTTTACCCATGTACATGATGTCTTTCTTCGCGATTCCAAAAGGGGTACTCCATAAACTGGATTATTTCTGTTCTCGGTTTTTTTTGGCAGAGTGATGATCAGAAACGAAAGTATCGCCTTGCTAAATGGAGTATACTCTGCCAACCTAAGGACCAAGGGGGTTTAGGAATTCATAATTTGGATATTAAGAACAAGGCCCTTCTCAGTAAATGGCTCTTTAAACTGTTGACAACTGATGGTACTTGGCAACAAATTCTACGGAATAAATATCTTCATTCCAAACCGCTTTCCCAAGCACAGTAGAGATTTGGAGACTCACATTTTTGGGCAAGCCTTATGAAGGTGAAGGGAGAGTTTCTCCGCTTCGGCTCCTTTATAGTTAATGATGGCTCACAAGTTCGGTTCTGGGAGGACAGGTGGCTAGGTCAGACAACCCTGGGAGAACAGTACCCTATACTGTATCATATAGCCCGACACAAGCATGTTACTGTAGTAGAGGCCCTCAGTACTTCGCCTCCCACTCTCTCTTGGAGGAGAGATCTCATTGGTCATAAGTTAGTAGCATGGAACAATTTACTTTCTCGCATTGTTAACATTGTTTTGAGCAAGGAACCTGATGGATTTCACTGGAACCTACACCAAAATGGACAGTTCTCGGTGAAATCACATTACTTGGCCATGATTCATACTGATGTCCCTAACTTGAATAAGAGGATTTGGAAGTTAAAAGTGCTTTTGAAAATCAAAATCTTTCTTTGGTTCTTACGGAGAGGGGTCGTGCTGACAAAAGATAACCTAGCCAAACGCAATTGGCAAGGTAATCAGATGTGTTGCTTTTGTCATACGGACGAAATAATTAACCATTTGTTCTTTGAGTGTCGCTTTGCTCGTGCTGTTTGGTCTATCTTACGAGCAGCTTCAGGACTTTCTCAGCCTCGTAGTGTGTCTCACTTGTTTGGTTCTTGGCTAGTGAGTGTTAGCACAGATTTGAAGCCTCTGTTTCTGATAGGGGCGGCTGCTACTTGTTGGTCACATGGTTATGCAGGAATGATCTGATATTTGAAAAAAAACATCATGTTTCCCCTTTTCAAGTTATTTACTCAGTCATTCATTGGCTTCATACCTGGGCTATTCTGCAACCGCCATCTTCGCAGGATTTGGTTGCAACGGCATCTCAACAATTGGCGCGGGTGGCCAAGGAGTTTTTTATCCAGGTTCATAGGTGGCGGTTTAGTCTGCGGATTGATTGTCATTAGAAGTGCTTGTACTTTTTTGTCTTTTGGGTTGTGTGCATCCTGGTTATGCAGAGGCCGGGACTTGTTTTTCAGGGTCTTGTATCTTCTCGATTTTAAACCTTGAAAATCAATAAAGTTTCCCTTATCGAAAAAAAAGAATATACCATGGCATACATAAGCGAATCAACTGTACTCGTATATGAAACTTTAGACATGTACTCAATTTCATCATTAGATTGTGACATGACGCTGAAGAAAGTTTGAAATATGCAGCTAAGGGAGTACTCACAGGTTTGATCTTATGTATGTTGAAATGATGAATAACTTTATCAATATATCTTTTTGAGTTATATATAATTTGCTAAACTATCTGTCTCTAATAGATTTATGGACGCGACGTGATGGATCCCCTCTTGACGCAACGGAGGAAAGGTGAAGTCGTATCCACCGTCCGTTTGCAAATCCACACAACAATAACAGCAATTGTAAATGAGACGCATGATGCAACATGCAGAGTTATCTCCCAATCTAGGAGTTCATCATATTACATCATGTAGAATTGTAGGTAGAATTCCCTTCGTACTTTTCACATTCCGAAGGATTGGCTATTGTTATAATTATTGTTTTTATTGGACTTGTTTCAGCTAGTTGGAACCCAGATCAACTTTTAGTTTGGATTTTTTGATGACAGCACTGCAGTTTGGCCCACTGCTTTTGTATTTGCCGCGCGCCTTATCGAAGGCTTCGATAAACACCTTGCTTCCTCTTCCGCATCTGGATTCATTCTTCGTCTTGCGCGCGCTCTCCGATTTATCATTGTTAAGTGCGGAAATACCGTAAAATCAGAGCCAATACTGATACAACAATCCTGCGCCACTGAAGAGAAAATAATTGTCGGATATGCTAAGCAAGCTTGTCACATCATAAGATTGCATTAGCTAGGAAGATTCTGGGGGGCGGGGGTAGCTTGTACGACATTATTCGCAGATCAATAATAAATACTTTATAAGGGATTCCACCTCCTAAAACCCCTTTGAATTTTATGCACTTAAATCTTATCCAACAACTCAAGGAGTTAGCATCAAAATGGGATTTGTACAATATATTCCCCAGGTTACAGATTTGCAATCTAATCGAGGTGTTTGAAGGACCAATTTTGTGTTCGGTTTCATATAAATATTATCTGTGTTTTATATGTAAGTGGGAGAAAATGCAGGACGTCGAAGGAACCAGTGAGTGAACATCGAAGCCCAATGGATAAAATGAGTACAATCCAATTGGCCGAGTGGGTGACGGCGGCCGGGCGAACTTGGCAGGCCGCGACACAGTTTCTGACGCTCGGCGCGGGTGAAAAGCTGGAAACGGTAAACGGCACGGCGCAGTGCAAAAACGACGAGGCGCCCCGCGGCTTAGGCCGATCCAAATACTATCCTTGGCGTGGCCGTGGCGTGCTAGGGATGAAAATAGATGAAATACATTGAATAGTTTTAAATATAAATATAAATATATATATTTTAAAAATAAATATGAATATAAAATTAAATATTTTTAAATATGAATACGAATCGAATGTCATAACAATACGAATTTAAATCAAATATATACTTAATTCGGCTAAATACAAATATCATTCTACAACTTCTGTAATAAATCTTGGTAGAATAAATTTATGTAACATGATTACATGACTGGCCGTGAGCCTGTGACTTACTGCCTTACTAGTTACTAGTTATGGGCCTTAGGGGGCAACTAAGTGAGTGAGTGACTGGCTGCTAGGCTTGGGCCGCTTGGCCACTGGTCTGACCGGCTGGCATAGGAAACGGGTCGAATACGAATCGAAGAGTTTTGAATACGAATACGAATACAAACGTTCTCGAATATGAATATTCTCAAATACAGATATAGATATTGTTGAATATAAACATTTTTTAATACAGATTTTACTTACCACATTCACATTTTCTCGGATTCGAATATCGGATAAAACATATTATCCGTTACCATTACCCACTACTAGGTGTGCCAAAGCTAGGAGACGGCGGCCGGTGCAAAAGCGAACAGTCAAGGCAAGAATTGGAAGAGATGTGCCACCCAGGGATAGCGGCTACAGTTTCCCCGCAGTTGGCAGTCGGCGTACGTGTAGGATTTTTCCGGTTTAGGTAGTAGATACACTATTATTTTAGAAAAGCAGTTCTCTTTTGCCTCTTATAGCTTATAGCTTCTTTTAAATAAATAAAATAGATAATTTATTATTATTTTTTTAAAATAATTTATCAAAATAATTTTTTAAACAGCTTATCGATTTATCGGTATTTAATATGTTCGTATAAACACTCGAGCTGGAGTTATCAGCTACTAGTCATTATGGCTGAGTTATCAGCTGTTGTGTCAGGATTTTCCCTGCTGTTGAGTTATCAGACGGCTGACGCACAGCAAACACGTGCCCTGTGAATCAAAGCTGCAGACCAAAGAACGACCACTACTTTTGGAATTTTGGACGTTTGTAGTATCGTAAATTTCAAAAGTAGTACCGCACGCAAAAAAATTCCGTTTCTGGCCCCCCGACGTATCGCACGACCAAACTTCCGAGCGCACGACCTGGGGAGAGACGACGCGTGTGCAATCGTGCGGTACCGGACCGCACAACCGGTGCTCTGAGAGAGTTGTGCGGTCCGGTACCGCGACGCTTGCATCAGAGCATCGGTCGGCGGTACCGACCGCACGACGATCGGCACCGACCGCACGACCAGCGTTCGACCGTACGAGTCATTTGGACGTCTGACCACACGCCTCTTTTTCTCTCTCCAGAACGCACGCCGCGCCGCTCCTTTTCTTCACTGAAAAATCACAACGCGCCAAGCCTTTGAGAGAAAACAGCTGGAGATTTTGTTTTCTTTTTTCTTTGCTTGGGAGAACAGCTGGAGAAAAATCCGCGTGACCGCTGGAGAAAAAGTCAATAGCAATGCACAGGCCGTAAAGAATGGCCCTGTACTCCGCAGTTCTGTGTGTCACTTGCATTTCCCGATAAAAGCAATTATTCTATGCGAACAGCAGCGCATGTCATTTCCAAGGCAAAAGCACCTTGCGCTACTGCCATTGTGGGGTCGTGCGGTCGGTGCACAGTTTGGTCGTGCGGTCCGATACCGCACAACCGGTCTACAGTGCAAACGTGTGGTACCGGACCGCACGACTCTACTGTAGCACTGGTCGTGCGGTCCGGTACCGCACGATTGCACAGGTGTCGGCTCCGTTTAGGTCGTGCGCTCGGAAGTTTGGTCGTGCGGTGCGTCGGGGGCTAGAAACGAAATTTTTTCGCACGCGATGCTACTTCTGGAATTTGTTCGCTAGACGGTACTACAAACGTTCCAAACGTACTTGCTTTGCAGAGAGGGCAGCTCTGGAAACCAGTGTTATTCACTGTCAATCGTCAAAGGCAGTTCCACACGGAAAAAAGAACCAAGAGATTTTTGTCTCATATCATCAAACAATTGCTTTGTGTCAAAGGGGTCAATAAAGTTTTCAGCTGTTGCATAAAATTACTAATGAGATTCACGACACCTCATTCATTTTGAACATAAAAAATCTCACAATAATCCTAAAAAACATAGAAATTCTTTTGCATTAATCGAAAAAAAGAGAAGCATCTCTACTACTTATTTTAGTGATGCTAGACTATAATGATGCATTTTAATCATATATATATATTAGAGTTATACAACAAAAAATTGTATTTTAATTATAGATAGTAAAGTTGTATATCAAAGATAAATATATCATAATATCTAGTTGCACAATTGCGTAGATAAATCTGCTAGTTTGATAGTAACAAGTAACACTGTTTAACATGCAGCAATCCTCTTACCTCTATAGAATTGACCATCAATGCAGCCTCCAAATTAAGCCACATAATCTTTTAACTAATAGCCATAGGATTAAACTTGATTAAAATGTCAACCCTCGGATCTCACATGAGAACCCAGACCCACACCAAGCCATTAACTGCCCAAAACGAGAGAAGTCACATTTGTATTGATTTTTGCTGATAGCTTTTGATTGAAAATTAATAACAGTAATTGAAAGATGTAGTTTTTAGAAGAAGAGAACGAGTGATAAAAAAATAAAAAAATATACATGTTCATGACAGGAGCGACCGTGGCTACGTACTTCAGAGGCCAAAGTTGGCTTATGGCTACATGACTAAACGTGCAGGTGTATATCCAGTTCACCAATATTCAAGTTCCAGATTTGGTATTGGTACGTGTTCAGCGTGTGCGTCAGTCTTATCCTTAAAAAATGTAACATGGAGACAGCCGATGGATTAAAAACTGCCACCTCTTTTCTAATAAGCCGTTACGACATCCGGGCGGTTGCACCAATGCACCCCTGAACTGTTTCGCTCTGACTCGAACATAGGGCGCTGTAGCATCTCGGCGCTCTGCCGGCCGGCCGGCCAGTAAAGGCCGTGAAGTTGGCACCGTGATGGTTCAACGGGCATGCATTATGCAGTGCAGTGCGCTGCAGCCAGTAAGTTGCATGCGTCGGTAGAAACACAAATCGGCCTGTCGATACCATCGAAGACGTCGGAGAAGGCCTCGGCTCGCCGCGATTCCGGCGGAGCTCTGTGCTTTTATGAAACGCTGTCAACACAGGGAATGTTTAGCACTGGAAACTACTGCAAGGAGCCTGGTTTCTGTCGGGCAATGGTTGTCTCTAAGGACAAACCTTGAGCATAATACCGTGTATTGCGAGTTGTTGCAGCTCTCTGTACAATCCAAACTACTACAACTTTTTTTTTATTTCCAGATAATGTACACTTGTTCACGTGATTGTCCATAATTCTGACGTTTTTTAGATCAGAAGAAGATTGAAAAGGTTATATCAAGCTTGTGTTTTTTTAGTCGATAAAAAGAATAAAAAGCATAATTCTTTCCGTATGAATTTCTTGTCGAGAATGGTGACGAGTATCCTAGTCTTTTTAGATTTAGAAAGATATGTTATAAAAAGTCCTAGATAAATCTTAATAGGATTATGATTCCTACTTTCTTTTAAAGTAGGATTCATACTTCACTTTAAATGAGAATTAGGGGAACTATATAAAACCATAAGAAGTAGTTATGAAGAATCCAAGCAACAAAGTAAAGAAACTACTCATCCAAAGGTAAAAGGTGTATAAGAGGATTAGAGACTAAGTTATTCTTTAACACTAGATTCTTGTATAGACAAGGATCTAAGGTTCTAAAAGATTCGACATAGTTGTGAGAGAGCAACAACCCTTTTTTACTTTTTTGAGGTTATGCTTAAAAAATTTGTGGTCGGCTTCGTCAAATATTCTCCCTCGTCGTAGTTGTTTCAATGTCGTTATTTTGGTTCTCTCTACGAGATTTATTTTCTTTGTTCTTAACACCATGCATGCTCATTTCATATATCACAAACACTGATCACAATCCAGAGGCTGCTACATATAAGAAAGGGTATTTCAAGTGTAATAAGTGGTATCAGAGCAAATACCAGATTAATTTGATTTGTAAGAAGGTCGGTAAAGTATCAGCTGACATAAAATCAAGATCAACGATGTGGAATCAATTAAAGAAATTTGACAGCGGAGAAAATTTCAACATGTGGCAATATGTGGTGAAGGATGTTCTTGTCCAGCATGAGCTAATCGATACTCTTAAAGGCATAAACTGGAAAAGACGTCCGATGAAGACTGAAAGATGCTAGAGAAAAAGACTATCAATATAATCCGTCCATGTCTCTCTGATGAGGTAAAATACTGAGTGATCAAGGAGAATTCATTGACTATCTCAATATCTTCAACAAATTTATCACACAACTAACTAGTGTACATGAAAAAAATTAAGAAAAATGGCAAAGTCGTCAAACTGGTATCCTCTCTACCACCATCATTGGAGCAATTGACAATGAATATTCTTGTTGAAAAAATTATTCTCAACTTCAATTAGATAGTTGCATATCTATTGAATGTGAAGTCCTTGAAAAACCATTAGAATCTTCATCATCAGGTGATCAAGCATGGCTAAAGTAGGTGTTATAGACAGAAGCAAAAGTTATATGAATAAGAAGGGCAAATGCTCTTGTATACTATCTATGTGACAAGAAAGATAGTATGATAAAAGACTATTCAAGTTTGAAGCAAATGAAGAGTGCATACCCAGCAGCGGTAGCAAAAGATGATTCAGACATACTTATTGTTAGTCGATTAGGTACTTCTTATGGATGTATATTAGATTCAGGTTATTGTTTCCATATATGTTTGGCGAGAGAGATGTTTGACGAAGAATCTCTATGCCTGACTTATGGGACTGTTCACTTAGTAGATTGCAATAGTATAAAATTACTGAGGTGAGAATGGTTACACTGGAGATGTATGATGAAGCATATCGCACATTGATGAGAGTTTGATATATATTTGGCTTAAAAGAATCTAATATCTGCGAGGTCGCTTGACAAGGCATCACGTCGAGATGGTGTCATGTGAGTTACTTGTAGAGTCGAAGGTTATGAGGTTTCACCTCAAAGTGAAATCATGCTATTTACAAAGGGAAGGTGATCATGAAAAGTACATGGAGTAATGGAGGATACCGATTTGATGGGTACACCTAAAGAAAGCACAACCAATAGGAGGTCTGATAAAAATCTTGGTCAAGAGCAACGTGTCGTCAATGGTAGGTACTTAGAGCTTATCTACAGTTACGTATGGAACTGTA
The DNA here is from genome assembly GCA_036346265.1 of Melocanna baccifera. Lineage (NCBI taxonomy): Eukaryota > Viridiplantae > Streptophyta > Magnoliopsida > Poales > Poaceae > Melocanna > Melocanna baccifera. Next base: position 14,597,532 of record CM070676.1, on the reverse strand, counting down.
AAGACTATTGCAAAATCTAGTAGACACAAAGACGAAGGTGTGAGCTATTGGAAGAATGAAGATGTGGTGTGACCAACTACACGGTACCGGCAAGCAGGTGGGGCTCAGAGGTGATACAAATTTATAGCATAGAAAGATGTAAGAACATGAGGTGTGGTTAATCAAACTATAAAACAAAGAAGTTCTCAAGTAGAGAGTCTGTGTAGACTAGTTTGAACACTGACACACACATGGTGGTGATGTGTATGAACCCTTGTGGTGGGGACTCTTCCAAAGGTGCGAGAAAAATAAAAAAATAAAGACGACTTAGAGTGAGTTTTTAGAGGAGCACAATAACTTAAGTAGATAAGAGTCAACGTAGAAATTGTTGAGTATGGTGACTTGTATCTTAGTTTTTTATATTTAGAAATGTGTACTATAAGGAGTCTTACATTCTTTTGGAGTGATTCCTACTCCACTTTGGAGGATGGCTGAGATAGACTATATAAAGCCACGAGAGGTGACCATAGAGAACCTAAGCAATAAAGTAAAATACTTGCTCATCCAAAGGTAGAGGTGCATAAGATAATTAGATGTTAGGTTATTCTTTTAGTACTAGATTTTTGTATAGCGTAAAGAGGGTTGTAAAAATTCGAGAAGGTTGTAAAAGAGCAACAATTGATTGTACTTTTTTGAGATTGTGCTTAAGAAATTTGCGGTCAGCTTCGCTAAATCTTTTATCTCTCGTCATGATTGCTTCAACATTGTTGTTTTGGTTCTCTCTACGAAATTCATCTTCGTTCTTGATACCGTGCAAGCTCATGCTGTATCTCACAAACTCTGATCCGATTCGTGAGCTGCTGCACATAAAATTAAGTATCAGAGTGTAACCTTTCTCTTTTAGAAATGGCCATTAAACCCGAAGCAATGCGAGGGCAACTGCTAGTTCCATGGAGATTTGAGTAGCAACTTGGTATTCTAAACAGCGTTGCAAAGGGACTAAATTGATATAGATATTATATGTGCTAATTTAATATATATGTCTTGTGCTTATTATCGCACTAAATGGCTTAGGCTAAACAAAGGAAATACAAAAACAGATGACAAATACATATACCACGCATATACTTTCTTCTCTTTGTCTAATACTCTTTCAGCTTATCAAAAATCGAGAATGACTTTTTTTGAAAAATGGGAGGATGATACGGACAACACTAGCATTACCTATTTTTTTCTTCATCACATTCAGCCACAACCACGCTTTGCAGTTTCAAGCTCAAGGCGCTTTATATTTTCATATTCAAGGCATGGATTTCGTGAAAAGAGTTATTGAGCCAAATAAAAAATTATTATCAGGTGAATTCCTTCTAAAGAATGACACATGACAATTTTAAGAATTGATTACTACCTAATGCTCCTATTTTGTGTGTTTTTAGATTCGAGGAAAAGATAACAGAAGGAAAAGAAACTTTAGTGACATGGGAAGTATAGCCACAAAAGATCTCGTGACCACAGAAGATCAACGTGAAGTGATGTAAGCGTATATGTCAGCATAGCCACAAAAGATCGCGTGGCCACAGAAGATCAACATGAAGTAATGTAAGCACATATGTCATCATAGCCACAGAAGATCGTATAGCCATAAAAGATCGTACAACATGATGTCAGCGCTTACCTTATGTCTTTCTTAGCCCTTAAGTCATCTCACCCTATAAATAGGGAAGCATCCCCTATGTATGAAGGCATAAGTTTCATGCTTGGAGTTTTAGTAGAACACTTGTTCCTTTTTATGTGTGAGTCAATTCCACCACCAATAGGGATTGGATGTTATCTCTGAGTTTCTACTCCGTTGTTCTTGTAAATCTTTGGTGATTGCTTGAACGTATCTGCTCCACGATAGCGAGTAGACGAAGACCGTAGCGTGTGGTTGAGTAATTTGAGTGCTGCAGGTTGCCGTATAGAAATGGTGGTTGGCTGCATCAATTGCTAGATTGCACGGGCTATTTATCCATAATCCTATGTCGTGAAGATCACATTGGATTATAGATAACTAGCCCGTGTAACCTAACAATTGATGCGGTCAACTACCGTCTTTATACGGCAACTTGAAACACTTAAATTACTCAACCACACGCCACGGCTTTTGTCTACTCGCTATCGTGGAGTAAACACATTCAAGCAATCACCAAAGATTCACAAGAACAACGGAGTAACAACTCAAAGATAACACCCAATCCATATTGGTGGTGGAAATGATTCACACATAAATAGAAACAAGTATTCTACTAAAACTCCAAGCATGAAACTTATGCTTCCATACATGTGAGGTGCCCCCTATTTATAGGGTGAGATGACTTGAGAGTTAAGAAAGATATGAGGCAAAAGCTAACATCATGTTGTACGATTTTTTGTGGCTATACGATCTTCTGTGGCTATGATGACATATACGCTTACATTACTTCATGTTGATCTTCTATGGCCACACAATCTTTTATAGTTATGCTGATATATACGCTTACATCACTTCATGTTGATCTTCTGTGGTCACGAGATTTTTTATGACTATGCATCCCATATCACTAAAGCTTCTTTTCCTTCTGTTATCTTTTCTTCGAATCTAAGAATACATAAAATAGGAGTATTAGGTAGTAATCAATTCTTAATATTGTCATGTGTCATTCTTTAGGGAAGGAATTCACCTGATAATAATTTTTTATTTGGCTCAATAACTCCTTTCAGAAAATCCATACCTTGAATATGAAAATATAAAGCACCTTAAGCTTAAAACTACAAAGCGTGGTTGTGACTGAATGTGATGAAGAAGAAAATAGGTAATGCTAGTGTTGTCCGCATCATGAATGAACAAAATTTCTGCTTCCATTCGTTTGTAAAAATTGAAAGCATTACTTGACATGTTTAGTAACTATTATCTGAGAAGCATTCGGTTACTCCGAAAAGTATCAGTTACCTAGAGCTGGTCAAGAGCAGGAGGCTTGACTACACTTGTTTACCTTTTTCTATAAATCCTACTAAGCATTGATGTACGAATCTTACATACTCGACATAAAAAAACAATTTTGGACAACTACTTGGTTTAATCCATTGATAATGGATGCCGCACAGCAGCAATGCATCCTTTGCGAATATAACGAATGCAAAAGAACGACCTCTTCCTCATCTCCTCTGGAAGTTAAACTTCATGATCGCAAAACTGAACAGGCAAGCGAACATCACAGTGAAAGCAACAAGCACAACTGCGACGAGCCACAATAAATCATGATGGAAGCCATAGAACTCTGTAATAAACTGGGCCACGGTTTGGTCTTTGCCGTCGAGTTTAGTTTGGATATCGCCAAACTGGGAGGCGACCAATCCATATAGCGTCCATGCAACCGGGCAAATCCAACAGTACCACCTCCACCAAACAGGAATTTTCTAAAAAAGAGTTAAATTTATGAGTCATTTATATGAGAATGATATGCTATTAATTCTAAAGGCAACAAGTCATAACAAGTTAATGGTATGCTATTAATTCTAAAGGCAACAAGTCATAACAAGTTGACAACCAAAACGAAATGCAACGGGAGAGCAACTTACAGGTCGAGGGATAAGATATCCCGAGAAGAGGTTCCATGCGTTGTAGATTGCTGCTGAGATGATAGCCGCAACACTTTCATTTGGTGTCAATCCTACTGCCATCATTCCGTAGAACGTGAAATATAGCAGTGTGAAGTACATGAAGAACAAGTACCAAAAGAATTTGGCAACACTCCACTCGAATCCAATCATCGAATAGACTAGTACGCCATATATCACAGTCTGAACTAGGACGTACGGAAATTCAATCGCAACCTACAAAAGGACAAAGTAGCATTGTTAGGTTTTGAGACCAAAAGAACTTGACAATGTTATAGTTGTATGAATAGCTGTGCTCAATTGCCCCTTTTGTTCAACCACAAATATGGCTAGTTTTCAAGGGCATTACATTATGTACGGTCATGCATCCATACACTTGGAACCATGGAAAAACTTTTCGCTGAAATTTTGCTAAAAACCGCCGATTATTAGTGGGGCCCGATAAAAATTCAAACCGGGCAAAAAATTTTGGATTTTCTAATTTTCATCAAATATAAAGGAAATTTGCAATTTTTCAACCTTTTCCTTGTTACATCTGAAAATTTCAAATAAACAATTTCGTCCGAAAAAACTAGTAACCAACGGTTACCAGTTCTATCGCTATCCTCCAATAAAATTTGTAAACCGATAGCCTTTTCCTTGCTTGGAACTAGAGAAACTTGACTACAAGATACAATACCTGTCCAAATGCATATGGGAAAGCTGAATACATGCCGGCTGCTCTTTCTCGGTAAAAGACTGTTCGCTCCACCACCACCACTGGTTGAACACAACCAGAGTTTTGCACTCCAATGTAAAGAACTGCAGCATACATTGATCCCACAGCATTGAACAGATCCTGTTCTTTTTTACTGCAGCAAGATAGAAGTAAAGCATTAGAATATGCCTTAGACAAAGCAGCTACTATTTATCAAATAGATAGAAGCTAGGATAATAAATGCTAGAAGATGTACGTTTTCCTTCCAAGGTCCCAAAACATTGTTCCAAACAGTAGTGCAATGATGACGGTGAAGAGTAATCTCACTGCTGTGTAGGATGGGTTCCTCCAATATGATAACTTCTGCTTCCACAAGCAAGCTAGGCATTGTGTAAACAATGATCTAGAGTACTGGGTAGGGAAGTGGAGATCACTAGAATCAGGAGGTGGTGTGCTTAGCTCCTCTATAAGTTCCTTATTCCTTCTGAAATTGTGAAAAAATGCAAATTAATTAGATTGTCACTCAAATAAGCATCAAGGGTTGCATTATCTACTGCGGTGCATCTGAAAAGTATGCAGGATGACTAACTGATATAGTTCTGATCGCCTGTATAGTTCAGTGAAATCAATGCCAAGCATCTCCTCCTGGGTAGCAGAGGTCACTTCCAACATCCATGTTGCTGGGTTATATCCATCTTTTATCTTACTAACGCCTTCAATTCCCTGAACAAATCAATAAAAGGATTTCCTTTCGATGTGATTTAGCTTGCAATAAGTGTTACAATCTGTAGAAACAACAGTTTATTTTAATTTTATTCTTACCTCAAAGTACTCAATCAGTTTTGAGGAATTATGGCCCAGTGGACCAACATATATCTCTTGTCCTCCTCTCTTCATTAGGAAAAGCTGTAATTCATACATAGATGACAACAACATAGTAAATATATGATCTTTGTCCAATAAAGCTAAGAATAATAACCCAAATAGAGCATCAAGAACTATTCACCTCATCAAATGCTTCAAATATGTCAATACTTGGCTGGTGAATGGTACAAACAACGGTCCTGCCAGTGTTAACAGTGTTCCTTACTGTCCTCATCACAATTGCAGCTGCCCGAGCATCAAGACCAGATGTTGGCTCATCCATAAAAACAATCGAAGGGTTAGCAACAAGCTCCACAGCAATAGTTAGCCTCTTGCGCTGCTCAGTTGATAGGCCATTCACTCCAGGAAGCCCAACAAGTGCGCCCCTCAATGATGTCAGCTCTACAAGCTCCATGACCTCCTCGATAAACATCTGTTATCAGAGTTCAGTAGATCAGATCTCTAATCAGTTAAAGTTAAACAATGCAACACCCAATTATTTGCTTATAATCCAGTGAAGTAACCTTTCTTGTTTCTGAATCAACCTCCGAAGGAAGCCGCAGCCATGCAGAAAACGCGAGTGACTCATAAACTGTTACATGCGGAGAATGAATATCATTTTGCTCACAGTATCCTGATATGCGTGCAAAGGTCTCTTGCTTCTTTGGATAACCTGAGATGGTGATATCCCCCTCTATGTATCCTCCAGTTTTTCTCCCCGCTAATACATCCATCAGAGTAGTCTTTCCGGCACCGCTCACACCCATCAGTGCGGTAAGTACTCCTGGCCTGAAAGAACCACTAACACCCTTTAAAAGCAACAGGCGGTCTTCCGTTATTCCTTGTGCTGCCATTGCCTGTAAGTGGAAGACAGTAAAATTCAGTAAGCAATCTTGGGTATGTAAACATAATTCTTTATTTATTGTTCACTGTAAGAAATTTACCTCTGGCATGTCCACTGAGTATTTTATGGTGTTAAAGTTAAGTGACAGTTGTGCGAATGGGAGTACCATGCCCTTCTTGCTTGGACTAGAATCCACACTGCTAATCACATGGTTTTGGTTGGCACTGTGGGACGATTCCTGTTTCCTAGATTTCTTTTCCTTATGACTCTCTAGAACTTCACCAGTTAAGTTGGCATGTTTTTCCTTAAGTGCATCTTCAGGCACTGATGGATGAGAGTCACCAAATGCTGCCAAAAGCAAAAGGCAAGTAGCTACAGTTATTATCTTTGACTCACAAATGTTGATTTGCCAATTCTTGAATTTGTAAACATAAAACAGTCTTCTAAATACACTTACGATTCAAAAATGAAAGGGCTGCGGTGTAGAGCAGGTTGAAGAGGAGCGTGTATCCAATCAAGGCACCCAATCCAATCCAATACCACTTAGCTTCAGTAAAAATTCCACGAGATTTAAGGACACTAATTCCCATTGTCTCATTTTGTCCAGGCAGAATCTGTACCATGGAAATACATGTCAAATTTTATATTTTTTTAAGTGGTTACTTTGATTGCTGATCAAGAGATAGGGCACTTACTTTGTTCCAACTTTGTCCCAGAAATTCGTTTGTTGAAATAGCATTCTGTGCGTATGACAATGGAGATATCCAGTAACCCCAAATCCACCATTTCTTCACATCGGCTGGAAAATACAAAGAAAGATTGAGGTGGAAATATGCAAACAACCATTAGCAATTAACACCATCAATGCAAGTAAACATAGCAACGTTTTTAAAGTTATCATTGCAAATCGAGTAACTTACGTCTTGCAAGAATAAAGCCACCCAATGTTGCGAAAGCCAACAATGATAAGGGTCCAAAGGTGTGAGACACAACCATGTCTCTCCCAAGTCCAGCAATGAAGCGAAACAGTGCAGATGACATCTGATTTAGTGCAAGGAGCAGCAGATACTGCTTAAAGAACCTGAGAACAAATAATTATTCAGATTTCATAGAACAAATTCATTTATTGTGGAGCATTCACTTTAATTACATCCTCGCAAAAAAAAAAAAACTGCCTAGAGCATAGATGAAAGAATCATCTCTTTCTTGGATTCTTCTGACATCAAGACATGTGTTTCAGTGCATCTTACCTGCTTATACTGGGATCAAATCCGATAACATAGTATGTGGTGAAAACATAAACTCCTACTTCAAAAAATGTTATAGGGATCTGAAGAATCCACGATGGTATGGTGTAGGCCCATGCAGGGAAGAAAAGAAGATCCCTCTGCTTGAAGAAAACAGGAAGTTTTGTGACAGTCATGCCAAGCTCCGCGAAACCATTAAACATGACTGTGTCGAGGGCAAAGTACAATGCTCCCATATAGATCGTTCCGTAAGTCAAATCACGGTGCATTTCGGTACGGAAAAATGTGGTCATCACGAGGAATGCCATAAGAGCTAGCTGCAACGATGAAACAGTTCAGATTGATGTCAGCTAATCTTCATCATCATAATAAAAAAGGCTAGCAAAGATATGAACTTACATTAGCATTTTTAAAAATGTAAATGAGTTCCTCTTCATGAGTAAAAGCTCTCTATCAATAGTGGCTTTGAGCAACTCCATCCTGCTGACACCAAACTTTGACGTAGCCAGGGCAGCAGGGTGGCTCCTGCTCCTATCAAATGGCTCTGAAAGCTCATGCTGAATGGACTGTCCCATGTGAAAGGAACGGAACGTATCTGCAAATTGCTTCACAGGCACGAAACGGTATGGCCTGTCATTCCTATACCAATACTGCTCCTGGTCTTTCCTTGATGTCACCTTTTCAATATATTGAATTTCAGACATATCAGTACCTTTCATCTTTGCAAATCAGAATAACTAAATGGCGTAGCAATTTAATAGATGATGCACATACTTCCTGCAAGAAGTCAGCAACACCCTTTCTCGGGGGGCATCTGAAGCCCATCAACTCAAAGAACTCAAGCACATGTTCACGGGTGCCCTGGTACACAACCTGCCCGTCGGAGAGGAGTATAATGTCATCAAATAAGTTGTATGTTTCAGGCGCTGGCTGGAGCAAGGAGATGACAGCAGTTCCACCAAGGATGTGGATAGTCTGCCTAAGGGAGTTCACAATCTGGTATGTGGTTGAACTGTCCAGTCCAGTCGATATCTCATCCATAAACAGAGCTCTTGCTGGGCCAACAAGCATTTCACCTACACAGTGAAGATTTATAAGATATATTTGTTACAGGAAGAAGACAATTAGAATTTAGAACAGTTCTGTTATGTCATTGTGACCAAGAAATCTTGAAGTCTCATATGTGTATATCATTAGCATAAAAATCTAAAACCAACCATTCTCCACTTAACTTCCATGTTGCTGAAAATTGTTAATCATACCTGTTGTCACACGCTTCCGTTGTCCACCAGACACACCCCTTAACATCTCATTTCCTACCACCGTGTCAGCACAAATATCCAATCCTAAAATCTGCAGATAAGGAGCAGAGTAGCAGACATAAGAGCTGCTTAATAAACAAATATCCCACAAAAAATCATCCTTGTAGTGCTAGAATTAGATCAATAGCTGGCAGACTGTACCTTCAATATGTATTCCGTAACAACACTGGATTCTTGTCCTGCCATAGCTGAGGCCTACAGGAGTAAAATAAAGAATTATGTCTGTTATTTTTCCAATAAAAATAGCACATCTGAGAAGTCCTCTTGAAAATTTTCTGTCCAGTGCTAAGCTAGTTAGATAAATAAGTCTAAGCAAAATAGACTGCTCTTATGTGATAGCACCTCACCTTCATATAGACATCAATATCATGATCTGGCTTGATGTTCTCAGCCTTTTCCCTTCTCGCCAACTCAACCAACATTTCTAGAACAAGGAAAACAACAAAGCTCAGTATCCATTATATGGTCTTGAATAAGCCAACATTCAGGTACATACCGTATCGAGAGCCAACACCTTGGCACCTTGCTGAGAAGGCCAAGGTCTCCCTCACAGTCATCTCCCCAATGTGGAGATCATGCTGGCTGATGTACGCAGCTGTCCTTTGCGGGACAAACTCATTCATCTCGTGGCCATTGTAGGTAACCTTCCCCCAAACCTGCATACCAGCGAAAAAGAGCCAACAGAATTTTCGTCATGTTAGCTAATATCGAAGCATCCGTAGCTCAAGATATGAACTCCACGTAATAGCACACACGACCTTGAGCTCCTTGTCAAGCTTCCCGGCCAATGCCAGAAGCAGCGTGGTCTTGCCTGAACCAGGAGGTCCCAATAGCAAAGTCATCCTAAAGACAAAAACAAGACCATGGATGGTTAGCACAATGACACACAGAAAATGCTGTTAGGACCAGACAAATTGGTACTATGCGAATAGCCAGTGCCAGTACCTCCGAGGCTTGATGATTCCGCTGACGTCATGGAGGACGGTCATCGGCTGCTTCCTGCTGGGGAAGATGTGGAGCGCGTTCCCCATAGCCTGGAGCAGAGCACCACCAAGAGAACAGTCTTAGCATATCTTAGCGTACAGTGGTACAAATTTCATTCATTTCAATCAAGTATCACGCAACCACATCAGCGAAGTAAGAAGATTACAAGTAGTTGAGCACGCACGGTATGTGCTCGACGAAATGCTGCAGAACCGCGCGGTGGCGGCGTCATGACCGCTCGTCATTAGTGGCGATTCAGTGATGTACATGGAACGGGGCGGTGGCGCGTCGCCGGGATCGGTCGCGGAGGCGCCTTCGCGGCCGGCCAACGCGGGGGGTTGGTTGGAGAGGTAGAGATGGGCCAGGGGCGGACCCAGGGCCCGGGCTAGGGGGCTGTTGCCCGGGGCCTGGCCCAGTAATTTTGCATGCTATATCACTGTTCATCAGTCCCCCCCCCAATGGGCCATGGCCTAGGCGGCCTCCAGGCTCCAGCGGTCCTTCACTTCAATCTTCATTCTTTACTCCAATCTCATCCTTCAGCAATCACCATAGCCCCTCAGACCCATCCCCATCCGCCTCCATCAGTTCCCATTTGTAGGGTTTGCCCCCATCCCCAATTCCCCATCGCCTCCATCCGCTGGCCTAGGCGCCTGGCCACTGCGAGGCACTGCCGAGGGCCCGAGGCCGTCGTCACTTGCTCGGCTGCTCCGGCCTCCACCTCCGCCTTGGCGCAACGCCAGTCCGCCCGGGAACCACGACCTCTGGCTGCCTCGCGAGGACGACCGCTTCGTGAGTCAATCCCCCTCTGGTTCTTGTTTCCGGCGTTCCTTGCATGCAAGTGAGGTGTTTGACGAAATGCGTCGGCGTAGTGATACCGGTGTATTTTACTCTTTTGTCTGCCCTCTCTGAGCCGATTCAACTATGTGTAGTTATGCGCGGTCGAATGGCGTATTGAAAGGTCTACCCTGCTCAGTGCTTGCCCTTGTTAGTAAGTTGCTTAAAAGTTCTAATTTTAGATGTAGTGCAGAGGTTTCCAATGGGGTTTTGATTTTGATCACTGGTTTTTAGCAGTCTTGTCTAATTGAGCTGCATTCAGTTGTGACCTAGTCACATGTTGATGATATTGGTTGTTGTTTCCTGACAGAAATTGCACATACATTATGGATAGTTGTTTCTGGGAGAGTTATTTAATAGCTTGGTGCAAATTCTTAGCAATTACCCATGCTAAAAAGCATGTGGCACAACTGAAAGGATTAAATGAGGGTTGTATTGTTGGATCCTAGCTAAAAATGACAGTACATTTATGTTTTCCTTTGAGTACAGCATTAATCTTTTGTGTATATTGGTGGGGCTCTCTCAGTTACTCAAGTTATTTCCTCCAGATGGATTCGCTGGAGAAACTGACTGCATTCCTTGATGCATGTAGTGAACTGGGTGTGGACACAGGCCCAAGAACGATAGGTGACTTGGGGATCACACCATTGCACTCATGGTATCACAAGGTTGCTTAGTTTTCCTTAATTCGTTAACATAAATTTTCCAGCCATATTACAATGTAAACTAAGATTATCATGCTTTCTCATCTTGCTTAATTGCCTTGCAGAGCATTGACAAGGAGAAGGATGTTAACAGTGTGCGTGTTCCTTCATTAGAGATGGTAAGCTGGCGTTTCCCTCAATGCCTACCTCCGATTTACAATTCATTGTTATATCGTTACCAAGTAGGAGTATCAATTGGCGCAGTTTAAGAATTCTTGAATTTTGTTCTCTGTGAGTATAGACCATGAGCTGCAATACGCTATGCCTCTCTTATCTGACCCAGAACCTATTTTGCAACCTGGGTGTACTTATCCTATCCATGTTTTTATACTACAGTTACTCAACTATCTTTAATATGACAATGTGCTACTTATCCTATTAGCTCTGTTTTCTTGGTTTGGTACTTATTCTATCTATGTTTTTATTCTGTTACAAGTTAGCCCCTCCCAGCCTCCCTTGTGTCATTTCTGGGTCCGCCATTGGAGATGGCAGGAGGATTCCGTTCTCCATTGGTTCAATGGCGAAAAGTTTGGGTCACATGTTGCAAATGTTCGGGGTTCGGTGAGCCCTGCTCTGTACACTATAGCTTTTTTTAGTTATTCTTTTAATGAGATAATTTCTTTTTTTAAGTAGTACTCCCTCCATTCTTTTTTATTTAGGCTTCCTAAAATCTGTATGGTTTGACCACGATAGACCTAAAACTATCTAGTTGGCTATACCAAAGTTATATCATTAGATTTGTTGTTAAAAATAGTTTCATAATATTACAAATTTACTAGTATAGATTAGTGTAAAATTATAAAAAGTAGTAGTTAAAGTCGTATCTCATAGACTATGAAAAGTCAAAAATATCAAGTATAGGACCATTATCTTTTACTAGTTTGAATGGTTAAGTTTTTGGTAACCATTTTTTGATGGAGTGGTGGAATTTTAGCTTTACAACTCCAGCCACCAAGATTTAAATCCTGATACCCACATTTACGCAAACGCAAGTTTATAATAGAAACTATCATGTGTTTATCTCCGGCCTCTATATTTTTAGGTGGTGTGTGTGCACGTGTGCATCTACTTGTAATCCTAAAAAGAATGTGTCAAGTTTTAGTTTATCTAATTGCCATAATGAAAATACTACTATAAGAAATCCAAAGTTCTAAAACTCGGTAACCGGTACTCGATTGGTCACCTCACCTTGTAGTAATTATATGGTGATCGAACTTGTACTCGGCCTTGTAATTGAGATTAAGTGATTAATGATGCATTCTCATCAGAACCGCAAAGTAGTCTTGTCAAATTTGGTTTTTCCTATTTTAAGAACGAATTTATATATGTATAATATTTTCATATAAAATCAATAAAATTGAGATTAAGTGATTAACAGATGCATTCTACTGTAAACTGCAAAGTAGTCTTGCTGTCAAATTTGTGCAAAATAGCATTAACATGTTCTCAAATGATATCGGTGAAAATGTTTTAGTGGAGACTAAAATGTTGTACTTGTCACAAAAATATTTTTACTAAACAGAAAAAATGCTGTCTAGATAGATCTAACAAAGAAAATCTAGAAAAGGACAAATCCAACCCAATAGCTACTAGAACATTTCATTAATTTGCTTCATTTATTAAATGTCTCACTGGACACAAAAGGGCAAAGGCAATCTCCACATCATCACATCCATGGTTCTAAAACTAGGTTTCAACACAGAGAGAAGACAACTCAACTTCACAACGTGTATGGGACTCTACTGGGCTATGGGCTGAATTGAGCGTGGGCTTCATTACACTAGACTGGCCACTCAGCGATTACATGGCCTAGTAGCCGATTACACCCAGTACTCGTCCGGTTATATCGGTTAACTGTTAGCTACTTGTTTTTGCTTACTCGTACTCGGTGAGAGGACCTAATCCGAGTACTCGGGCTAGTACTCGGCCGAGTAAACCTAGTTTTAGAATCATGAAGAAATCTACAAGCTTCAAAAATTAAAAAAGTAATGCCTTCTTATATATTTAGACAACTATTTTTGTTTCAAAATTTATAATTTTTAGTTTCAATTTTTTTAGCTTACTTACCTAGTATACGTACTCAACAAAAATCTTTTACATATAACTTCTATAGGTTTTAATTTTCCAAAATTTTCAATCCAGACTATTTATGTCTTGTAGCATTTTTTAATTTATAATTCCAACTCTTAACTTTTAAAATATTTAACTTTAAAAATTTTAATATTAATTACATGTGCATTTGAATATGATTTAACTCTGAAATTAAACAGTTCGAACATTTTAATTATATGTAACAGCAAATAAATTTCTTGACTTGAATTAAAAAAAGACGCGTGCATATAGGTTCTAGTTTGTATCGAACTGGTGTATTATATATCTAATCCAAGTTACTACAACAGAATACCCATCAATACACAAGTGCGCATACATGACACATAAATACGTATGCCATTGTTTGATTTGTTGATTCACCTCTATCGTGTTGGTGACGGAGTTGACGAGCGTGGGAAGGCCCCGGTTGCCGATGTGCACCTCCGCCTCCACCTCCAGGTTCTCAAACCGCACCTCGATGGTCGGGTAATCTATCCCCACCCTGCACACACATAGTACAATTTTCATTTATCCAACAGTAATTAATTGCCTGATCTAAGGTATCTTATAAAATACTTGCAGTGTTTTAGTGATTTAGTTGCTTATGGACCCCTTCATATTGGCTGCGATGCTTTTTTGCTGGGTTGATGACTTTTGGTTAAAAATATATATTATTTGTTGAAAGAAATAACTTTTGTAAGGAGGGGTGAGCGGTAGGAAAATTGAGAAAGAGATGCGTGTCCAAGATAGAAGTGAGAAGATTAGGGTACATGATACATCCATGACCTTCTGTCTTATCTCCGGAGTGAGATGGGAGTGAGAGGAATTGAGAAACTACTTCAGAAAGCTGGATATTTATATTAGCTTTTGGTTTCTTTAAGTAAAGTCAAAAGCCCGATATAAATAGGACCATGTTACTTGAATATGAAGTTTCAGGATCTCATGATTTGGGTTGCAGACTTGCAGGGACCCGAAGCATGCATGATGGGTTTCAGGCGAGTTTCACGTTTTTCACAACGTGGTTTCACATATCAGATGGCAAGGTGTTTGTCTGGGTTTCATAGATGGAACCTCTTGTTTCAGGCAGAGGTCTCCCAACATGTTGCCGTCACGACGAGGGTCAGCCAACGGCGAGGAAGGTGTAACACCATCAGTGGTGGCGAAAGTAGTCCGTGTATGCTAGTGAGCGCACGCACTCGTGCGCGCGTGAATGTGCCTGTGTACGTTCACCGCTGTAGTTTTAATGGCCGCTATTCCGGTGGCGTCACCTAGATCCAGCTCGCCGACTTGGTTGTACTTACGCGTGAGATCTTATTGGAGCATCGAAGAAAAATTGGAGACGGGAGTGAGGACTAGCTAACTAAAAGGTCGGAGGCCATATTGATGAGGTAATCAGACGGCGCTGGCTTGTCCGGTTTAGCTGCTGATCGACGGAGGTATATTCCGTTTTATAGTTTCTCTCATGCGTTAATTACCCATGACTGTGCATTATGCATGCTACGTGCAGTGTGTGTACGTACCTGTCCATGCGTTCCCTGAGCTTGAGGAGGAATCGCTCGTGGTCCTCGTCGGCGGCGCGGATGAGGCGCTCGATGAGTGCGCGGCTCTCGCGGGCGCCCAGCCTGCCGACGTCGACGTCCACCTTCTCGCCCTCCTCCGACGTCAGGATGCCCCGCCGCACGCGGTCGTACGTCGGCAGCCGCTCCAGCGCCGCCCACCGCAGCGCCTCCTCGTCGTCGTCCTCATCCTGGAAGCGCGATGAGGACCGCGAGAACACGTCGTCGCCTGGCCGCCACAGCGAGCTCTGCCGCCCCAGGCTCGCCATCTTATGGATCTCCCTAGCCATCCTTGATCAGTCGCACTAACTTCTCTCTCTGATCGCTAGCTAGCTTCTGCTTTAGGCCCTGATCGTTTCGGCTTCAGCTTCTAGCTTCAGCTTTTTACTGCTTTAATGTTTTTTCAGCCAAAAGCCAAAAGCCATCGCTATTCCGATCACCCCCTTAATTGCTCCTCTCTCTCTCAGCCCTAGCTAGTTGTTTCTTCTCGCTGTTCTAGAACAACTCGTGCCAGGAGTTGTGTGCATGCATTTAGGCTTTAGCTGAGTAGTAGAAGCTGAGATATATAGATGAAAGCGATGAAAAGATGTACATGTCAAGTCTCCAGTTGGTGAGGACTGAGGACCTTGACAGATGGGTAAAAGCAAGGCTTTGTAGCTACACACCTGCTACAACAATGGGCGTCCTCAGTCCAAGGTATGTCTGGTTATTTGTTGACATGCAATTGGCTGCTGACTTCGTACCCTCCTCTGTCTTCTTGTGGCTCACTTTCTTCTGATTTTCGTGTGTCCGTACGCTTCCAGGAGGTAACAAATTTCGAACCGTGTACGTTGTCACAATTAGTCGGTAATTTAGAAGCGACGGGTCTGAACTGAATACCCTAAGTTTTCCTGCTGACCAAGCGTCATTTTCTTTTATTTGGAAGTATCCATGGTCACAGTCGGTTTCTTTTTTTTTTTTTTTTTTGAGTTTTGAGGAAGTTACCTGGCCTACTATATCTGAGAAGAACTGACCCACCATAGGAACAAGTTGGGCGGCCGTCCAACCTAGGTATCACTGTGCAAATCACTGTTAAGAGAGTATAGAGGCATCTCCCTTAAAAGAGTTGCATGTTGCAACAGTAGTTTCAAGGAAGATGAGCGCGTGAATTAGACAAAAGGCTTACAACAGGAGAACGAATTTGTAGAGATGCAAAATTTGAAATTTGACTAGAGATTATATCCTTCTGGACATGTCTGTATACAGGTCAGGTTATGTACATATGAGGGTATATCATGCAACACTACCAGAAATCAGATGTTTCTAGACAGACATGAATTTTTACTGCCAGGCCCGCACCAAATTGTCAGGAATTATAATTCACTGACGGCCTTGTTTGGAATGCAGAAATTCCATATGAATTTTTTCAGAATGTTATAGTTAACAATTCATGTCCTGCAGGAATCTTAAAGTATTTGAGTAAGTTTTACAAAATTGGATGTGCTTATTCACATTTAGTTCAATTAAGCTAATTATGTAAATACGTATGATTTGATTCTATCTTTGGTAAAGTTAAGCATTTTTAAAGTCCAATATATGAAGGACAACATTTTTATTTCACTTGAAACAATTTGTAAAGCGCTAAAAGAAAGTCGAGTAAGCTAACGAAACTTGAATTAACAATAGTTTTCATCATACTTTGTATACTGATATGGCTTATTGTTAGTGCCATAACCGTATCGAATCCTAAACACGGTCGTATACAATCCTACAGGTGAACTTAATTACAATATTTTGATCCTAGTACGTACCGATTTGTATCATGCTGTATATATAACATCTTTTTTCCCGCTAAATCCGTGTAGGACTTGGTGATAAACTCGGTCACTAACTCACAGTATGCCCTACATTTTGCAATACAAGAATTACTTCGTATTTTTGTAAGGAGGTAGTACCCATATACAAGGTTATTTAAGGATATTTGGTTCATTTGCTTTAGCATTGCAAGTGCATGGAGGTGGCACGGCGCACGGCGACGGATATGCGTCGCCGCAGAGCTAGATAGAATACACGCGCGAGCTGCTTGGCGGGACAGTTTGAGGCCTTGGCGACGGGCCGAGCAACCGACGGTTGGTGAAGGGAGACAGCGGCCGGGCGAACTTGGCAGCGGCACGGCGCCGACGAAGCGACAAGGCGCCACGCGCGCGGGTCGGCTGTGTGAGAGCGGCCTAGGAAGCCAGAGAGGCCGCCGGGTAAAGGGGCGTGCAGCACTGCAGCCCACAGGAAGAGACGTTGGCTACGGGCTCCCGCCGGCGGTTGGTAGCAGGCGGCGGTCTTGCCACGGGATGTCCTAAATTCCCAGTCCCATGCGTGGCGCCGGGGTGGGTGGAGGACTTCAGGCGAGCGAGACCTTTCCAGAAACCAAACCGCGCGCGCGGCGTCAGCCGGTGAACGCAACAAAAAAAGGGGAACCCGATCGATTAACCAAATCGTGTCTTCCTTCTCTTTCTGCCACGGCAAAATAGCGCATTTGGTGGAAGAACACACTCCATTTACTAACAAACAAGTACAACGCGCTTAGTATATATGTCAAAATTCACCAGGCATCTCTCCGCTGCATTGCACAGATTTACACTGTTAACCGAGCCCAGGTGTGTAGGAGCAATGGCAAAGAATGGGTGAATAATGCATTATCACAATCTTTCCCCAAGCATCTAGAAATCATCCACTCTCTGTAGCTAAAGAGCTATGAAGATCAGATTTAACAGCCTAAATTCAAATAACAACCCAAAGCAACAAGAACTCACAAATTTAGCATGTAACTGGTCTGATCGCCACTAGAAGTACAGTCTAACCAACCAAACCGTCGGTCTGACATGGTCTAGGAGCGGTCTGACAACTCCTCTATTCCCAAAACAGAAAATTAGTCTGGGCCAAAACCAAATTTGGTACAAACTTTAAAATCCAAGTCCAAATGAATAGAAACTTTGCACATACATTGAATAGAAACTTTGCACATACATTGCTAAGTGTCTTAGAAACATATTTCATTCAAGGATCACAAGGATCTTGCCAAAATTTCAACCTTTCCTCAAAACACGCAAGGTTGCATTAAAACTAGACAAATATCAAAAACATGAGAACAAACTTGCTCGTAGATTAATAACAACCAAGATGATCCAAGATGAGTTCCCATATGTCAAAATAAGCAAGACCACCCAAAGAATCGAAACCAAAACACTTGGATCAAGATTTCTCGAGAAAGGCTCCAAATCAATAAGAATCAGACAACTATGAAATCTTGCAAATCACAGTGCCTACATAGATGGAATTTGATTTACAGGAGTCATTTCCATCACTTACATGTCCTTGGTACGTGATAAGATTAAGAAAGGGAGACTAGATGCAAATACCAACAAGAACAAGAGCAAATATACCAAGACAAGAACACACTACTACAAGAAGGTCATACTAAACGTCTCATTATAGACGATTCCATAGAATCTGTCAATGTTAAGATGTAGCGTAGTTATCTTAGATGGTTTTACTAGCATGACCGTCTATATTGCAACCGATGGTAAGAACCGTGAGTGATGACCTACTTATCATAGATGATTTTTTACATAAATCACCTGTGATATATCATAGACGATTTTTATGAAAAGCCATAAGTGATATATCACAGACGATTTTTGTAAAAAAATTATCTGTGATGACCTACTTATCACAGATGGGTATGAATAAAAGTGTCTGTGATATTCACTACATTATTAAATACCTCGTCCCAACAGATATTCTATTTGTTAGGCACGCGATGGCTTTGAGGTAATTTGGTGAAAAGAGAGTAGAGATTTGAAAGGGTGCTTGTGTATCCATTTATTCTTGGTCATCTAAGATTAGTAATATATATAATGAAATGCATTATATTCTAACTAGATCTGTACACTTTTTAGTTGGAAGAAAACATAGATCTAGCTTGATAGTTTTTGCTCTAATTTAAAAGTGGGTCTCACTCATATCTACTTTAATTCTTGTTGGATTGGTTCATAAATCATAGCTAACTACTTTAGATGGATAAATTATGGTGAATTGTAATTATGTGTAAGAGTTAGTGTATGTACATGTAATGGCTACTTAGGAGAGCATTAATCTAATTTAACATTAATTTGTTATATGCGTAGCACAGATGGACTGAAGTTGGATGTACGTAGGGAACCATGTGAGTGAAAAGTATATCGATAATATGTCTGCTTTTCGAAGAGTTGTCGAGCAGGATATGTTAAAGAGGAGATAAAATTTATGTACTAGCCATGTATTGATTGTGAGAATCTTAAGATGTTTACCAATTCAAATAGAAGCACATTTGATTCGAGGGGATTTCAAAACATGGTATACATGTTGGAGTAGTCACATTGAAGAGCAGATTATACAGGAAGGTAGTAACATTATCAAGGAAGACAATGATATACCGGGTGTCGATTGTTCTTTCAATGAGAATACGTTGCACGATGATAATTTGGATCAAATGTTGCGTGATGTAGAAGAGAACTATAGTGGGAGAGAGTTTGGTAAATTTAAGGGCTTAATAGAGGACTCAAAGAAATCATTGTTCCCTAGTTGTAAAGTGAAATATACAAGGTTATCATCCGTACTTGAACTACCCTCTATTTCGATGCCATTGGATCCAACTTCCACAGGGTATGAAGATCGACAAGTATGGCGTCACTACTGTGGACTTTGAATGTGTCGGATACAAAGATAAACCATTTATACTCGCTATAAAGTTATTCAAATTTTTTATGTAATATACCCGACAAACAAGAACTGCCACGTAGTTCTTCATGGAAAAGGAAGAATTATCGAAGTTAAGAATGTTGTGGATAAGGAAGAGTACAATCAATTTGACAAGTTGCCTCCATTTAAAGATGTCATCAGGCCCAAGGAAGAACTCGGTGAGAAAGCTAGCTATATACGCGTCGATCATCGTGAAGGGCTATTTTTTAAAGGAAATAGCCAAGTGGAATTTTGAGTTGTAATTCACTTTGAGTTGTAAATCAATTTGAGTTTTAATTCACTTATCTGTCATTTATCTATAATATGTTTGCTTGTTTTTAGAGGGTATAGCTAGCATTTCTTGAGGCTAGTCGAAAAATAGAAAATATTTAGTTATATAAAGAACTATCATACACAGTTCCTAACACAAAACCATCTATGAAACGTAGACCATTACAGATGGTTTTTTGTATTATCCGTCTATGAGATAGTTATTTTTAAAAACCATCTGTGTTGTGACTTATCACAAACAGTTATTTTTAAAAAGCTGTCTATGATAATCTTCTATATATAGAGACACCTAGGGAGAAAACCTAACTTTGTGCACACTTAGGTTCATCCCCTCATTGCTGTGCTCCCCGTTGCATGTCGCTGCCTCCTCTGGTTCCCCATCGAGCACCGCCTCGGTGCCTCCTCCCTATGGTTCCCCATCATGAGGCTCCTCCTCCCGGCTCCCCATCATCGTTGCGTGGCTCCTCCCTAGCTTCTTGTCACCATCACACGACTCCTCCTCCACTCTTTGGCTATTTTCGATGATGTATGGATGGGATCTTTTGCGTAATCTATGTAGCTCACTGTATGCATTTAGGATCTACTTGCCTTTGTTTGGATCTTGTCACGGTCACTATCGCATGGCTCCTCCTCAGCTTTGGGTTGCTAAACCAGCTAAATTGGGTTATCAATGGAGAATCTTACGTATGATTTTTTTGGATTCGGAGGAAACTCTCTCAAGGGATAGGCTACGAGTACGCAGAGAGAAGACACGAGAATTTTTTTACAGGTTTGGGCCTTCTTCTGGAGGAATAATAACCTTACGTCCTATGTCGCTATTGCTCACATAGAATGATTATAATAGAGTAATGCGAAAAAGCCTTACGGTATCTCATGTATTTACTCATTCTGATCTCTTCCTTTCCAACATCAACCCTTATATAGTTAATGAAGCGATGGCAGTTGTGTCGTGTTGGAAGATGCCCTAACGCTTCGGAAGATGACCATCTGACGGGAGTTACTATTAGAGAGACGTGATTGCCCATTCACCATGCGATGGTTGTTATCAGAGAGAGGTTCTGTGCAATTATTTGGCATAAACACATATTCTAACTTCCATGCCAGATAGACCTATAACATGGTAGATCGTCGTAGATAGGTCAGTCGAAGATTTACTGGTTGTAGGAAAGTCTACGACCACAGAGTGGCCGTAGGGCCACTTACGACTAACTCATGATCGCAAAAGAATTTATGACCATGCGATGGACGGAGAAGGATTTAAGACCAGATAGTCACAGGACCACTTATGCTACGAGATGGTCGTATAAGATCTTACGACCACTTCATGGGATTTCTCCCTGATAAGAGGTATATTTAAAGTATATAATGGTGTAATAATTTGAGGATTATTCTATTCTCATCATCTAGCCCCCTAACGTCAAGTGAAATTAACTTACTTAAGCAAGAGAAGTCGTAGATGATGGGTGATTGAAAGTAGCATCTTTTTTATTCCTTTCGACCAAAAGTGCGCTTGGTCAAAAAGGTAATTTTACTTGAGTTGTGAAGATAGACGGATTTCAAGAAGAATTCCAATCAACTCTCACAAATCTGTCCGATGGAGAGGTTCCCAAAAGAATCGTTTGATTCCCAAGATGTGTAACCGATGCAAGGTTATAAAAGCTTACCTTGGACAACTTTTTGGCTTCTTCACTTCTCCTATTGCTCTGATCTATTTCGTGCTTTCTACCACTAACCAAACCATCTTCTTCCTCCAATCGTTTCCACATTCAAACCATTCAATTAGAAAAATTGCAAAGTCTTCATCCAATTGGACGGTGTCGGAGATGGATAAAGTGAAGGTGAAGGCATTGGAGGATACTGAGAAGATTCCTCCGTAGAAGTTCGTCAGATGTTTCAAAGCCATTGGAAAACATTGGCCAATAGGAGAAATCGAATATCTCCCCATTTTCTAGGCCCACTATGAGTGCAGCCTTTGGCTCCCAGTTTATCCTTTCCTCACAACTGTACTTGAGTACTTCGGGGTAGAATTGGTGAACTTGGTTTCAAATTTCATTAAAATGCTTAGTTTCTTTTTGTACCTTTGTGAGGTGTATCTGAGTATCCCTCTAGATCTTGAGCTCTTTTGCTATTACTACGAGATGAGCCAGCAAGCTAGAATTGTCGGGAGCTATGGTTTGAAGCTCATCTAAATGTTCACTTAATCATGGCTGGGTTGGATGAAGAGATGGTTCTACTGAGAGACTGCCAGCTTTTCTTCATGGGGAAGGCTAAGAAGAAGAATACATCCTGGAACTCGGTTCCCAAGGACATCACCCAGATCGCCCCCTACATCTCAGCCATCTAGGAGTTGAGGGACAAGGGGCTTACCGGCTGGCACGTGGTGAAAGATTACATCACCCGTCGCATCAGCCCCTTGAAGAAGTGAGCACATCCCATGTGGATGTACTCGGGAGCAGCTGATGCTACCTGAGACTACAAGAACGGTAACAATCATACTCGTAATCATAGAATTAAATTTCGAGCGCTGTATATTGATCATTTTGTCTCTTTGAATAGACCTTGAGCTGGACGAGATCAATGCTTGGGTGAAGCCCATATGCAAGAAGACTCCATCACTTGAAGTGGTGGCCCCTCATATTTTGGTGGATGTGTCCACCGAAGAGAAAGAAGAATGCCTAAAAGTAATCGAAGGAATCAACCTCTTCTTTAGGTCTATGTAGTCATGAGTATGACTAAATAGTGTTATGTTTTCCCCTATAGAGTATAGGCATGATCAACCGTTAAGATGACTAGGGGTTTAAACTGATGGTGATTGGAAAGGAGGCAGAGAAGGCCCAATCTCCTCCACCCAAGAGACGTCAGCTGGCACAAGTACTATTGTTCCCCTTACCATTATCCCCCCTGTTCGGTATTCTAACTGGCCCTATGTAGCAATTTCTTATGGAAATAACTACTACGAGTGAAATAGGTGTAGTCATATTTGAACAACCGACTCCTAAGATCAAGGTACCATTCTATTTCGATACTAAAACTTACTCAATTGGTGCTTCTCAAGGATTTACAAAGTAACTCAAAAAGGAAAAATGGAAGAGTTTCATATCTTTGTGAAGGAGACTGATGCAATAGCAGAACCTATGATCGAGAAGGAGACTGTCCTCTAGGTGATCGAAACCGATCTCGACCGCCAGGAGGGACAAGAGGGACAAGGAGTGTTGTCTCTTGTTTAATACCTTTTGATCAGACATGGTCAAAGACATTGCCATTCCTCTATGGCCAGATGTAGTCGGAGGGGAGCAACTGAAGAAACTCTTAGGGAATGTTTCTTCTAAGTTCAATATTAAGGGTGTGACAACAAGGTATGAAAATAAAAACATAAACATATAATTTTACCTCTAAATCCTTTTAAATGCCGACTTACTTTCATAATTTGTAGCTTGGCATCTCCATCGACCAAGGATGCTCCTACGCAAAAGCCCCCTACGACTTCGCCCGTAGTCGAAGAAAGGGTGGAGATGGTGGTCGAAGAAATGACCATTGCAGCAACAAAAGGTGCTACCGAAGCTGTGACAACTACAACCACAAAGATGGTCGTAGAGATAGAAGATCGAGTGGCTGAAGCCAAGGTAGAAATACCTTATCAAGAGGTTGGAGGTCCTTCCGACTATCGTGCCGAGGAGGGGAACATCGAGAATGCCACTCTTCGACCTCAAGAAGGTACAATCTGGGAAGAGAAAGAACTACCCAACTTCTTCTCAATATTTTTAATCCTCTATTTGTAGCGAGATTCTCTTTTAATCGACCTCAAGCCCCACACTCTAAAGGCCTTCTCGACAAGGGAAACATTTTTGACGATGAGCGTCTCGAAAGGTGTGGTGGAACAAGGTCGATAAGCTTGATCAGCACAAAGACTCAAAATGGGAGCTTGCCATGTTTGCCCGTAAGAGCATAAATGTAAGTATCAAGTACTTAGATATTTGTACTTGGTCTTCTGTGATTTCTCGCTGACCTTCTCTACTTAGAGAGCATTGGAAGATATGGTGACTGAGGTTGAGTACCACAGATAGCTCACGCTCCTTCGACAAGAGAATGTAAAGCTTTCTGAGAGTAATAAAATTTCATCTATAATATTCAGTTTGTGTTTTATATACTCCATACTGAAATGCAATTTGAATTCTTCATAGATAGCAAATAAGGGAGATGGCTTCCACATAGTTTGGGCTCAGTTTCACCGAATGTGTCTAATGACCAGACCAAAGGAGCAACTAAGCGAGTGTGCTGCCCATCCTAAGAAATCAGCGACTACATTCCGGACCACCTATGAGATAGTTGCAAGGAAATAGGTCCCTACCACCACATCGAGCTAGAAGTCTCTAACGCGTGAAGAGAAAGAGCAACATTGCAAGGAGGTCTCAAGGCCCTTCGAGATCGGAGAAGAAGTCCATGGCCTCATGCAACAACAGGTGCTCGTAGTGATGGGCAAGGCGTGGAAGAACTTCAAGAGTATGCTTGTCATAAAGTACGTGAACCGGGATGGGACACTGTTCATAGAATATCCTTTTTCCATTCGGATATATGGGATGCCTTTTGTGGGCATGAAGACAACTATGGAATTCCACGACGAAAGTGTGGTGCACAAGGCAATCTAGGTCCAGAATACTCACCCTCACAGACTCGGCACCACTGAGTATGCGGGTAAAATCCTGTAATGGAGGAGGGAGGACGAGGAGGCAATCGTGTCAGAAGCCTCCCCACCATTTTTCAAGATCACAGCCGAGCGCGTTCGAAACTAGTTAAGAGCGAGAACATCTACCACGTCTTTAGGCACCATATCCTTCAAGAACCTGGCAGACCAGGAAGCCAGGAAGTGTGACAATGCTTGATAAGATATTGAACTACCTGGCTAGTAATATATTCATAATTTCATAGGAACGAAAATAACATGTTAGCCTCTTGCAGGAAACATTGACTGTGAAATCCTCACAAGACAACTTCCAGGCCGTTAGGGAGAGACATATTATCCACAGCCCTACGAAAGAAGGAGCACCCGGGTCGCACATGGGGCCTTGGAGTTTATGTTCCCTAGAGGCAGGGATTCATAGATGACTCCAACTTGTACAAGAGTTAGAAGAGATCAAAGGCCGAGCGCAAGGAGCGCATAAAAGAGAAGATTTGTGCAGAATTTTCTAGGAAGCTAGCACATTTGGAGGAATGGCTAAATCAAGTGCTCAGCCACTCATAGGCCACCCCCATTATTATGGAAGCTAGTCCACATCACTGTTGGAGTAGCCGCATGTCCACATAGCAATCTAACCAAAGCGATGCTTGACTTCCGATCAAGGAAATCCAAGTAATGTATATCTCTGGAACGCTCCAAAGATAGACCAGTAGGACACTTTAGCTAATTATGTATCGTTTTATAGGAGCCCATGCCCTGTAAGCTCTAAGTGAGGTTGATTGGGTCCATTCCTATTGAGGCTTGGGTAGGGGACGGCATTTCCATGCTAGGAAGGGACAATGCTGCACGGTGTCCAGCTAGTGCAGGGTTGCACCAAGGTCTAGGTGGATATAGTTTGTGATCCTTTCATGACCATCCCATTGGAGAAGCCCCTGAACAAAGACATCATAATACTAGGAGATGTCGTGCACACTTTATCTATCAGTCCAATAGGGATGTCACCTTAGACCCTACAGTCTGCGATCTCCACATGACCACGCCTCTCTAACAAAACACTCAATGACTCCACCTCAACCTTCACATCAGAAGGCCGTAGTATCGGCTCTTGTGGAGACGACGCTGGAGAAACACGAAAAGCATACCAGGTCGTCTCCCAGGAAGACGTATCACAAGCGAGGCACTAAGGCCAAATCAAAGAACATTAAGGTGCCTTGCAAGTCCTGGATGTTCACCCTCGGAATGCTGTTGGTCCCTGACACACTATTACCCCACATTGGAATGGGTTGCGGGAGTTTGCATTCCTGGTATATGTGGAGGAGCAACGAGCAGAGGACAAATCGACCTACTAGATTCACCATCAAATAACAAGAGGCATTTCCTCCACATGCTAGGCTTCTTTGTCATTGGCTTCGATGGCTTATTCAAACTATTCAACCTTGACGCCTTCGACACCTCACTTCAATTATGCTAGATATTGTAAGTGAGTACAATCAAGTTCTACATTCACGTAATACCAATAAATGTCATAACTCATTGCTTATGTATAGAAACATGATACAAGAAGCATGGTGATCGCGAGAACCAATACGTTTCCTCGACCCATAGTTGATATCTGAGCAATGCATCACCCAAGACGCATTCCTTTGGTCCAACATGTGAATTGAAGGAGGTGCAGAGGTGTTTGCTCCCTTTATTTTGCTTCCTATGTGTGCAGGCGATGTTGCATCGTGGGTCCCACGAGAGGTCACATCGGTGGAAGGAGATAGCAGGAGGACTCATCTCGCATAGGAGTAAGCGCAAGTGTCTATCAACCACGTCGAGTCACGGCAAGGACCAGTAGGTCCCATAGTGAAGAAGGAGCACCTTTGCTTGTGTTGTGTTCTTGACTGTATCAGGCAGGTCACATTGAGGGCTGGACCGAAATAGTGTCTAAGCAAAGGAAAAATTTCAACAAGTGGTATCAAAGTCTGTTGATCTTAGTAGTTCATGAAGATTATGGGCGAGAAGGCAAAGACTCGAGGGTGAGCCAATCTTCCTCCAGTACCCTCTTACAACTGATAGTTACCCTGTGTGGGCAATGGTCCCCTCTCATGAGGTAGTAGGCCCCATGCAGGTGCAGCTGATGCATAGGGGCATGTGCGTGCAAACGGAGGTCAAAGCAGCGAGTCCCACCCACATGTAGGTGCAGTAGGCGCAGTTGGCTCAGGTGGACTGTACATGCGGGCATCAGGCATTGAAGGCGCCCACGCACACATAGGAGGCATGCACATGCTAGTGTATGGTGGCGCTTATGATAGTGCTGATGAATTTGATGGTCCAGAGATGGATAAGAATGCTCTAGATAAGAATGTGAGGATTCTCAAGATGAGCAGGGGCACCGATGAATTTAGTTGCTACAACTATGTAAAGTGGTGTGGAAGCAGAACTTGTCAATGCTGGCAATCATGACCAGACTGATCAGGAGATAGGTTGCAGTGGCTCGGGTCAGCCCCGCAAGCACACTGTAAGAGGTAGCTCGGGTGGACTTCACACGCATGCAAACGGCATGCATGCAGCTGGCTCAGGCCATGTCTCGGGTGATGGGCTAGATAGTGCAAGTGGCACAGGAGGCTGCACAGGTCTTGGCAGCGGGTCCTAGTGGGAGCAGTCTCACGTGTGTGCAGTAGGTGCAGTTGGCAGCAGCTCGGGCGGACCCGACAACGCAGCGGGAAGTAGTTCCAATTCTGAAACTTAACCTACCCTATGTGAGGATAATAACACAAAGAATGAATCTGATTCTAATGATCAATGTCCTGGTGAAGATGAATTTGTTTTGGTTGTTACTCCATGTTTATCCATTCTTGTTAAAAAAGACAACCAATCTCAACGTTACAATTTATTTATAAATAGTGCTAAAATGAAAGATACTAATGTCAACATAACCATTGATAGTGCTTCATACCAAAATCTTGCTAGTATCGAGATGTTTGAAAAGCTTAACCTGAAATTGCTTAAACATCCTAATTCATATTGTGTGCAATGGTTCCGTTAGGGAAGCAAGGTTAAAATTTAACACCGTATGGAAGTTCCTTTCAAGGTTAATAAATATGAGGGTATTGTTTTATGCGATGTTGTGCCTATAACGGTATGTCATTTACTATTGGGCCATCCATGGTTGTTTGATCGTAATGTATAACATGATGGATGTGCCAATACTTGTAGCTTTAAGTAGGAAGGTAAGAATAGAGTTTTAATACCGCTTACTCCTTCTCAAATATGAGCCGCTAAACAGAAACGCCAGGAGAAATTGCAGCTTGTTGTTCAGCAAGGTAAGATGAAAGTAAGCACTGAAAAGGTTCTGATTGCAATGAAAATAGATCTGAAAGAGTTGAGCAATGATCCTAGTGTTATACACTTTGTTCTTGTTTGTAAAGACACTAAAGTTATGCTTATAACTCATGATCTAAACACTCTACCTAGTGTTGTCTAGTCGTTGTTACAGGCATACGATGATGTTTTCCTAAGGAGGCATCATGCGAACTTCCACCACTTCGTGGGATTGAGAACCAGATCAACTTCATGTTGGGTGCTTCGCTGTCAAACTGACCGTCATACCACACCAATCCAACTGAAACCAAGGAAATATAGTAGCAAGTGCAAGAGCTCTTGGACAAAGGGTATGTACGTGAGAGCCTTTCTCCTTGCGCTGTCCCTGTTATTCTTGTTCCTAAGAAAGATGGTAAATAGAGAATATATGTTGATTGTCATGCTATCACTAATATCACTGTTAGATACCGTCACCTTATACCTAGGCTTGAAGATATGCTAGATAAGCTTAGTGGAGCACATGTTTTCTCAAAAAATGATGTAAAAAGTGGATACAACTAGATTCGCATGAAACCAAGAGATGAATAGAAAACTACTTTTAAAACAAAGTTTAAATTATATGAGTGGTTAGTCATGCCTTGTAATATCCTAAACGTCGTTTCGGCGTAGGTTTTTTTAAAATAAGTGCGGAGCCGCCCGGATTTTCGGTAAAGTACGGGAAGGAAAAAAATAAAATTGTGGAATAGCAGAAAATGGAAGAAAGAATGAAATGGATAATAATAAAAAAATACCTTTTTTTGGCTGGCCGGAGGGTGGGCTTTCCACCTTGGGCCAATAGGCCCAAGTGGGGGCCGCACCCCCTACCTCCCAACCCTAGCACCCCTTATTACCTTATGGCGGCCACCCCCTCCCCTTTCCCACCCCCAGGCCTCCACCCTCCCCTCCCATTGCGCCACCCCTTCTTCCCCCATTGCTGCTGTCCCTTGGTGCTAGGAGAAAGCGAGAAGGAAGAAGAAGAGAGGGAAGAAAAGAAAGGGAGGAAGAAGAAAAAGAGAAAAGAAGAGGGGTGATCCCAAGGGATCCCCTAGATAACTCTCCCTCATCCCAAACTCTTCTGGTTTTGTTGTAATTAGGGTTCTTAGCATTAGAATTGATGGGGGATTAACAATTTGATTCTCCGATTAGGGAATACCTGCTGTCTGCGTGTAGTTCAATCCGGGCAGCGTGGCTGTTTACGCATGATTAGACCTATGAAACAATTTTTCCTGTGGGTCTGGCCAAAAGAAAAATTATAGAGGATGACGAGATTGATTTTCTGTATTTTTTCTTTAGAATTTTAGGCTGTGGGATTTGGAATCGCTAGGAGCTGTAGATTGAAGCTCTATGTCGGGAAGTCAGAGGTGTATATACCAATGTTCACCTGGTCGTCATGGTCAGGGTAGAAGAAGAGGTGGTTCTATTGGGAGGCCACTAGTGAAGACAATTTTTCCTTTATGGAGAAAGCTGTCGAGAAGAATCTGTCCTGGAATTCAGCCTCGAAGAACATTACCAGTGTTGCTCCCTACATCTCAGCTATCAAGGAGCTAAGAGATAAGGGACTTACAGGATGGTATGTAGTAAAGGACTACACCACCCGTCCCATTAGGAACCAAAAGAGACGAGTTCATCCCATGTGGATGTATTCAGGAGCAATTGATGCTACCAGAGATTATGAAACTGATATGTATAGTCGTACCCACAATGGTAGATTTAAATTTTGAGTACTGTATACTAATTTCTTGATTTAAATGAATTAGATCTTGATTTGGAGGAGATTAACTCCTGAGTCAGGAATATCTATGAGAAGGCTCCATTGCTGGAAGCGGAGGCTCTTTGTATTTTGGTGGATGTGTCCACCAAAGAGAGAAGAGCGTCTAAAGGTAATCAAAAGACTGATATTGCCCTTTAGGACTATATAGTCGTAGAAGAACTTACAACTAGATAGTCGTAGAAAAATTTATGACTAAATATTATTCTTCCTTCCTTTAGAATGTAGGTGTGAATAACTGTTAGGACAACTAAGGGGTCGAAATTGATGGTTATCAGAAAAAGGGCAGAGAAAGCAAATGCTCCTCCAGCCAAGAGGCGTTAGCTGGTTAAAGCCGCTGATAAGGGGAAAGAGAACTCAAGTGCAGCTATCCCTCTACAACTCTTCCCACTCTTGCTCAGACTGGCCCAATCCAGAAATTCATTGTAGACATAAGTGCTGCATCTGAGATAGGGGCAGTTGTATTTGAGCAACTGACTTCCAAGATCAAGGTACCATTCTATTATAATACTAAAACCCATTTAGTATGTACTTCTAGAGGTTTTATCAAGCAACTAAACAAAGAAAACTAGAATGATTTTATGTCTTCTGTGAATAAAATTGCTACAATAAAAGAACATGTGATCGAGAAAGGATCAGCTCTTCAGGTGGTCGAATATGGTCTCGACTGTCAGAAGAGCCAAGAGGGACAAGGAGCAACAAATCTTGGTCAAGATTCTCGGGAAGACATGGCCGAGAATGTTCTCATTTGACCAAAGATGGTCAAAGAGATGAAATCAAAGAAATTGGCCTCTGGGAAGGTTTCTTCTAAGTTCAAAATCAAGAGAGCGAAAGCAACGTACGTATAGACATGCACATTGTTTTTCACCTCCATATCTTAACTAACTTACTTTTGTGGTGTGAGCTCAGTGTCTCTAGCAAGCAAAGATGATATTGCGAAAAAAATCTCTTACGACTTTGCCCGCAATCATAGAAGAGATGGAAATGGTGGTAGATCAAATGACTATCATAATGATGGAAGCTAATGCTAGCGCTTAGCACCCACAACTATGGAGATGGTCGTTGAAATGGAGAAGGAAGGAGAACCTTCTGAGCAACGCGTGAAGAAAATTGTCGAAGATGGTCCTTCTCGATCTCAAGAAGGTTGTGAAGAAAATTGTCGAAGATGGTCCTTCTCGATCTCAAGAAGGTAATCTCTGAGAAGAAGATGAGCTTCCCAACTTCTTCTCATCTGTTTTAACCCACCATTTGTAGCGATGCATTTTTCAAATGACCTTAAACCCCACACCAAAACGACCTTACCAACAAAGGGCAAATTTTTGACGATGAATGTCTCAAAAAGGTGTGGTGGAGAAGGGTCGATGAGCTTGACCAGCTACATGACTCTACGAGCGTTCTTACAAATTTTGCTCGAAGGGAGATGAATGTAAGTATCTAGTACTTAGACATTCGTACATGATCTTTTCTGGTTTCTCACTGTCTTCCCGAACATAGAGAGCGTTAGAGAATATGACGACTACGGCTGAGTACCACAGATAGCTCACTCTCCTGTGGCAAGAGAATGCCAAGCTCTCTGATGACACGAGAGTGTGGTAAGTTAATGTTTCTTGTAATCAAATTTTATTTTGATTGCTCGACTAGTCTTCTCTTATTTGCTGCCAACCTGTAACATCCATATTTTCAGTGTCATTTGAAGCCTTTTCAAATAAAATTCATCATTTGAATTTTTCTAAAATTAACACAAGCTTAAAATGAATTTTTATTAATTAAAAGGATTTAATATAAATAAATTAAATATTAATATTTTTTAAAATATTTTATTTGAGTTCCTTGTGTGCATATGAAATCTCAGAATTGCAAATAAATAGACTTCATTAGCTTTCCAAATATGTGTTTTGTGTGCATATGAAATCTCAGAATTGCGTTGAAAGCTTCATGAACCTTGTGCACAGAACTGTAAGTACGAAGATTTGATTGTTCTTGTGTCTTCCGCTTAAGCTAAACTAGCTTTCTTTCTTCACCACCCACACCTCCAATTCCATGTGTTGCTATCTTATTTGCATTACGCAAAGGAGGAATCACATAAGCATCTGCATGGTTTAGGATTTTCTTACCTCTTCCATAACTGGTTGCTTCTTTCTCCTTTTTCAATTCAGTACTAAGTCTTGTAACTTCAGAATGCATAGATGAAACACAAATCAATGTAGCGTTCACAGTCTTGGCCACATCATACATGCAATATTTTTTATCTATATTTACAACATGTTAAGTATATATTTGTAACATTTTTCGTCCATATTTTTTGCAACATTTTTTACTTCATGGATGCAACATTGACTTTTGTATTAAATATTTTTGTTGCATATGGTGATTAAAAATATTGCTCACATTATGTAAGAATGTTGCATCGGAGCGTTTGATCTAAATACTCGTATCGTTCTTTATTTTTTTGTGTTGCATACATGGTCGAAAAATGTTGCAGACATGGATAAAAATGTTGCGGATCGGAATACTCACATAGGTCTTGGTTTTTTGTGTTGCTGTAACATCCTGATTTTTAGGGATTTTTAAAACCTGAAATTTAAAAATTAATTTTTGGAATTTTTCTGAATTTAAATCAAGCTTAAATTGAATTTTCAAAATTTTTAAATAATTTAATATGAGTAAATCAAACTTCAACATTTGCTGAAAATATTTTAATTGAGTTCCTTGTGCCACAAGAAATTTTCTGGAATTAAAACCAGCTTCAAATGAATTTTAGAATTCTTAAATGATCTAATATGAATAAAATAAACATCAACATAAGTTAAAAATATTTTATTTGGATTCTTCAAGTCTCAAGGAATTTTCTGGTATTTTTGGTGAATTTTTGGGATTTATTTGCTATTTTCTAGAGCTTCTTTTCTTTTAGTTGAATTTCTGGAAAAAGAAACCGAAAATAAAAACCCCCGCCCGCTCTCAGCCCTCCGATCTCCGCCCTCTCCACGTGGCGCCATCCTGGCCACCCACGCCCGCCCCTCGGCCCATCCCTGCATGGCGCCTCTCCCCGCCGCCCGATTCGCCTCCCCACCACGCAGCAGCCATCCCTGCGCCTCATCTCTCCCACGCCCCGCCTTGCTCTGCTCCCCGCCGCCCGATCGCCCACGGCCCGCGCCTAACCCTAGCGCCGCCCGCCCGCGCGACCGCTCCCACGCCTCACCTCTGCCACCCGATCGCGCTGCCCCGCGTCGTGGCTCAATCCCGACTGTCCGCACCCCGCCCTTGCGCGAAACCCTAACCCTAAACCTCGCCCGCTCCGCGCCGTCCGATCATCTCCGCGCATCATCTGGGCCGTCCAAACCAGATCGGAGCCGTGCCTCGCGCCGTAACCGATCTGAGCACCTCGGTCCGCGTGATAAAACCTGCCGCTCGCCTCGGTTCGCGTGCCGCCCTCGCCGAACCCTCGCGCCGTCGTTCTTCGCACGTCCTCGCGCCCGCGCCGCCGCCCGTGCCGCGCCTCCGCCATCCACGACATCGCCGGAGCCGTCCCCGTCACCGCCGGAGACCCTGCCGCCGTCGCCAAGCCCGCCGGTGAGCCTCATCGCCCGCATCGCCCCTCGCCGCCGCTCGGTCGGCAGACCTCATGCGCCGCTCCCCTCGCCACCGCACCCCGGCCGCTCCATCCCTGCCGCCCATCCGGATCTGAGCCGAGGGCTCAGATCGCGCCGCGTGTCCACCTCCGCGCCGTCGGATCCAGCCGCGCGCCCGCCACGCGTCGCCCATCGCTGCGGTCCCGCCTCCGCGCCGCCCCATCCCCGCCGTCGCCCCAGATCCGGATCAACGATTCGGATCGCACCACGCGTCGCGCCCGCAGCCGTTGGATCCCTCCGCCGTTGCCCACGCTGCGCCATGCCGCGTCAGCTCTACCCACGTGGCACGCCACGTCAGCCCTAATGCCACGTGGCATGCCACATCACCCAAAACCCGTCCCCGTGCCACGTGGCAGCCACGTCAGCCTGCCACGTCAGCACGTGCCACATGGCAGCACCAGCTGCTGCCACGTCAGCCCTAGCCCCGTCGCGTCAGCGCCGCCGCCCCCGCGTGTACTGTTTGGTGCGCCGGGTTCACGGTGAACTCGGTATTCCGTGGACCGGGTTCACAGCACAGTGCGATTTTCGAATTTCTCTGTTTTTCTTTAGGGTTTATTTTTCGAGAGCCCGTTCTCCTCCGTCCTAGCTCCGATTGACCCCGTTCTTTTTTCTAAATTCATCTAAAATCGAGATCTAGATATTGGTTCTGGTTTTGTGAATTTTGGAGTTCTTTTGCTTATAATTTTATGAGTTTCTTTGGTTTTGGTCGTTTTCTCTCTCGCTAGATTCGGATTCCGGAGGAGCAGGTTCTACGCCCGAAGATCAGGAGTACCTCGCTGAGCATAACCAAGGCAATCGTGTTCTTTGATCATGTTGAACCCAGTTTGCAACCTATTACTTAATTATTTTGTTTTAAATTACATTGCATCGCTATTTATATTCAAACCTTGTACTGGTAGTTATTGCCCAATTGAATTTCTCCCTCCTTGATAATTTGGAATGCGATGATACCATTGTCACCATAGGTTGGGAAACATACTAGTGATATTATGCTATTTGTCACGTGGGTTGGTACGATAGAATTACTTAGCTTTGCTTATAGTTCCGAATGGATTTATCATCACATGTGAATTATAATTTTGACTTAATGAGATATGGAACTGTGGTTGGTGCCATGTTTATTAAAATTTGTGCCATGACGTTGGTACGTCATCGGTGGTGGTTATACAAACATGGCTTTGCACCTGGGCGAGTGATCGTGCAGTAAAGGGGGAAGTGTTGAAGCACTTCGCGGGATGAGGTAGCCTCGCCCGGGAATTGTTAAGGATTTAACTTTGTGCGCCATTGATCTGAGCTTTATCGTGCAAACCACATGTCTAGTATGGGACGGACCTGACTGACTAATTTGAGATGTTTCAACTTTAATCTTGCCATTGAGATGAACATGGTTGCTGATTTCCATGTGGCGCAAGGGGGGGTGTGATGCGAAACTCTAGCGGACGGATTGAGTTGTAACTGAACTTTGTAAAAGCCTTGTTGTGATTACCTTAGACCGAGGCTAATCACATCGTGTGGGTACAGTTGTGCAACCTCTGCAGAGTGTAAAACTATTCGAATAGCCGCGTCCTCGGTCATGGACAATGCTCGGTGATTTCACACGAGGGGTAGTTATTTTTGAAAACTTGTGAATTGTAGTTGGACAGTGAATGGGTAATTCATTGTTGGTTTAGCTTATGGATGGGAGGTTCATAAGCGGTTGGTTTAACTTGTGGATGGGAGGTTCGCAAGTGGTTATTACAATTCCTTTGTTTATTATTTAATATTGTTTTATTTAAAGATCGCTTTCAATCTATTTACTGTATTTACCTTCAAATGTCGTTGTATGCAAATTAACCTTTCAGCCATCTTTTGGTAAGCCTTGCATACTATATTGCATTTATTTGTTACAAACGACTTGCTGAGTACCAATGTACTCACGGCTTTATGCCCAATGTTGCTCAGTTGAGGAAGAGGAGTATCACCAGCGGAGGTTCGGAAGGAGAGTACTTGATGACTTCACGATTAAACCGTTCTCCACTCGATAGCCTGTGGGCTTGTCGATTGGCCACTACGTTTTATTTTGGATTTCCGCTGCTATGTTGTTAAGCCCTTCCGACTAGAGATATTGTAAGTTTGACCATAAGGTCGTACCTTTGAGATTTTATCGATATTTTGAGTTTTCCTTTATTATTATCGTGTGTATGACTGTGATTACATCTATGTTTGACTGTGTGCACTAGCGTGATCCTGGACTAGTGCAGTTTACACAGAGAGTCCGAATTTGCATATTCGGGTCTCGACAGTTGCAAAGATGGACAAAAAATATTATAAATATAGCCTGAGATTAAACGTCCTACCCCTAGCAATACCCTTGTCGCAATCCACCTTTCCTTTCTGAACCCTTTGCCCACAGCCCCAGACCAGCTTTTGAATATTCTTGGACATCC
This sequence comes from Melocanna baccifera, assembly GCA_036346265.1. Taxonomy (NCBI): domain Eukaryota; kingdom Viridiplantae; phylum Streptophyta; class Magnoliopsida; order Poales; family Poaceae; genus Melocanna; species Melocanna baccifera. Next base: position 14,561,888 of record CM070676.1, on the reverse strand, counting down.
TACTCCACAGCAAGCCCTGAGCCTCTTTTCATCATTTGAGGCCTTTCTCTATCGAGCTGCCTATCGGCAAGGAATGATCCCATTCATCATAAGCCAAGAAAGTAGAGAAACTCGTTAAAAGAGAAGCCCTGATTCCTTGCGCTCTGCACCGACCCCGGCCGCGCTTTCTTATCTTCCAAGATGTCTAAAGAATAAACCCTCCAGTGACGACGAGAAGATAAAAAGTTCTCTAGGGAGAGCTCCTGCTGCTAGCTGGTCGATCCACTGCAACCTGATAAGGCGGTCCAAAGATGCATCCTTCGGCCAAATCGGCCGCCCTCCTTACAGTACGGAATGACTCTGGGTACGAATCACTGCATGTCCTCAATACACACGTTTAATCGTTATTTTTTCTGATATACAGTAGTAAAAATTATTAGAAATATAATGATATGAAAATATTTTTATGACAAATCTCGTAATAGCATTTCCACGTAAAAAATCTAAATACTTCTATGTATATTAGTGATCGGACCTACATGTCACCGAGAGTCAGTCAGAACTCCACCTAATTAAGGAATATCACGAAGTAAGAAGTATTGTCCATGTCAACACCATGGGATATCTTCGGCTTAAATTGGTAAGAGTGGTGTCTAGTTTACCATCCTTTGAAGCGACTAAGACGCGAAAAAAAGCCGAAAAGTCGGCACCTCAGTGCTTTCTCTTACCAAGCAAAGCACACAAGTTCAGATTCCTTCCCACGGGGACGCTTCAAACCCCAGCCAATATAAATACCAGCTCCACACATCGCTGTGGTGTATCTCACTCTGTCGATCTCTCCCACATTTCCTGCTCTTAGTAGTTACCGCAGTAAGCTGGTGAGGAGGACAGCCATCTGAAAAATTTATCGAAGGCATGGAGGCTTCCGCTGATCACGGCCACAAGAAGAACCAGGCCGACGGCGCGTACCACGGCTCCGACAGCAACGGCAAGTCGAGGGCGGATTTGTACGCCGGCGCGGTGGCGCAGCGGGCTCTGTACGGGCCGAGCCCGAGCCGGTGCCGCGGCGGGCCGAGGAGGGTGGCCGGCAAGGACTCCAAGCCGCCGAGTAGGCTCAGCAAGATGTCTGGCGCGGAGGGCGCCTAAAGGATACGTAGTGTGGAAACGTTCCAGCTAGCTAGTACAGCTAGTGACTTAATTTGCTTATCTTTTCGTGTGGGTTGGGAGCCTTGGTGTACGTAGCTGTGGTTCGTATGGAGATGTGTTTACGTATGTGCATCCTTTGCAGCAAATAAAGGGGCGTTCGAAATAGCGATGACTTATAGCTTCTGGCTGATTTTTTACTGTAGCTAACCGACTTTTTACTGTAGCTGAGTTAGCTTATTGGGCATAATTAAATTTTAAAAAAATAAAAATAAAAACAACATATTAACATATTAGAGACAATGCAAAAGAATACGAAAAAACAAAACACAAAAAACAAAAAAAGAAGAAAAAGACAAAAAAAAATGAACAGTGCTATGGAAACCAATTCCCATCGCCGAACATTAACTTTCATAGACACTGAACAAGGCCTAAGCTAGTTGAATTGGATTGCCAGCTAGTATAATTTCCTAGATTTCTTAGCTACACACATAATCTGTTATTGACATGTCCATGATGAAGTTTATATATGTTCTTGCATAATTTTGACAAACTTATTCTTGCTGTTGTATTTTGTGATCCGAGTTGGTTGAGTCTGACCAGCGTCTTTCCGACCACTTGAAGAGTCTGATTAGGTTTTCTCTCAAGTAATGTGAACTGGTCAGAGGTTATAATTGGGTTCATCTTCATATCCATGATAGACTCTGCATCGGCTAGTCAGATGTGGTTACTTGTGGCGCTTTTGACTATAACACTTCACCGTCATCTTCTAAGACTCTTCTAATGAAATGTTGTTCCCATTTTCGATAAGGTTACTGTTCCAATTTTTGATAGGATCAGAGTCTATAACGTAGAAAAGAAACACAGTACTAGTTGGCAATCCTATATAGGAAAAATTACTTAAGGCACTTGGGTGCCAATGCACCCTATCAATATCCGTTGATGTGCTTTTAAGATTCGTGATGTTTGATATGGGTATCTTCATATACCCATAAAAAAGTATATTTGAGATATCAAACTTCGAAAAAAATTTTAAATTCAACTTCAATTTAATTAGTTTGCTATTTTCATGGTATATACTCACTATAATCGTATCAAACTCAAAAGTAGTTCAAACTAGTCTGAACTGAGTTCAATACTCACTTACCATAAATATATCAAGGATATAAAATATTTTCATACCCAAACTCTAAAAAGTTTATCAATTATACACGTGTATTGGACGGTTTTTGATATGGGTGCCTAGGCACCCAAGTGCCTTAAGTAATTTTCCTATACACAAACACACCCCTCTATAGTCGCTCAGTTAAGAAATGCCGAAACATGCAGAAATGCCGAAACATGCCGAAATAGGAGGTTATAAAAATTCTCGTCTAATTAAACAAATATTGATAATTGAAAACTAGCCAAGTACTCGAAATGAACCAAACCTAATCAATTCTAGTCACTCTAAGTAATTGATATAACAATTCATTCACAAACACAAATAAATGATGCAAATATCACAATGAGACATGCGATGTTTTCCTGTGGTATCGAAGACTTACCGGTCTTCACTAGTTCACGTTGAGGATAGCCCAAACACACTTGGACCTGCTCTACAAATTAAGCCTTCACTTCTCGATCACTAGTGGTTGCTCTTCCTCTGCTCTGGAGATGGCGAGTACCGAACCACTCATAAATTTTTGGGCCTCTTCACACGCTTCATGAAGAGGTCATCTCGCGATCAACCTCCACGCCGTCTAGGTGCCGGCAAGCACCAAGAGAATATACCAATGCTTCGCTTGATGGTGCTCAAATGCAAATGGATCAATCTATAGAATGTATGCACTTGAAAATCATCCAACTCCTCAAAATGAAAGCTTAAATGAGAAAATAGAGTGGAATGAATGCTCTAAGCTCAAGAATGTTTAATGTGAGTTCAGCAGCTTGTCCTTGAGCTGGTGGAGGGGTATTTATACCCTCACCAACCAAAACTAGCCGTTGCAAAAATTTATTCTGAAAAAATTAGAAAAATCAGAACTACCGACGTTGTAAGTGTGGAATTACCGCACTTTACTGTAGCACATAGTAACGACTATATCAAAACGTCAGAACTAGCCGTTTTTAATTCAGAGCGGAACTACCACCATTGTACCTACGGTACTACCGCACTGCGGTAGTTCCGCATGTTTGTGCGGTACTACCGCACTGCGGTTGTTCCGCTGTGCTAAATACGATACTTCGATTTCTGGTCAGTTAAGTTTTTCAGAGGGTACCTTTTAGAAAAAACGTATCGCTTCAAAAGTCAGTACTACCGAAAATCGGTAGTTCCGCAGTACCGTGCGGTACTACCACACTGTGGTAATTCCATCGTTAAAATTTCGGTACTACCGATTTTTCTGAGTCAAAGTCCCCTCCGAGGATGCTCTCTAGAAACAATGAACCGTTGAAAATCCTATATTTCATGTACCTTGATTTTGATCCTTCTCGATGTTTATTTTCCATGCAACTTGTTCTCATTCACTGCTCACATATGAGACTTTGTCTATACAATTCTAAACAAACACGTTAGTCCCATATTCATGAATCGTTATTAATTTCCAAAACCCGATTTTAGGGGTCTACATGCTTTCAATCATCCCATTTTTGGTAATTCATGACAACACTCGAATTTTAAGTGAGAAGAAGATTTTGAATATACTACTTGTATGAGAGCAAGTTGCATATTCAATTTTTGACAATTGAAGGGAAATTAAAATTTTCATTTTGTCACAAAATCTAAAGTAATTCAATTTTCTTCTAAAATCAATTTTGGAAAACTCCCCCTAAATATGTGCATAAATGAAATAAAGTAAAGATTACACATATGAACAGTAATATTTGGGGATTTCTAAAGCAATAATTTTCAAGTGAGTATATGATATGCAAAAGACAATTTCACTTGAAATTTTACATAACATCGATAAACATAATCTAAAATTGAAATTGCATAACATAAAGAGTCATTACATGACATTTTCACCACACACATAGAGAAAAAAAAGGTCATTACATGGTTCATGCACCATAGTTCTATTACATAGTAGATAAGATAGCAAAAGACTTGAACTTCGATCTTCTCCCCCTTTTCCTAATCTTATCCCCCTTTGACATCAAAGTACCAAAAAGGGTTACTCCTAAGGTGCTTGAGGAGAAGTGTCACGGTGGCGACGACGACCAAATCTGACAGGGACGACCTCATTCTCAATGGTGGTCAACCGGCCTTCAATGGAGGAGATTGAAGCCCTCAGTGAAGACATGTCCTCAGTCAGAGAGGAGACATTGCCGGACATAGATGTCATGTTGTCAGTGTGGTTGGACAAACTCCCATCGAGACAAATGACTGCTGAATAAATCTGTGCAAGTGTCATCTCGTCGTCATCCTGCTACCCCTGCTGCTGAGAAGAGGAAGCTTCGGAGCGCGCTCTGGGGCGCAGAGGCATGGAGATCGAGGGCTTCTCACGAGGCTTGTAGGGCTTGTGCACTCCCCCTAATCCTCCTCTGAAGGGCCCAGTCTTGTGAATGATCAGGGCCATAATGTAGGGAGCATAGTTAATCCTTCGGCTCCTGTCATTCTTTGATGCATCCATCTCTCTAATGATAAGATCAACCACATCAAATTTTGTTCATGTCATGATGTAGTTGATCACATTCCAAGCATGTCCGCGGATTGCATCAAAGTTGCCGCTCTTGGGGAGAATTGTATGGTTGATAATTCTGTTGACCAGACTGGGAATTGGATGCAGCCCATGAAGCTTGCCTGGCACACATCTGACATTCTGATCATAATACTGTGTATACTGGGCAATGGGGAGAGGTGGCCTGTCGAGATCCTTCTCATAAGCACTGGAGAAGGTGTTGAGGGCAGTTTCAAACTCTCCCTTGTTTGAATCCAAATATCTGTCTCCCGTCATCCATAACATATGCTCGAAGTTGGGAGAGATCCACAAGTTCACATAGAATTGACGGATTACATCATCATTGTAATCCGACTTGAGGGAGAAGATGTGGTGAATGCCTGCTTGTTGAAAGAGGCAAAATGTGCCCTCAAAAATGTCCAGCCCATCCAAGTGATTCAGTCCATGTACTTGTGGTCGGCAAATTTATTTGGGCAATAAATTACCTCATAGACTTGTTCCTGGAACTGAGTGTGAAATCTTGGATTGGTGCTGTTCCTAGGGAGCACAAACTGGTTGCGGTGCCTGATGATAGCATAATCATCGCTGGTCATACGACGGATGTCCCTGCGCTTACTGTTAGTTGGCCCTATGTCGACATCTTCTTCTTCCTCAATCGTTGCCTCAGGGACCAGACTCCCTGAAGGACTGCTCACCCTCATGTCAGACTCTGTCTCAAAACCACTTGGGTTGCCATGGCTGTTGTGTTCTGGAGTCCGCTAAGTTGACTCCTCGTGAGCCACCTCGAAAGTGGGAGAGTCAGGAACATGGGACCCCTGTTGAGAGGTGCCCTGTCCAGAAGCACCTTCCCTCCCAGTATAGAATTTTTTTGCAGCATTCCTGATCTTCTTTAGCGCATTTCTTGACTTGGGATCCATCTTGAAATAAGATAATTTTGAAGTCAAGGATATGATATGAAGATAAGAAAATAGGTTAGAATTGAATGAAAACAACATGCTGAATTTTAGGAAAATCTGTAGTTCCGCTATTCAATGTGCGGTAAAACCACTGTACCGTAGTTCCGTTGTACAAATCGCGGTAGTACCGCACTGTGGTAGTACTGGCATACAAAATGCGGAAGTACCGCCTACGGTAGTACCGCGCCCTCGAGCGGTATTACCGATTTTCCTGAAACTTTCTAGGGCAATTATTTGCATGATTTCAAATGTTGTTTTTGTTGGATATGATCCAATAGAAAGATGTTTAATCATTTGACATCACTAAAAATAAGTTTTTGCCTGAGAAACTAGCACAATATTGCTCGCATTTCAACTCTAAACCTATTTGCACCTAGAGTTCAAAAAGGAGATGAAAATAGGGATTTGATCCGAAAATACCTTAAGCCTTGGAGGAGTTGAACTATAGGGATGCAGATTCAAGCTCAAGAACGAAGAAAATCGCACCAGATTTGTAGATCGGATGAGGAGTTTGGTGGTGTTCTTGGGTGAGAGAGAGAGAGAAGGGAGAGAGTTGTACGGGCGCAATTGAATGAAAAGGAGAGAGGGAATGGTTTTGGGGAGGATAGGGAGAGAACCCCAAAAGTAACCGCCCTATTCATGAAAAATCGGTAGTTCCGGATTTTCCCGATAGTTTCGCACACCGGTAGTGTAACATCCCAAAAATTTTTGTGCATTATATTTAAATTTTTGGATTTTATTTCAAGCATTGAAGTGAGAAAAATTATGTTATTTATTTTCTAAAGGTCAAAATAAACTCCTTCCAATTTTTCTAAGTCATTTTTGTATTTATATTAATTTTTAAGATTTTCTAGAAATTAAAAATTCTATTTTTAAAGTTAATTAGTGTTTTTACAAAAAAAACTAAATGTTGTTATAAGTGAAATTTTTTTATTATGTCCAAAATAGTTCCATAAGATTCTCTGATTTTTTCTGAAATTATTGAAATTTATTTGGTATTTTTTTTGAGTATTTTAAAGCCTACTAGCAATTCTGTAAAATTTAGAAAAGAAATTAACCCTAAATCTCTCTCGGGCTGCCAAGTGTCACAATCCAGGCCATCCCACCGCCGTCGGACCTTATCCCCACCGCCCGCTCTCACTTACCCCTTCGCCGCCTTCCTCTCCCCTCCAACTGACAAGTGTCGCGTGCAGGTTCAATCTCTCCCTCGCCGATCCATCACAGCCGCTAGTCATCACTTACCCCTTCGGCCCTTATGTGAGCGGCTCCGATTGAACCTCAGCCATCGATCGGATCTCGGCCATTAACGCTCACTTACCGCTTCGCTCCAGACTCAATGGCCGCTATCTCTCCTCTTGTCACCTGTCCCAAATCCGAGCTACCGCCTCCCTCTTTCCTCTCACCGATAGGTGGGACCCACCTGTCGGACCTGCCTACCCGCCGCTTCTTCTTCCCCTCGACGCCATCGCTACCGCCATTAACGGCCGAAACCGAATCTTTTAAAGTTTCGATTTCCCTCCGTTTTGCCCTCCCGCGTTAATGCACATTACTCCCCCGTTTCTGCCGCACCCGATCCGAGCGTTACTTTCCTCTTTAAGCCCCAATTACGTTGTCGCATTGAAGCAGCCGCGACCGTTCACTCCGGTGACGATGCACACGGCCGTTGCTGCCCCTCTGGCTATTAAAATCCCTCCCCAAGGCCCCCCTCGGCACACCGGTTCTTTCCCCTCACCCAATTTCTCTTCCTCGATTCCCGAGCGCCCTCGCACCGTGTCACCGCCTTGTTCTTCGCCGACGGAACTCCGACAGAAATCCCCGCCGCCTCGGGCATCCTCGAGCTGCGCCGCTACCACTCCTAGCTTCAGCAAGGCAGGGTGCACCTCCTCCACCGCTTCCCCGGGCCTTTCCGTCAACGGAGCACCCCCGCCACCGTGACCCTCCTCCGACCGCCGCCCTTCGCCATCGCCCACCCTCTCTGGCCACCCTCGGGATCCGCGCAAAGTACCAGCAAACTCCCCTCACTCCCCTCGTGCTCGTGCGCAACTTGGCTGACGCTGCCACCCACTAGATCGCCGACGACCCTAGGGTCCGTGCGCATCCCTCCGGCCGACGTGCCACATGAGCGGCAGTGCCCGCATGGCAGCTGACGTGGCCGCCAAATAGACGCCGCGTGCGCCTTGGTCGTGCCACGCCAGCGCCACCCCGCGCCCCATCAATTTCCATGCCACCTTAGCTTTTCTTGGGTCTGTGGACCTAGTCCACCGTAGACCAGGCCCGCATGTCAGTCACATATCCAAATATTTGAACCCTAGGGCTGACGTCATACTTACGTCATAAATCCAATTTTTCGTTTAAAATTTAATTTGGTGAAATTGATTTATGATGCTGACATCATAATCTATATTTTGCTTCACACAAATAATTCAATTATTTGCCTACTGACGTCATAAATGCCTTTTCGGTTAAAAATAATTCCGAAACTAGCCTTTTTCTTTTTCTTCGTATTTAATCTTCCGGAAGCCGTAACTTCTTCATTTTTACTTGATTTGACTTGTTCAAATTTCTAAATTTTTCTAAAATCATGAAATATCTATTTCTGAACTCCTTTTGAATTTTATTTGAATTTTGTATGTGAATTTGAATTGGCTCTTCGCATATAGATTTTGACGATTCGGGAGAGTTTGATTTCGACGACATTTCGCAGCAGAACTATATTTTTCCTACTATTTTAAATTATTTATGTTGTTTTACTGTATATGCATGCATAATTTTTACTCAAATGTAATTTAAAGACGATTTAAACTCTAGTTAATACCCATGTTCCTTGTTATGGCCAATTTTGATTCTCGCTACTACATACCTTGTCACCTAGGTGAAAACTAGTTGGTACAGTAGTATTAACCAGAAATTTTAGTAAATTGCTTGGCCATGCTTAGAAGAATTTAGGTGGGATCAACTGTTTCACATAAAATGGTGATTCTTAAAAACGCACTCTTGACATCGGTGAGTCAAGGATAGTTTGTGAAATGGTTTAAAAATAAAAATAGAAAACTTTGATTTGGACTTAGGCATTGGTTAGGTGGTTTGGTGACACACAGTTGATTGTTGAGCACGTGGGTATGTGGTTGAGTCTAAGTTAAGTTAAGGACCGTTTCTGTGAATTATTTTACAAAGTCACCTCGTACTACCACAAGCCCGGTATGGGACGGACCTGGCTAAGTAATTTGTAACATTCTAAACATAGATATACTATCGGCTAAATGTGAGCGTGGCTGCGAGAAGTCTCACATGGCACAAGAGGGGACTCCAACTTGTGGATTCAAGTTATGGTGAAATCTTAGTGGCGGTGTAACTATTTTGGCTATGAAGCATTGTAACGGCCTTGTCGTGAACTCCTCGCCTCACACCTAAGGTAGTGTGTTAATCGCGTGGCTCAAGTGAGAGAACACATCTTGTGGGTAAGGATGTACACCTGTGCAGAGTTTTAATCTATCCTGGATAACCGTGTCCACGGTCATGGACATACTGAGTTGAGTTTTCATAGATTAGACTTGATTTTTATAAAACTTGGTTTATGGACAACAAACAATGGTTTCAATGATGGTCCGGGTGGGATACCCGTGGTTAGGTTAGTGTAGGTTGGAGCCTATGCTAACAATATTACTTTGGTAAAACATTGTTTCTTATGTTGCATTAAAATTCAGCTTTTGTACTTATGTTATTGAATTTAATTTCAGTATCGCTTTTCCGCATAATTAACTATATTAAGCCTTCCTTTGAAATCTCTTATGCATGCATTCATTCTATTATATTTCCTGGTGTAACTTGCGGAGTACTTTAAAGTGCTCACCTTACTTAAATCTGTTGCCAGACTACGACTCCAACGACTTCGGTGAGAACCTTGACGAGTAGGCCGCGTCTTTCAGTCATTTGCCTGTGGGCAGACAGGATAGGCTGTTCTTCTGCTATTTAATTTTTTTTCCGCTGCTTTATTTCAGTTGGCCATGAGCCCTCTTATTGTAAAACTCGGTCATAAGGCCTGTACCTTTTCTTAATAATATTTTGTGGTTGTTATGCATGATATGTATCACTGTTGAATCTGTGTGAACTAGCTTTTCCTAGGATAGTGCAATTTTACACAGAGGGACTTGGAGTTGTTGTTTCGGGTCCCGACATGTAGTTCCGCACTTGCCTACGGTAATACCGCACTGCGGTAGTTCCGCAAAATCACTGCGACAGTTCCAATATTTCTAGGACTTTTCTGAAATTGAGATGGATTTGAGATTTTGTGCAAATGATCCCTAGTTTTGCACTCAAAGAAGAATTATTTGGGATCATTATGCATTAGAGAACATATTTGAATTCTAACAAGATAGTTTTTATTAACATATAAGATTTTAGCAAAAATCTGTTGATAAATCACTTAAAAAACAACCAAATGACCAAAATAGCACCCAAACACATGCTGTAAGGGTTCAAGCAATATTTGAGAAGTCTAAAACATTTAATTCATTCCTCAACTTGTAAAACCGGCTTTCATCTAAAGGTTTGGTGAAAATGTCCGCTAATTGATCATCGGTTCTTATGTGGTTAATTTCAATATCCCCTTTGCTAACATGATCTCTTAAGAAATGTTGTCTAATATCTATATGCTTGGTTCTTGAGTGTTGGACAGGGTTATAGGCTATTTTCACTACACTTTCATTATCACACAAAAGAGGCATTTTATCAAATTTGATCCCATAATCCATCAATATTTGCCTCATCCATAGCAATTGTGCATAACAACTACCCACAGATATATATTCGGCTTCGGCGTTTGAAAGTGCTATAAAATTTTGTTTCTTGAAGGACCAAGACACTAAGGACTTTCCTAATAATTGACAACTTCCGAGGTGCTTTTTCTATCCACTTTATAACCCGCATAATCAAAATCCAAATATCCAATGAAATCAAATTTAGCAACTTTTGGGAACCACAAGCCTACACTAGAGGAATATTTTAAATATCTTAAAATTCTCTTTACGGCCACTAAATGGCACTCTTTTGGAGATGCTTGAAACCTTGCACACATGCAAACACTAAACATAATATCGGGTCTAGATGCGGTAAGATAAAGCAAGCTACCGATCATTGATCTATAAAGATTTAAATCTATCGACTTACCTTTTTCATTTAGGTCTAGATCCCCATTGGTTGCCATGGGAGTCTTAATGGGCTTTGCATCCTCTATACCAGACTTCTTGAGCAAGTCCCTTGCATACTTGGTTTGGTTTATGAATATCTTATTCTTGAGTTGTTTGATTTGAAATCCAAGAAAATAACTCAATTCACCTATCATTGACATCTCAAACTCTCTAGACATCATATCATCGAATTCTTTGCAAAAGTCTGATTAGTAGAATCAAAGATAATATCATTAACTTATATTTGGCATACAAAGAATTAATTATCAATTATTTTAGTAAATAATGTAGTATTAACCTTCTCGATTTTGAATCCTTTTGAGAGTAGAAAATCTCGAAGACGCTCATACCATGCCCTAGGCGCTTGTTTTAAACCTATAGTGCTTTAGAGAGTTTATATACATGATTTGGATTCTTAGGATCCTCAAATTCGAGAGGTTGTTCAACAAACACAAGTTCAATTATTTTGCAATTAAAAACGCACATTTAACATCTGTTTGATAAAGTTTAATATCAAAACATGATGCAAAAGTAAGCAAGATTCCAATTGACTCAAGTCTACCAATAGGAGCAAATGTTTCATTATAATCTAGACTCTCAACTTGAGTAAAATCTTGAGCGACTAATCTTGCTTTGTTTCTTACCACAATTTCATTTTCATCTTGTTTGTTGTGGAAGACCCATTTTGTGTCAATTACATTGTGCTCCTTGGGTCTTTCCACCAAGCTCCATACATCATTCCTTGCAAAGTTGTTCAACTCCTCATGCATGGCATTAATCCAATCGGGATCATCTAAGGCATCATCTATAACTTTAGGTTCAAGAGAAGAGACAAAAGACTAATATTCCCAAAAGAAATTAATCTAGAGCGAGTTTGAACACCCTTTCTCACGTCATCCAATATTTGATCTATCGGATGATCCTTTGACAAAGCACTGTGAATGATGCTCGTTGTAGAAGAGGTAGGAGGTTCGACTTATATTGATGAAGGAGAGTTGCTTATGTCTTCTTTTGACTTAATGCTCCCAATTTGTATTTTCTCTATCGTCCTCCTTAGACCTGTATCACCTACATCATCCAAATTTTTTACTCTTCTTGAAGCCGTTCGTTTCATCAAATTGTACATCACATGACTCTACAATTAAACCAAGTTTTTATTGAAAACTCTACATGCTTTACTATTTGAAGAATAACCTAATAGAAAACTTTCATCATACTGACTTTGAAATTTTGAAAACCGAACACCCTTTCTCAAAATATAGCATTTGCATCCAAATACTCTAAAGTAGAAAATGTTCGGCCTCTTTCCCATGATAAGCTCATAAGAAGTATTTTTCAAAAGTCGATGCAAATAAAGGCGATTTATGGCATGACAAGCGGTATTGATGACTTCCACCCAAAAGATATCGGAAGTATTGTATTCATCAAGCATTATCCTAGCCATTTCAGTTAATGTACAATTTTTCCTTTCTACTACTCTATTTTGCTCCGAAGTGTAGATGGTGAAAAATTCGTGCTTTATTCCAAATTGTTCACAAAAATCTTCAATTTTTGCATTTTTGAACTCGGAACCATTGTCACTTCTAATTTTATTTAATTTGAAATCAAATTCATTTTAGACCCATTTTACAAAACTTTTAAAAATTTCAGAGACTTCACCTTTGTCATTTAAGAAAAATACCCATGTATATCAAGAGTAATCATTTACAATGACCAAACAATAGCTATTGCTCCATAAGCTCTTCTAAGTTGTTGGCCCAAACAAATCCATATATAAGATCTCTAATGGTCTAGATATTGACAATATACTTTTAGAAGGATGAAAATTTGCCACTTGCTTTCTAACTTGACAAGCACTACAAAGCTTGTTTTTCTCAAACTTGACATCTTTCAAGCCAACTACTAGATAATATTTAAAAAGCTTTTTAAGTTGAATCATGCCCACATGACCCAATCTTCTATGCCACAACCAACCCAAAGAGGTTTTTGCTAATAAATAAGTTTTCAAATCCGAATTATTTGAATTAAAATCTACTAAGTAAAGATTTCCAAATCTAAAGTCTTTGAAAATAATTTCTTTTTCTTTTGAAATAATAACATCATCTTTTGAAGATGAGCAAATTAGACCAAGATCACACACTTGAGCAATAGATAGTAAATTGAAATTCAATGTTTCTACTAAAAATACATTTGAAATGGAAAGGTCATTAGAGATAGCAATATTACCCAATCTTAATATCTTTCCTTTGCTTTTTATCGTCGAATGTAATCTTTTGTTGCTTCCATTTTCAAATATGGTGAACATTTTTCGGTCTCCAGTTATGTGTTGAGTGCATCCACTATCTAGCACCCAATGCCGTCCACCGGTCTTATAGTTCACCTACAAAAGAAAATCAAGCTCTTTTAGGTATCCAAATTTATTTGGGTCCTTGGAGGTTAGTAACCAAGGCTTTGGGCACCCAAATAGCATTCTTTCTAGCGCCTAAAATTGAGGTGCCAATAAACTTTGTAATAATCTTACCATTACTAGATTTCTTAAGTAAATAGCAAGAGTCATACACATTGGTAGAAGCATTTTTATTTTCTTGATTTTGTTTACCAATAGCCTTACAAACCTTGCGACTTCCTTTAAGGGCCTCTCACCTTTCTTGGGCACATACCTAAGTCCATCCTTTTTATTGAATGAGCACCTTTACTCTCTCAATAATTTGTCAAGGGTGGCCTTACCCTTGAAGCATCTTTCTAAACTTTTATTTAATTGAACAACTTATTTTTTTAATTTATAATTTTCAACAACAAGTTCTTCATCACATAAATTAACAAAATCATCAATACTTGAATTACAAGGCATAGCAATCAAATCATCACATGAAGTGAAAGTGTTAATTTTAACAATTTTTACTCTAGGCACATTATCTAGAATATCACAATTAATTCCAATGCTAGAGCAAGATTTGCTTGATTTTTCTTGAAAAAGCAAGTCATGAGGTTCCTTTAGCTCCTCAAAAGAATCTTTTAGAGAGCGGTTGTATTTTGACTTTTCTTTTCCAAGAAATTCATTCAAATCAATTAACATATCTATTAATTCATCATATAAAGACTCATCATCATCATCACTAGCTTTTACCTTTTCTTCCTTAGCCATAAGGCATGTCGGAGATGAGAAGAGTGATGGAGCTTTCTTGATTACAATCCCGACTAGTCCCTTCTTCTTGGGATACTCATCCTATTCAGAGTCAGAATCCAAATAATTCTCATCGGAGTTCCACTCTCCAATGTGGGCTTCATTCTTCCTGTTTTTATGAATCCTCTTGAAAAGCTTCTTCTTAGGGTTGAAATCCTTCTTCTTGGATGATTTGCCCTTGTCATCTTTTCTTGTCGGGCATTGAGAGGCAATGTGCCCCTTCTTATCGCACTCATAGCAATTGATGTTGCTATAGTGCTTGTTGTCGTTGAATGAGCGCCCTTTCTTGCTTGATCCTTAATTTGCATTCGGTATGGACACCTCCTCATGAATCTCTACATTCTTCTTACAAGGAGGGTCATTTCCTCCTCAGAGTCCTCATCTTCTTCTTCAGACTCTTCACTTAAGATCGCCTTGGCCTTGAACGCGGTGATCTTCTTACCTTTGGAGGAGGATTGCTCCAAGAGCTCCTCTTTATCCTTCTTGTACAACTCATTGGTAATAAGATTACCTAAGAGTTGAGTTGGTGTCATTCCTAGCAACTAGGGTGAGTTGAGAAAGAGGGTCACCAACACCTCGTACTTTTTCGGCAACGCCTTAAGTATTTTTCTTACAATATCAATATCGGTTAGTGATGTGCCGAGGCCCTTGAGCTCATTTACAATATTGTTTAAGCGAGAGTATATCTCATTTACGCCTTCATGTGGTAACATTGTAAATGTCTTATACTTGATCTAAAGCCTATGTAATTTGGCTTCCTTAACTGTAATTTCTGAAAGAGTTGTCCAAATAGCATGAGCGGTTTGTAAATTGCTCACCCTATTGAACTCATCCCGTTTAAGGCTCCAAATAGGGCATTCATGGCTTGGGCATCTAAATGAGTGTTACACCCATCTTGATCCGTGGGATGTGATGGATCAAGAGGCATGACATAACCCTCATTTACGATTTTCCAAATGCTCGGACTCATAGACTTAAGATAAATGGACATTCTAATTTTTCAATATGCATATTTTGTGCCATCAAATTGAGGTGCCTTCCCTATAGCAATCCCCTCGTTAGCCATCCTTTTATCTCTAGACGGTTCAGTCTAAAAATATGAGACTAAGCTCTGATACCACTTGTAGGATCAAAGATGACCGACTAGAGGGGGTGAATAGGAGATTATAAAAATTCTCACCAAATTAAATAAATATTGATAATTGAAAACTAGGCAAGTACTCTAAATGAACCAAACCTAATCAATTCTAGTCACTCTAAGCAATTGATATAACAATTTAATCACAAGCACAAATAAATGATGCAAATATCAAATTGCTCAACTAGTAATATAAAAACTAAAGAAAGGTAAAGAAATAGTCACAATGAGATACGTGATATTTTCCGTGGTATCGAATACTTGCCATCTTCACTAGTCCACGTTGAGGATAGCCCAAGCACACTTGGACTTGCTGCACAAATTAAGCCTTCACTCCTCGATCACTAGTAGTTACTCTTCCTCCGCTCGGAGATGGTGAGAACTGAATCACTAACAAATTGCTCGGGCCTCTTTACAAGCTTCTTGAAGAGATCAACTCGCGATCAACCTCCACACCGTCTAGGTGCCGGCAAGCACCAAGAGAATAGACTAATGCTTCACTTAACGGCGCTCAAGTGCAAATGGATCAATCTACGAAATGTACGCACTTGAAAATCACCCAACTCCTCAAAATGAAAGCTCAAATGAGAAAATAGAGTGGAATGAATGCTCTAAGCTCAAGGATGTGTGAGTTCAGCATCTTGTCCTTGAGCTAGTGGAGGGGTATTTATACCCTCACCAACCAAAACTAGCTATTGCAAAAATTTATTTTGAAAAAATTAGGGTAATCAGAAATACCGCCATTGTAAGTGCGGAACTATCGCACTTTACTGTAGCACACAATAATGGCTATGTCAGAACGTTAGAACTAGCCGTTTTAAATTCAGAGTGGAACTACCATCGTTGTACCTGTGGTACTGCTGCATTGTGGTAGTTCCGCATGTCTGTGCGGTACTATCGCACTGCGGTTGTTCCGCTATGCTAAGTCCGGTACTTCCAATTTTTGGCCAGTTAAGTTTTTCGGGGGGTACCTTCTAGAAAAAATGTACCGCTTCAAAAGTTGATACTACCGGAAATCGGTAGTTCCGCAGTATCGTGCGGTACTACCGCACTGCGATAGTTCCGCCATTAAAATTCGGTACTACCAATTTTTGTGAGTCAAAGTTGCCTCCGAGGGTGCTCTCTGGAAAAAATATACTGCTGAAAATTCAGTACTACCGAAGGCGGTAGTTCCGCTGTTAACATGCTGGTACTATCGCACTCCGATAGTTTCATGGTTGTAGTAGTGGTACTACCGATTTTACTGAGAGAGCATAGTTTGTTTTGAAACAAAATTTCATGTGCATGAATGATCCTAAATTGATCCATATGACACATAAGCATGCTATCAAGCTACTTTCAATGATCACTCTTAATAGTACGGCATCTAACCTATAATCCGGTCTTCCACCTTTTTACCTAAGACCGGTAAAATCAAAAAGAGATCCTATATTTCATGTACTTTGATTTTGATACTTCTCGATGTCCATTTTCCATGCAATTTGTTCTTATCCACTTCTCACATATGAGTCTTTGTCTATATAATTCTAAATAAACACATTAGTTCTATATTCATAAGTCATCATTAATTACTAAAATCCGATTTTAGGAGCCTAGATGCTTTCACAAGTGGTATCACAACTCCATGTTCGAGTTCAAAGCCGCTGCCGGAGGAGGAGACTCCTGGGGTGGCCATTACACGGTATCAAGAGTAGCATCCAGGAGGTTATCGTTCTCGGTGATTTGACTCGCCTTTACTCCATCCGCATCTCGACTCTAACTTGGCGCCAACCCGTGCCATGCCGAGTGTCAATCGGCGCTCTACGTTGGTGACTGTTTCAGCTGCTAGGTTCGCCAGTATCATTGCCCACGCCACCTGGTGCCATGCCCTGGTGTTGTATTGTGCCATATCCATCAATGATCTTCTGCATCAATCGATCGTCACCTTCCATCAAGAGATTGTGTTGTCAGCTCTACATGTGTTTTGTTGGGGGCAGAGTTCTTTGCAATTTTGTTAGTTGTTCCTATTATTGGGGGCATTTATATGTGATTAATCATTGATAATTTCTTTGATGATTCATTGTCTTCTACTGGTTACTGCGGTAAGATCCGTACATATAGAATCTAAGGTGGAGTTGCGATTTTCAACACAATTTTGGCCACATTTTATCGAGGAGACTTTAAAGAAAAAAGTCAATTGTGGGGACAATTGAATTTAGTGTTTTGTTCACTGTTTGGATATGTTACAAATTTGAATCTCTTGCATGACCATCATTGAGGAGTTTGCTGCATTTTTTTCTCTACAAGAGGATTTTGGCTCAAAGTAGAGATTATTATATTTTGTGATTTGAATATGTCAAGACCACTTCTAGTCGGGTCCAACTACTGTTAGTCTTTCTAACTGCTTGAAGAGTCTGATTAAGTTTCGCTATAGCAATGTGAACTAATTGAAGGTTATGATTGGATCATCTTCGTGTCCGTGAGGGACTCTGCGCCGGCTAAAGTCAGACGTGGTTACTCAAGGTGCTTTCAACTATAACTCTTCACCGTCGTCTTCTGAGACTCTTTGAGCGGGGTCCAGTTCCCGTCTCCAAGAATTTTATTGTTTCAATTTTTGATATGTTTCTATTTCATTGCCAACTAGGACTCTATTCCTTTTCTTCATTAAGTACTCTAATCTTTAATATATATATATATATTTACCCCTATAGTCGCACGATTAAGACACCAAAACATGCCGAAGTTTCCCATGCTTGTTTCTCTTCTTATATAATGATTTTGTCAGTTGTGCGTCTGTGATTTTTTTCCCGAAACATTACTACACAAAACGTTATCACAAACGGTTGGAAAACGTTATCACAGATGGTTGCGTGAGCCGTCCGAATTGATGGGTCAATAATGATACGAGATCATAACAGACAGCTCAAAAGCCGTCTGTGATGTAAATATCACAGATGGTTTATAAATAAAAACCGTCAGTGATAGTTGCTTATCATAGACGATTTTTCTTAAAAACTATCTGTGATATCTAAATACCACAGACATATCACAGACAGTTCGTAGCTAAAACCGTCTGTGATATTCTTTCCTTCTTCTAAATCTATTTCTATTTATTGACTAACCTTTGAAACAAGAAGATCAATATGTACATGTATACATCCAATTCATACCTCAATTTATTTCAGTAACAAAAATATCTATTTCACAAATCAATTAATTGAAATAAAATAAAATATACATTAACAAATACACATGTACAATTAAGGTCAATCTTATCTCAAATATGCCTTATATTCTATCATAAACAGGCAATCGCCCATCTGAGTATTGCTAGCTTGTGCGAGACCTGGCAAGTTCATTGATTATGGATCTGTTCCTTTCATGAGACCTCGATTCCGAAGTGATAGACCAATAAAAAGATAGCGATTGCATTTGCACTTAGAAGGTAACATACCTTTTCTTCCACCATAAACAGGCAATCGTCCATCCAAGCATTGCTAGCTTTGTGCGAGTTCTAATAAGTTCGTTGATTATGGATCTATTCCTTTCATGAGACCTCAATTCTGGAGTGATAGACCAATAAAAAAATTGCAATTGCATTTGCACTTAGAAGGTAACATACCTTTTCTTCCATCATAAACAGGCAATCGCTCATCCAAGTATTGCTTGTGTAGCTCAACTGATGAATATGTGGTGAGGGTACTATTTTTCCCTTCCAGCCTCTAGTTTTCCCCTTTCCAACCCTTGTTTTTCCATTGCTGCCTTGTGGTTCATACGATACAATTGTCGAATCCTCTATAGGTGATCTAGAACTCTCTTTCAACTGATGGGCTTGAGGTGATAGTCCCATTTCCAAGCGTGGAACTCGCTGACATTCTACATGTGTTAGATCAAAAGGACATATTAGATCATATCAGCCACATAAGGCAAAATTACAGAGTAAAACTATAAATGTTAGGAATGAGACTATGAGTCACAAAAGGAGATGATGTGGTGCATAAAGTTCACAATAGTGCCGCTATGCTACAAATTCTCAAGTGCACTCGCTATGAGTCCCAACTTGCATATTGCGACATATAAATCTTACTAAATCACACACCTTAGCATAGCCTTCCTTGCCAAATTCTTTGATTGGCATGGAAGCTAACTAACCACCATGCCAACCTTATCCAAGAATCCTTTGCCCAACTTGCATCTAATATGACTTGCCTAAACCATAATAAC
This sequence comes from Melocanna baccifera, assembly GCA_036346265.1. Lineage (NCBI taxonomy): Eukaryota > Viridiplantae > Streptophyta > Magnoliopsida > Poales > Poaceae > Melocanna > Melocanna baccifera. Next base: position 14,542,440 of record CM070676.1, on the reverse strand, counting down.
AATATAACCAATCAACCGCACTAAAAATGCACCAACCAAGCAACAATCAAAGCATATCGCCTACCCTCCATCAAACCTCTGATCATCTAGTTGTGTTGGAGCCTATAAACACCAACCAACAAAACCTCACATCAAGAGATCATTCATAGCATAGGAATTAGAGTAAGTAGATTAGTAGTAGAGAGGCTACCCTACCTCCATTGCCTCCCGGAGGGCGTGCTCCACCAGATCCTCCTCAGAGAGCACCCTCATCTCATCAACCATGCGAAACACCCACAATGTGAAAGCCAAAACATTAATAAGCAGATGCACACATAGCATAGGGAAAATGATTATTGAAATACAATAGAATGAAATCATGGGGCTTATGAGAGCTCATCGTTGAGTTCATTCCCGGGGTTGCCCAATTCGTCTTGTAGAGACTGGATGCAAATGACAAACAGAAAAGGACTAAACCAAAACTTTTGAAGGCAAATAGAAATCAGAGGGCTAGGGTTTTGGGATGTTCGCACCTGGAGCTCACTGAGGTCGAAGGACATGAACTTAGGGACGGTGGAGATGGGGCCCACCATGAAGGTGACGAACACAGAGCTGCCCTAAGCGAAGGGCACGCGAAGGGAGCAGCAGCGACAGGGGCACCGGGGGAGGAGATGGGGAGGACGCAGGACTCCACCTCCCACACGGTGGGAATGAGGGGAGGCAAGGGAGGCATGCGGTGGAGGTGTTTCGGTGGGAGGAGATGGGAAGGAAGCAAAGCGAGAGAAGGAGCGGCGGAGGAGTGGGGGAGGAGGTGGTGGCAATGGTGTAGGGTGGAGGAGGAGGCGACCAACGGGCAGAGCAGAGGAGTGGGGGAGGAGGAGGCGGTGGCGTGGGGGTAGGGAGGAGGAGGTGACCGGAGCAGAGGAGTGGGGGGGACGATGCGGTGTGGGGAGAAGGAGGTGGTAGCGCGGGGTAGGGAGGAAGAGGCGGTGGCACGGAGGAGGGGGAGGAGGAGGCGGTGCAGGGTGGGGAGAAGGAGGCGGCGGCATGGGGTGGGGAGGGAGATGCGGGTTGGGGGAGCAGTTGGCAACTTGGGGGGATGGAAGAGATCACACATGTAAGTGGAGGACGATGGGCGACTGTGGAGAGTTGAGGTAGATTGGACGGCTGCGGAGAGCTGAGGATAAATCGTTTTTCTAAGAGGAGTAAGGGAAAGAATGTACCATCACTAACTCCTCTTTTTAAGTAGTAGATATATTCTTTTGGTTAAAAGGAACTCTCCAACCACAGGTGTGGGCAACATGCTACAGCGAAACTGAAAATCATGGGGAATTCTCTAATCAAATCTGATGCAATTTGCACACTGGTTCGCTCCAACAGATGACAAACAGAAGACAAAAACGAATATTCGGACACCTAGATGTAAGTAATATCTACTTCAAACACGTCCAGTTAACACACATTTCATACATGTCTCACTACTACAGAAAACGTTATCACAGACGGTTGGAATACGTCATCACAGATGGTTTCATAAGCCGTCTGAATTGATCGGTCAGTAATGTTACGAGGTCATCACAGATGGTTTTCAAACCGTTTGTGATAGTTATTATTACAGATGGCTTTCAAATCGTTTGTGATAGTTATTATCACAGATGTTTTAACTACAAACCATTTTACTATGAACCGTCTGTGATTTTAAATCTACAGAGACGGTTTTTACCAACGACAACAACATAGACAGTTTGTAAATTAAAACCGTCTGTGATAGTATATATCACAGACGGTTTCGCAAAACCGTCACACATTTCATACATGTGTACACAATCGGTCCTCTTTCATCATCGATCACAGCTCTTTGGCATCGCCAATGTCTATAATGAAGGAAAACCAGGCTGTGCAGGCATGAGCAGCCTCCTGTTTGTGCTGCTTAGCATCGTTGTAACATCGTGCATGGTAGGCCTGTCTTCTGCACTGTCTTGGACGCACAGAAGTGCGACCTGGATGCACCTAATGATGTCCATCTCTTGGTATTCCTCCCCCAACGAAGGATCGACAAACTCATCGCATCTCTCATCTTTCCATAGTTGCCAAGCCTACGAGCAAAACATTATAACATCATGCATAAACAATTAATTAGCTAATGATGACATAGAGAACTTCAAGAGAAAGTGATCGATGTGCAGTTTTTAACAAATTTTTACTCACATATCTCCTGAACTCATATGATCTTCCAGATAATTTGTAGGAACCTACGGCCCTCTTTCCACTTATGATCTCAAGAACCAAAATGCCATAGCTAAAAACGTCAGACCTTGTCGAGTAAACATTCTGGGAGAAGTACTCGGGCGCCATATATCCACTGAAAAGAAACAATTTCATATGTATACATAAGATCACCGCAAAAATGTCACAGGAAAATGAGAAGTGATGCACGCTAGCTAGTTTCATCAATCATCTTCAGAGTTGATCTGGACCTTTCGTTAATTAGTTAAATCTAATATTGTGCTTGTGTGACCTGGTGGCCATAACAGCATGATTATGTGGGTGAGGATTTTTTTTGGTAATACGATTGATAAATCTAGGGCACAATTTGTTTATAGTTGTGCCTAATATATTTTCATTTTCGAATTGTCTGGATTTTTCTGAAGACTTCAACAATTGAGAAGTATGGGGTTTGTGGGTACACCCTTCACATTCAACAAATAATCGAGTTCATATGGACAAATATTTCATATGTTTACTCATCAGTTAGAAAAACATTCTTACTCAACTTTCTGTGCTTAAGGTACCTCATTAGTGGACTGAAATTTCCCTAGGCTTTCTATATGTTTTATTAGGTTCATTATCCATATGTGCTATTGCAGATTTGCAAGAAAAAATAAAGAAGAAGAAGCTGTAACTTAGTTGACTTGGTATGCATGGACTTGAATAAGTGGGCATCGATCCTGACAAGTCATGTATGGGGCCAGTTCTTTAGAGCTGTAGCTTATTAGTCTAATAAATAATAATTATTAAGAGAAACTAAAAATCGTTGAAAAGACAAAAAGAACAGACCATGGATTTGCCATGATCATGACTTCTACACTAAATGATATTTTAGAAACTCTCCTTACTGTCATCAATTCTCAAGAAAAGGATCTAATATGGATTATATATATGTAGTACACGTACTTATAACTATTACCATACCATGGCCAGGCAAAACTATTTCATTTTATAATTTATTTCGGAGGACAACGACATGGGCGAAATGACCAAAATTTTGGTCAAACAATTCAAATCAAATTTGATAACAGTCAAAATAAATTAATATGCACTAATATTCAATAATAAAAAAAGCTCGAGCTTGAGCTTGGTCCAAATAAGCTCGATAATAGTAAAAAATAATTCAACATATACTAATTTTCAACAATAAGAAAAGTTTGAGTTTGAGCTCGGTAAGAATTGATATGCATCATATTCAAGCTCGAATTGAGCCCTAACGAGTTATTTAAGCTCTACTTGTTGAAGCTTGTGAGCTCAAGATCAACCTCGAGCCAAGCTCATTTAGAGTTCGAGTTGAGCTCGAATAGAGCCTAGAGCAAACCGAGTTTAAGCAACTCACGAGGCTTGAGTTTTTTTATAGCCCAAGTCTCGGGTTCGATTCGCGATGGCACAAAATTTTTTCTTTGTTAGGAATAGGTGGGACCCATATATCAGACAAAGAAAATATTGAAAAAAATAAGAAAAGTTTGAGCTCGGTAAGAGTTGACATGCATCATATTCAAGCTCGAATTGAGCCCTAATGAGTTATTCGAGTTCTACTCGTTGAAACTTGTGAGCTCAAGATCAAGTTCGAACCAAGCTTGAATCGAGCCTAGAGCAAGCCGAGTTTAAGCAGCTCACGAGGCTCGAGTTTTATATAGCCTAGTCTCGAGTTCGATTTGCGATGGCACAAATTTTTTTCTTTGTTAGGAATAGGTGGGACCCATATACCGAAAAATTGGTAGAAGAGGTAGGATTTGATATCTAGACCTCTCGAGCACGCGTGGAGAGATTGGCCATTGGGCTAGAAGGTTTTGTTTGTCTAACTAAGGGATTTTTAGGTACTTGAACCCTTCATAATTCAAATTAAAATGAAATAATTTGACTGAATTGATTTTTTTGTTGGGTAGTGAAAGAAATAAAATATTTGAAAATTCGCCAAAATTGTGAACCCTCACCATGACTAGTATATATCATATAACATCGATGAAACTCTACTTAGCCTCAACTAACGAGTTAGTTTATTAATTCTATATTCTCAAAAACATTGCAGACCAACTATAATATTAAGTTTATTTGAAGTGTTACCGATGAACTAAAATGTGAAGTTTAAAAGGGTAAACCCTTACAATGTTCCCATTGCCGTTGTCGTATTTGATTCCGTCACGTTGGAGGGGCATACCCTAGCAATCCCAAAGTCAGAAATTTTGGGATTCACATCATTATCTAGCAGGATGTTGCTCGGTTTCAGGTCTCTGTGGACTATACACGGATGTGCATAATCGTGTATATAGAGAAGGCCTTCAGCTATCCCTTCAATTATGCGACGACGCACATGCCATGTCTGTTTTGCTCCTGTTCCTTATTAATTCCAAGTGTAAATTATGTTAATGAAAACAAATTGAGACCATGCAAAGTACTTTGTAGTCACGCTAGGAAAGATGCACTAAAACGAGTTCTTGCTGAAGATAGATATACCAAGAAGGAACTCTTCCAAGCTTCCATTTGGCATATATTCATATACGAGCATCCTCTCTTTGCTTTTGACGCAGCATCCAATAAGCCTTACTAGATTCCTGTGCTGAAGACTTGCTATGAGTTTAATTTCATTCTTAAACTCCCGGAATCCTTGTGTAGAATTTGGCGAAAGTCGTTTGACTGCTATCTCCTGATTGTTAGGCAACCGACCCTGATGATATACATATTTGCATCTTAGAAATGTGGTACTTGTAAAAGTCTGTGAACGTTTTGTGAAATCGATTAAAATGCTTATTTAGAATGCCAGATTGAGGATTTTGATAATGTATAGTGATCTTTCATGTAAACATGTACTGCTTCTTTGGAGAGAGAAAAAACAGCTCTTAAAACGAAAAAAAATGAGGTGGGAATATATAGGTTTGTTTTAACTTTGCAACATTGAATCTTTTAAAACCAAATTGAAAGCATTCCCTGTTTGCACTCGATTCAGCAAATTTTATGTTATTGACGTTCTGTTGTTCTCAACAGGTTACGTTTCAAAAAAAAAATCTGTTCTCAACAGGTTGAATCTTGGCAAATGTAGTAGTAGACCATACTTTTATATAAGTATATGCAATTACCTGGTAAACAGGACCAAATCCACCTTCTCCAATTTTATTTTGTTCGGAGAAGTTATCCGTAGCATCTCTTACCTTTGAAAATCTAAATAGTGAAAACCTCGAGTCGCTTTCACTTACAATTTCCTTTTCCAAGATGACTAGATCCCTCTGCAACAGCAACTCTGCTCTCGCAGAATTACAAGAGAATCAAGAGTAAATTAAATGGTGAAAAGAGAGGGACTGTACGAGAGAAAATAAATACAAACTCAGCTGGCAAAATGACTTACCTCTAACTTTTCTGACTATGTATGGCCTTAGGAGCAAGCCGGAGATGAGCAAAACTAGAAAAGGCACTCCGGATATGGCGATCTTGAGCACCGTGCTCATTCCCTCTTGGATGCATGACAAAGCCGGCAAAACAGTTTTAGTGACTATGGATTTGCAGTTCTTTTTGTTTCCTTTTTCTTCGAGAGCCTACTTGAAAAGTCCTTTAAGAGACCAGACTACGCGTGATTTTATAGAAAACTAACCGAATTTTCTGCGTAGTTGCGCGGCTAGCTATTACAATACCGTTAAAAATAACGTTGTATTTGTTATCCAACTTTAATATTTATATATGACTGAAAATACAATTGTATTTCTTTTAATGGCTCTTATATACATTTGATTAATCTAGACTGTTATAATATGGACTTACATCAATCAACGATTATATATCTCTCTCTTTTTCTTCGATTAATGCAATAATTTTCAGTCCTTGAAAATGAATGTGATGTTTTCTTTTTTCCTCTATCTTAATAATATAAAGGCAAGCTAAGTCGATTAGATTAGATACATGATTATTAGTAGATCAATTTCTGTTATCTTGCATGCGTTATTTTTTCGAAAGAGAAATATTGCATGTTGTTTGGCTTAGTAATTGACGTGGTTACTGAGGGAGGGTTTCCGTGCTATCTTGGATCCACGATAACTTTGGCATGGTGATACACATCGGAGAATCTACTACTCCGGATGAGTTATGCGGACTAACCTTAGACGGAGTCTAGAGTCTGCGCTGGACAGGGTTCGGTAAACCAAGACGGAGCTCGAAGACCGATCTTGACCAATATCCGGAGTCTACCTCGAATGACATCTGGAGTTCTCCCGAACGGGGTCCGCGCCACCCCAGACGAGGTCTAGGAGCTGACCTAAGATAAAGTCCGGAAGCTAACCTCGGGCAGAGTCTGAAAGCTGACATTGGAGGCCAACCTCGGATGGGGGCTAGGAGCAAACCTGAGTGAGATCCGTGGACTGGCCCCGAGTCTCTTGGGCGCGGTGGGACCCACTTGGAGTGAAGGACAAAAATACCTTTAGGAGTAACCTAGGCCTCGAAGATAGACTTGTAACTTTAATCGCCTTTTCTTCTCACTGTATAAATAGGATCTCTTATAAATAGAGAAGGAGAGACCATTTTATAGCCCTAGACACCCATATGCACTACACTTGTCCATCTATTCGTGTGTGATTCTTGTTATATCTAGTGTTTAAAATTTTGGACGAAATTTCGCCATTTCGGTGAAATTTCGTTCCTTTCGTTGGCAACCGAAAGAGCACTAATTCTGTCAAAGTTTGGCACAATTTATCTCTATTTAAATTTTATCTAAATTTTATTCAAATTTTGATTAAATTTTATCAAAAAATTTAAAATTTTCGTCCGAAAGTTTGAACAAAATGAACGAAATTTCAGATTTCGTTGCTTTCGTTGGTCACCGAAAAAATTTTGACACCGAAAGATTAAATCCTGGTTGTGTCTCTTTATATCCTCGGCGATTTTTGAATCCTACCAAAGATGTTTATAAGTGTACTGTTCGAACTCGCAATCGACGGCAGCAGTGAAATTTCATTATGAAGTGGACTACGTACTTTTAGGCATGTGGAGCTTGAGCGTGTCGCTGCTCTCCTCAAAGAAGAGATCCTTCTCGTAGCGCAGGTTACACCGAACTCCAAGAATCCTCCCGCCAATCGAGGTTCCCTTCTCGTCGCTGAACTGCGCCGGCATCTGCGCGATGATGCCGGCGAGGCAGCTCCGGCACTTGGCCTCGGCGAGGTCCGGCGTGCACTGAGCCAGCCCGTACAGTTTGTCCACGCCCTGCTCCCCGAACCACGCCTCGCCTGTCGCGTACCGCGTCTGCCTTGACCCGTAGAAGGCGGCGAAGTCGGCGGTCGCGTCCACGAGCTCCACGACGCGGTCCATGAACCGCCTCGCCGCGTCGGCCCCTGTTACGTTGTTCTTGTTCGACGCCGGCCACACTGGCTCGTTGCTGAGGCCGGGGCGGAAGTCCTGGTTGGAGAAGCGGAGCATGTACTGATCGTAGTACAGGGTCACGTCATTGTAGCCCTTGCAGAGCTGCGTGTTGGTAGTGGCGCTCCGGAAGGTCTTGTTGAGGTCCTCGGTGCAGCTGGGGCCCGTGTAGTCGCCTCGGCAGAGCACGAGGCCGTAGACCGTGTCGGGATCGGTGCCGAAGCTGCCGGAGGCGAACCCCGTCGAGCTGGCTTGCACGGCGAGGTCGGCGCCGAGGCGGAGGATGTTGGACTTGTACGTGCTGTTTGCACCGTAGAAGCCGGCTGTCTCGCCGCAATTGGTGTGGCGTATGCTGTCGGTGGCGGAGTCGGCCTGCGCGGCGGCCCTCCATGCCCACGAGGTAAAGATGAGAAGGAGGAGGAGGTTGAGCATTATGAGGAGGTTCTTCCTTAGCTAGTTAGCTAGCTTGGAGAAGCTTGCACGTCAAAAGAGTTTTTGCCGTTACACCTTTCAGGTCATTGCAGAACTAAATTACCTTGTCTTTTCACAAAGTCGTTACAGCGACTCGAAATTGCCAGTGGAAAGAACTGTCAACACGAGCAAACGGAAAAATCTATCGATTTGCAAATTTTATCAAAGAGTAGTGATAGAAGCGGTAACCGCTGGATACCAGTTTTTCGGACCAAAATTTTGAATTAAAATTTTGAAAACTGAAAATTTTGAAATATTTGATGAAAATTAGGTAAATCTAAAATTTTCTGATCGGTTTAAAATTTTACCGATGCCCACCGGTAAACCCGGTAACCGCCGGATAGTAGCGAAATTTTGATGATAAATTTTTCCCTGACGTGGATAACGTTAACGTACAAATGGAGGAAAGCAGCATGGTGCATGCCATAGTTTTCTTGACTCATTTTTCTTAGATGGTGGGAATAACTTGCTAGTGTAATTAAGGCTTGTAACTCACAGTTGGCTTCTTGACTCACAGTAGTTTTATGTGATTCTAGATGGACGGTGCACAGGGCAGGAACTTGCCGCGAAGATACCTAGGACTGTGCAAAAATTCTGTCATTATGACCTTTTGTTCTTTGTTGCAGGATGCACATCTTTTTCACGCGGAAGTGGGGATATATTCAAGTCTTGAATTTCATCGTTGAAAACGAATAGATGGTTGCAACCAGTGTTGAAGACACGGACCAGCCATTGATCCGGCCAAGATCTCGGGTGACTGACCCGGCGGTGGGACCATTGGGGTCATCGATATTTTCAAATTAATTTTTCATAACTATATATATATATATATATATATATATATATATATATATATATATATATATATATATATATATATATATATATATATATATAGCCTCTTTTCTATACCCGGGTGTAATTATACCCTATGTTGTATCTGATAATGTAGGGAGTATCTTATGTAACGGAGGGTATGTACGTGTAGTATATGAGTATTTAAAGCCATCTATGTGGTATGAATAATTTTTCAGAGGTAGTATGTATATTTTTTTCGACATACTTCTTTTTATGTGTGTATATAAAGGTATTTACAAAATACGCTAAAAACTATAGATTTCCTTACAATTTTTTATGTGGTTTACATTGGAGTATCTTATAATTAGTTATATATATATATATAATCAACAATACAGTAATAGCAATAGTAATTACAGAAACTGAATGACAAATAACAAATAACCAGTGATGCTCATAGAAACAACGATGAGATCCACGACCATTAAGTAATAAAGTTATGTATAAGTCGATAAGATAAAATTTAGTAAGAACGTGGTGTCGATAAGACAAGATAAAATCAATCTACCCTTTGTTTTACCCTCATACACTACTACAGAAAGCCTAATACTAGACGCCAAATCATAGACGGTTTTGTGAAACCATCTGTGATGTGCACTATCACAGACGGTTTTAATTTTGGAGACCATCTGTGTTGCTGAAGGATTATCATAGACAGTTCTTACCGATGAACCGTCTATGATACTAGAATATCACAGATGGTTTTTAATTCAAAACCGTTTGTGATAATTCTATAATACCTTTAAAAAAGAAAAAGAATGGGGGCGGCTAGGCCAGGCCCAAGGCCCAGCCGGCCCAGCCCATGCCATCCCCTACAAAAAGGGATCCAGGGGGGAGGAGGCGAACCCAAAGCTGCCCTCCTCCCCCGTTCCGTCGCCGCCGCCCTTATCCCGCGCCGCCCCATGACTTCGCCGCCGTTCCTTCCCTACGGTTGCCGCCGCTCTCCTCTTCCCCTGCGGTTGCCGCTGCTCTCCTCTTTCCCCTCCGTGCAGTCGCGCCATCGCCGTCACCCTTTGCCCTCGCGCAGACCCTGCCGCCGCTCCACACCCTCGCTTTTTGGCCGCCTCCGCGTGTTGTTGCTCACTGCGCTCCGCCGCAGATAGTCATCGTCCCCACCTTTCTGCGCCCCCCTGCTGCTGGCCGTGCATCGTCGTCGCCTCTTCCTCGCCCCCAGCTGGCCAAGCGCCGCCCCCAGCCTCCGTGCGCCGCTCGCCGTCAACCCTGCCGCCGGTGGGAAGTAGGGGGAGGGAGGGGCTGCTGGTGAGAAGAAGGGAGGGGGGAATACCGGTGAGAAGAGGAACGGAGGCCGATCGAAGAAAAAAGATGGAGCCGGCCGAGAGAACGGAAAGAAGGAAGAGGAGATAAGAAAAGAAAAAAAAGAAGAGCTGACCGGCCGAAAGAAAAGAAGGGAAGTCTGATTCGACGTCCGATCCGCTAGATTTGGCCAAAACAAGGAAGAGGAGCCCCGATCCGGTCAATCGGAGCTAGGGTAACGCCTCGACTCTTTTCCCTTACTTGGTTATTGAGCTTTGTAAAGACCGAGTTATCGATTAACGAGATGGATGTATCAAATGGTTAGAACATGACTTGTCGTTAGGATTTATGTGCAGCGCGGAGGGGTTGTGACCGACGTATGTGTAGGGCTAGTAGTTGGAATTCGTATGCAGTATAGTATTGTGGCCGACTGGTGTTCATTGAGTGATTAGTGTGTCGCTTATCAGTGAATGATTAGAGCAAGGGATTAATTAGTGTATGAGGTCAATGACGAGCGACTGGTTTGTATGGACAATTTAGGATAGATCAATTAACAGAGGTAATTGCTAAAGCACCATACATGGTTGGAGCGCTAAGTTCGGCGGTATGGTTTTGGGAGTATGTCTTGGAGGCAGTCGTAGTTGATATGGGATAACCCGGCCGTCGGGACTAAAATCAATGATTTGATTGTTATAGTCTGTAAATTTTGACAATCAAACCTTCGAGCAGAGATCGGAGTTTACCTGTCATTCATAGTAACAAAAAAATATATGAGTAAAGTTATGCAGATTTTAGATCCCGAAATAGCTTTTATGCTAAATATTAACATAGAATGCTACGGTTGTCTCACCGCCGGGATAGCGGAAAGGAGTTTGATTCACTAGTGTGGTATGTGACGGCTTTACACGTAGGAACGTCATCATTCATCTGTGTGTATATGCTATTATGTATTGAGGATGGATGATGTTTATACAGGTGGCGGTTTGGTTTTGATGTCGTCCACACATCGTTAGCTAGAATAAACAGGCAAGTGCATAGTAAAATAGTGGATTGGGATGAATGCCTGGTATTTGCTTCGTATTTTATGCTTTATGTCATTTTGTGAAATAATATCTCTGATCGCCTGTTGATTATGCTATGACAAGAGAATGCTTATGGTTGATTATCGTGTTGAAAATAGTGTTGCATCGTGCTGCACACTTGTACTAAGAATCTACGTTGCATAGACATATTGTGGTGGTGGGATAAAGACCTACTTCGATAGGCACTCCACGGGAGTGGAGTCTGTGGCCCGCAAGAAAGAGGGCGAGGCACGAGTAGGTCACCGACGAGTGAGCACTCAGCTTTACCGGTAAGAGCTCAGGTTGCATATGGACATGGCATTGCTTTACTGTGAATGTTGAAAAGATGTTGCATCATTTCCACTTATCTTGACATAAGTTGCATGAGCCAGACCGGAGACAAAGTCATGTAACTATTTCGGTGAGGTCGGTGAGAAAGATACATGACTAGTCTGGATTGCTCATGAGAAAGACCTACTGAGGTAGGCGCTCCACGGGAGTGACGTTTGTGGCCCGCATGAAATAGGGCGGGACCCGAGTGGGCCATCGATGGGTGGACACTCAACTTTACCGGTATGAGCTCGGGGTTGCATGTGGAAATGGCATTGCATTGTATTGCATTGCATGGAAGAAAGTGGTGAAGGACCAAACACAGAGTTTATGTGATAGTTTTGCAAGATAAATGTTTTACTGATAGTATAAGGATTGTGTCTTACAAAGATAATTGAATTACTTTTATTGTCGCCATTATTTTATTATGTACTTGCTGAGTCTTCATACTCACTCTTGCCTTATTGATTTATTTTAGGTAACTACCGAAGGCGACATGCACGAAAGGGGATAGCACATTCACTCCACATAAAACCAGAATTATTTAACCTTGTTTAGCACATGAGTTTCTTTTGATAGTTCGCATATTTATTCCCGTTTATGCGCTTAGTATCAAGTCTTTGTCTTTTACCGATTGTTTGGTATTTAAATAAATGAGTTGTTGCGCAAAGCCAGCAGCGAAAGTTCAAATTGGTAGCAGCATAGAGTAGGTGGTAGCACTTTGGACTCAAAGAAGGGGCCGGGGTGTTGCAGTTGGTATCAGAGCGGGCATTAGGTCCGTGGTGGATAATTTGGTAACATAGGTTGGTTAAGTATTAAAACTTAATTTAGATCTAATGGTTAAATTAAAACTTGACACACTCTGGTGCATAATAGGATGGGGTTTGGGCAAAGCATTGCATTTATGTTCCTGCAAGTCATGTTGTTGATTTGCGTTGTTGTGAGATAATGCTTGTGACTGGTTGGCAAATAGTTGAATTTGTCACTTGCGAGTCCGAGTGGACTTTGCTGTGGTTGCATCGCTTGGTGATGCAAAAGAGGCAGAGGCCGTGGCCGCTAGAGTGGCCAGGTCGTGCTGTCGTCCGAGGTATAGAGGTTGCGGTGTGTTGTTCATGAGTTGTTGTAGAATCGATTCACACTAAGATAGGCAATCAGAGGGGGGGTGAATGATTGCGGAAGCTAAAAATAAATTTTAAGACTCCCTCTTAAATACAAAACCCATTTAAACCTTATTTAAAAAATCTGGACAGAATATTGAACCCTCACTAAAATTGATGTCGATCAAAAATCGTAACTCTGAATGACCTCAAACTTTGACAGAATAAACTAGACAAAATTATTGAACTAACCCAACTGGAATCACGTCAAACGGAGGTCTAGACCTCGAGATATAAAATAAACAAACCCGCTGAGCAGATAGTGACGAAAATTGATTAAACCCTAATTATACGATTTAAGCAAGATCCGTAAGAAATTAATTAATCAAATTTTCTAGATCACAAGTCACGCAGAAAACCTTCACATGCAGTTATCACATTGAACAAGAGATATAAACATGCATGCAGCAAGCAGCCTAATCACCTTTTGCTAAACATGTAAGTGCACTTCCTTTTTAGTAGCTTTCATGCAAACAGGACTTTTCTCTCTTTCATGCATACGTGCACTTTACTACCTTTTTCAGTCATGCAGCAAGCTAGTAGATGATTCAACAAGCTAATCGAAAGACACAGCAGTAATCAAGTAATATTATTCGTACTAACCTCTTGCCAGCAGCAATTAAAAAATCATTAACCCTTGGTTACCCTTTTTCCTTGTCACAACAAGGCCAATGCGCCGCCACGCCTGTGTGTCCAGTCGCTGTATCAAGATGCTTCGCTTATTTTCTTTTCGTCGAGAAGTTCGTTCCTTCCAGCGAGTCACCGCAGCACAGTAAAACAAGTCGCCGACCTCCCTCTAATTCTTTTCAAAATCACGAAGCAAAACCTCCGTGCACACCTCTTCTTAATTTACTCCTGATCTCTTGCTTTGGCTGGAGAGAAGTATTGCCTGCAAAAACATACGAATCGAGAACGGCCGAGAAGCTCTCCTTTTTCTCTATGTGCGAAACGGTCACCGCGCCGCCTCTCTTTTTTTTCTTCCGAACTACTGCCTCCAAAATTGCCATCGGACGGACAGGTCGCACCGAGGCAATAACGACGACGTGATTGCTCGTGTGCGTGAAAAAGATCGATGGAGACGCTGTCAACTTCAGAATCACCGACACCCTTTGAACGCTCGCAATGCTCGGAAATTACCACCATGCACAAATCGAACAGCCGGCGAAGCACTTTTTCTTTCCAAAAAATCCGTCCGAACAAAAGCCAAACACTCCTTTTCTTTTTTCGTTCAGTGGTTACAAATCACTACGTACATACATAAGTCCACCACTTGACTCAAGTCAATCCGCACAATACCTCACACGAGCATATCATGCAACATTACCATATCACCATGCTATCACAATCATATAACAAAGCAACACACCATAACAAATACCATAACCAGTCGTGATCAAAGCTACACAACATATGAATAAATATGATAAAAAGAGCTCTACTACTCAATTGATTTCAATGACTTGGACTTGATGAGTTATTTGATAAGGATAATAGACAAAACTTCTGAAATTTTTAAACAACAAGCTCCCCCTCAGAATAATCCTATAGTGTCTAACACACCCAACTCACTTCGTAAAGGAGTAAAATACGAAGAATTAACAGTTTTATGAGAATATCAGAAGTTACAGAATCTAACTCCATAAGATATAGGACAACATCACCTTTGCCACATGATCTCTCAAAAAGTGAAATATCTTGGAAGCCATCGAAAGGAATGAAAAACTATCAAGTGTTTCAATCAAGCAATGATATAAAAGACCGAAACCCAATCAAACTCATGTTCTCCATCCTCGTCAGTTGTTCTTACATCATAGAAAACATCGATCTCACAGTACCGGGGTTAGTAAAATAAGATTTGGGAGTTCAGTACTGAGATACACGATGTGGAGGAACAGTAATAAAACTAGACCCAAAATCACGTGCATGTGGTCGATCAAAACGCCAAAAAGAACGTGAATTATTCGAATTAAATCCCAAGCCAGCATGTGAAGCAGATTTAAAGTCATCATAAAAGTTCTCTACAAACCTAGCTTTCGCATAATTTTTAGAAACAAAAGATGATACATATTTTTGTCTCAATACATTCAATCTTTCTCTCTTCTCTTTCTTAACACGCCTAAAGCAAAATTCATGCAAGTGTCCATCTTTTCCACAATAATTGCAAATATACTTAACTTTATGTTTAACTTGAGAAGTAGAAACAACATTTGCATTCACTTGATTAGTAGATGACATAATACCAGCAGACTTAAAAATAGTTTGTTTCGGTTCAGATGTTACTTCAATTTTTCCAGGTTCAAGAAGCTTAACAATTTTAGGAGGATTATTCTTGTCATGTTCAATACAATTAAATGCTAGACCCTGATTCTTCACACTTATTTTTGACTTGTTTAGAATCATATTTAGATTTTTCTTACCAAAAGATAATATCTCTAAAGTATCCTTAAGGTACTCATTTTCTTTAGCTAAAGTGGGACAAGTCGAGCACTTAAAAGATCCATTCACAAAATTCTTAGAAGCACTAGACTGAGCCAATCTTTTTTTTTCAGCAAAATCATTAAGTTGTCTAGTCAAAGCTTCTATTTCTGTGTTAAGTTTAGGACAATTAGAACAAGAAGATATCTCATGATAAAGCATCTGTTGAATTATTTCCTGAGATAAATTAGGTCTAGCTTCTAATAATTCACATTTAGAATAAGCCTTAGAATGAACATTTGAAATACTTGATTCTAAACATGTAGAAGAACTAAACTTGAGCTTTTCAATTTCATCATTAGCATATTTTAATTTTTCATCACAAGAGACATGTGACAATCTTAAATCATCAAATTTAGCATTTACATCTCTAAGTTGCTCTAAAGTAAGCATGCACATCCTTTAATGAAGTAAGCTCAGAATAAATTAAGTCACATGATTTGCAAGAATCATCATCAGGAATTAAAGCTCTAAGTCTTGTAATTTCAGAATTTAAAGATTCAATCAAAATATCATGTTTCTTAATCTTTTTATCTTTCTTTTCTAGCAAAGTACCAAGTTTAGCAACAGTTTTAGCTAAATCATCATAAGAAGGTTCTACCTCATTGTAGTTGTCGCTGTCAAGATCATTATTGTCGGTGGAGCTTGTGCTACTTGCCATTAGACACAACCCAATTAAATCTTTCTTACCATTGGGAGTATTATTCTCGCTTTTCGTGTCCACATCACTCAAATTAACTTGCTGAAGAGCCGAAGAACACGATGCACCACCTTACAATTTATATAGCCCTTTCTTTTGTTCTTCTTTTCTTTCTCCATCTCTTCTTCCTTCTTATTTTCTTACTTTACAAATCTTGCTAGAAATTTTGGACATTTGAGACGAATATGATTTAAATCACCACACTCATAGCACCTTTGAGGACCAAAATTTCCTCTCTTTCTTGATCTCACATTATGCAAGGCTATTATGAAGCGTGTAGAGATGAGTGCCAAATCATCTTCAGGGAGTTGCTTTAGCTGTTCATCGGTTAGTGAAGACAAAGAAGACAAAGCATAGCTAGTGGAAGAATTATCACCATTAGACTTGCTAGATTGTGAAGCTAAAGCAATTCATTTATTACCATTATTTTTTCTCGCAAAGACATCTAATTCATGAGTTTTCAATTTAGAATAAAGCACATCTAATGTAAGTGTACTCATGACAGTAGATTCTATAATAGATGTAACCTTCATCTCCCATATAGATATATCTAATGCTCCAAGTAATTGACGTGCATTTTCAGCATCAGTATAAGTAACATTAACAGCACGTAGATTACTAAGAATTTTATTAAAGCGAGCAAAAAGATCATCTATTGATTCACCGGGTTTCATCTCAAAACGCATGTAATCCTTTTTATACATATCTTGACGTACCTCTTTAATAGTAGATGAACCCTCATGATAATCACATAGTGCTTTCCATACCTCATATGCGGATTTGAGATGCACAACTCGATCAAAATCACTCCTTCCTAGACCTTGAATTATCAGGTTTCTCGCCCTGCTATTAGCCTCCACTTGTGCCATGTTCGCCGTTGTCACAGCATCGTTCTCGGGCACTTGATAAGGCTTATAGACCTTCTCCCATATTGCAAAGCCTTGAGCTTGAATATATGCCTCCATCTTCGCTTTCCAATACTGAAAATCAATACCATCGAAAATACAAGGTTTTGTGGAATACCTCCCTTCTAATTCTTTTCAAAATCACGAAGCAAAACCTCCGTGCACACCTCTTCTTAATTTACTCCTGATCTCTTGCTTTGGCTGGAGAGAAGTATTGCCTGCAAAAACATACGAATCGAGAAGCCGAGAAGCTCTCCTTTTCTCTATGCGCGAAACGATCACGCGCCGCCTCTCTTTTTTCTTCCGAACTATCGCCTCCAAAATTGCCATCGGACGGACAGGTCGCACTGAGGCAACAACGACGACGTGATTGCTCGTGTGCGTGAAAAAGATCGATGGAGACGCTGTCAACTTTAGAATCGCCGGCACCCTTTGAACGCTCGCAATGCTCGGAATGAATGTTGAACTTATTCTAAAAGTCTTGTTTTGTTGGAAAGAAAGAAAATTATTGGAACTTTGTTTTGTTCTTGGATGCACGAATTTTGTAACCCTTTTGATCGTTGAAAGACTGCAAAGGATTGGCATCCTTTATCCTTGAAATGAATATTAAATTGGTAATATAAAGTTTTATTAAGCATAAATGTATAGTGATGATTTGTGGGGAAATGAGTCCCCAACGGTTTTGGGAATAGAGTCGTCGTTGGTTGTGGATGAATGGGTAGATCCCATGATCGATTTTATCTTTATGAAAGACCTTGCTTTGTAGAAGCGGGTCATTTTGATGAATGTTATGTGATACTTCTTTTTTAAAAGAGCAGAGCTCTCTTTGCTACAACCAAAAGCGATGTGGTCTCTTTTGTGTAAGCAATGAGAGTATTTTCCTAAAGATTGGAACATTTCTTATGCTGAGGCACGAGAGGTTAAGGGTTGTTAGTGTGCATTGGTCATATTAGACCGAGCACAAGATAACATGGAAAATGGAGTCTCGCATGTGTGAGGAGTACCCGATATTGCTCTCCTCGGGTATGAGTTAGAATTATTTTTATTAGCTCGTTCTATTTTGTTTTCTGTGTAATTATTGAGATCCAGAATTCAGGATTGAATTCTGTTAAGGGGGATAGAATGTAATACCTAAAAAAGAAAAAGAATGGGGCCTAACAGTGGGCAAGGCAGCCCAAGGCCTAACTGCCAAACCCATGACGTCCCCTACAAAAGGGATTCAGGGGGGAGGAGGCGAACCCAAAGCTACTCTCCTCCCCCGTTCCGTCGCCGCCGCCCTTATCCTTCCGCCGCCTCGTGACTTCTCGCCGCCGTTCCTTCCCTGCGGTTGCCGCCGCTCTCCTCTTCCCCTGCGGTTGCCACTGCTCTCCTCTTTCCCCTCCGTGTAGTCGCACCATCGCCGTCACCCTGCGCCCCCGCGCAGTCCCTGCCGCCGCTCCACACCCTCGCTTTCCGGCCGCCTCGCAGTGTTGCTGCTCGCTGCGCTCCGCCACAGATAGTCGCCATCCCCACCTTTCCACGCCCCGCTGCTGGCCGTGGGTCGCTGCCGCCTCTTCCTCGCCCCCAGGCTCCGTGCTCCGCTCGCCATCAACCCTGCCGCCGGTGGGAAGTAGGGGGAGGGAGGGGCTGCTGGTGAGAAGAAGGGAGGGGAGGGAACGCCGGTGAGAAGAGGAAGGGAGGCCGGCTGAAGAAAAAAGGTGGAGTCGGCCGAGAGAACGGAAAGAAGGAAGATGAGAGAAGAAAAGAAAAAAAAAGAAGAGCTGACCGGCCGAAAGAAAAGAAGGGAAGTCTGATTCGACGTCCGATCCGCTAGATCTGGCCAAAACAAGGATGGGGAGCCCCGATCCGGTCAATCGGAGCTAGGGTAACGCCTTGACTCTTTTCCCTTACTTGGTTATTGAGCTTTGTAAAGACCGTGTTATCGATTAACGAGATGGATGTATCGAATGGTTAGAACACGACTTGTCGTTAGGATTTACGTGCTGTGCGGAGGGGTTGTGGCCGACCTATGTGTAGGGCTAGTAGTTGGAATCGTATGCGAGATAGTATTGTGGTGATCGTGTTGAGTGATTAGTGAGTCGCTTATCGTTGAATGATTAGAGCAAGGGATTAATTAGTGTATGAGGTCAATGACGAGCGATCGTTTGTATGGACAATTTAGTATAGATCAATTAATGAGGTAATTGCTAAAGCACCATACATGGCTGGAGCGCTGAGTTCGGCGGTATGGTTTTGGGAGTATGTCTTCAGGACGGTCGTAGCCGATATGGGATAACCCGGCCGTCGGGACTAAAATCAATGATTTAATTGTTATAGTCCGCAAATTGTGACAATCAGACCTTCGAGGAGAGATCGGAGTTTACCTGTCATTCATAGTAACAAAAAAATATATGAGTAGAGTTATGCAGATTTTAGATCCCGAAATAGCTTTTATGCTAAATATTAACATAGAATGCTACGGTTGTCTAACCGCCGGGACAACGGAAAGGAATTTTATTCACTAGTGTGGTATGTGACGGCTTTACACGTAGGAACGTCGTCATTCGTCTGTGTGTATATGCTATTATGTATTGAGGATGGATGATGTTTATACTTGTGGCGGTTTGGTTTTGATGTCGTCCACACATCGTCCGCCAAAATAAACAGGCAAGTGCATAGTAAAATAGTGGATTGGGATGAATGCCTGGTATTTGCTTCGTATTTTATGCTTTATGTCATTTTGTGAAATGATATCTCCGATCGCCTGTTGATTATGCTATGACAAGAGAATGCTTATGGTTGATTATCGTGTTGAAACTAGTGTTGCATCGTGCTGCACACTTGTACTAGGAATCTACGTTGCGTAGACATACTGTGGTGGTGGGATAAAGATCTACTTCGGTAGGCACTCCACAGGAGTGGAGTCTGTGGCCCGCATGAAAGAGGGCAGGGCACGAGTGGGTCACCGACGGGTGAGCACTCAGCTTTACCGGTAAGGTCTCAGGTTGCATATGGACATGGCATTGCTTTACTGTGAATGTTGAAAAGATGTTGGATCATTTCCATTTATCTTGGCATAAGTTGCATGAGCCAGACCGGAGACAAAGTCATGTAACTATTCCGGTGAGGTCGGTGAGAAAGATACATGATTAGTCCGGAGTGCTCACGAGAAAGACCTACTGAGGTAGGCGCTCCATGGGAGTGGAGTTTGTGGCCCACATGAAAAAGGGCGGGACCCGAGTGGGCCATCGACGGGTGGACACTCAGCTTTACTGGTATGAGCTCGGGGTTGCATGTGGATATGGCATTGCGTTGTATTGCATTGCATGGAAGAAAGTGGTGGAGGACCATACATAGAGTTTATGTGATAGTTTTGCAAGATAAATGTTTTACTGATAGTATAAGGATTGTGTCTTACAAAGATAAATGAATTACATGGACTTTGCTGTGGTTGCATCGCTTGGTGATGCAAAAGAGGCAGAGGCCGTGGCCGCTAGAGTGGCCAGTGTCGTTGGCTCGTCCGAGGTATACAAAGGTGTGTGTTGTTCATGAGTTGTTGTAGAATTGATTCACACTAAGATAGGCAATCAGAGAGGGGGTGAATGATTGCGGGAGCTAAAAATAAATTTAAGACTCCCTCTTAAATACAAAACCCATTTAAACCTTATTTAAAAAATCTGGACAGAATATTGAACCCTCACTAAAATTGATGTTGATCAAAAACCGTAACTCCGAATGACCTCAAACTTTGATAGAATAAACTAGACAAAATTATTGAACTAACCCAACTGGAATCACGTCAAACGGAGGTCTAAACCTCGAGATATAAAATAAACAAACCCGCTGAGCAGATAGTGGCGAAAATTGATTAAACCCTAATTATGCGATTTAAGCAAGATCCGTAAGAAATTAATTAATCAAATTTTCTAGATCACAAGTCACGCTACCTCCTTCTAATTCTTTTCAAAATCACGAAGCAAAACCTCCGTGCACACCTCTTCTTAATTTACTCCTGATCTCTTGCTTTGGCTGGAGAGAAGTATTGCCTGCAAAAACATACGAATCGAGAACGGCCGAGAAGCTCTCCTTTTTCTCTATGCGCGAAACGATCACCGCGCCGCCTCTCTTTTTTTCTTCCGAACTACTGCCTCCAAAATTGCCATCGGACGGACAGGTCGCACCGAGGCAACAACGACGACGTGATTGCTCGTGTGCGTGAAAAAGATCGATGGAGACGCTGTCAACTTTAGAATCGCCGGCACCCTTTGAACGCTCGCAATGCTCGGAATGAATGTTGAACTTATTCTAAAAGTCTTGTTTTGTTGGAAAGAAAGAAAATTATTGGAACTTTGTTTTGTTCTTGGATGCACGAATTTTGTAACCCTTTTGACTGTTGAAAGACTGCTAAAGGATTGGCATCCTTTTATCCTTGAAATGAATATTAAATTGGTAATATAAAGTTTTATTAAGCATAAATGTATAGTGATGATTTGTGGGGAAATGAGTCCCCAACGGTTTTGGGAATAGAGTCGTCGTTGGTTGTGGATGAATGGGTAGATCCCATGATCGATTTTATCTTTATGAAAGACCTTGCTTTGTAGAAGCGGGTCATTTTGATGAATGTTATGTGATACTTCTTTTTTAAAAGAGCAGAGCTCTCTTTGCTACAACCAAAAGCGATGTGGTCTCTTTTGTGTAAGCAATGAGAGTATTTTCCTGAAGATTGGAACATTTCTTATGCTGAGGCATGAGAGGTTAAGGGTTGTTAGTGTGCATTGGTCATATTAGACCGAGCACAAGATAACATGGAAAATGGAGTCTCGCATGTGTGAGGAGTACCCGATATTGCTCTCCTCGGGTATGAGTTAGAATTATTTTTATTTAGCTCGTTCTGTTTTGTTTTCTGTGTAATTATTGAGATCCAAAATTCAGGATTGAATTCTGTTAAGGGGGATAGAATGTAATACCTTAAAAAAAGAAAAAGAATGGGGCCTAACCGGCTGGGCAGGCCCAAGGCCTAACCGGCCCAGCCCATGACGTCCCCTACAAAAAGGGATTCAGGGGGGAGGAGGCGAACCCAAAGCTACTCTCCTCCCCCGTTCCATCGCCGCCGCCCTTATCCCCGCGCCGCCTCGTGACTTCTCTCCGCCGTTCCTTCCCTGCGGTTGCCGCCGCTCTCCTCTTCCCCTGCGGTTGCCACTGCTCTCCTCTTTCCCCTCCGTGTAGTCGCACCATCGCCGTCACCTCGCGCTTCGCGCATCCTCGCCGCCGCTCCACACCCTCGCTTTCCGGCCGCCTCCGCGTGTTGCTGCTCGCTGCGCTCCGCCACAGATAGTCGCCATCCCCACCTTTCCACGCCCCCCTGCTGCTGGCCGTGGGTCGTCGTCGCCTCTTCCTCGCCCCCAAGCTCCGTGCTCCGCTCGCCATCAACCCTGCCGCCGGTGGGAAGTAGGGGGAGGGAGGGGCTGCTGGTGAGAAGAAGGGAGGGGAGGGAACGCCGGTGAGAAGAGGAAGGGAGGCCGGCTGAAGAAAAAAGGTGGAGTCGGCCGAGAGAACGGAAAGAAGGAAGATGAGAGAAGAAAAGAAAAAAAAGAAGAGCTGACCGGCCGAAAGAAAAGAAGGGAAGTCTGATTCGACGTCCGATCCGCTAGATCTGGCCAAAACAAGGATGGGGAGCCCCGATCCGGTCAATCGGAGCTAGGGTAACGCCTTGACTCTTTTCCCTTACTTGGTTATTGAGCTTTGTAAAGACCGTGTTATCGATTAACGAGATGGATGTATCGAATGGTTAGAACACGACTTGTCGTTAGGATTTACGTGCAGCGCGGAGGGGTTGTGGCCGACCTATGTGTAGGGCTAGTAGTTGGAATTCGTATGCAGTATAGTATTGTGGCTGACTGGTGTTCAGAGTGATTAGTGAGTCGCTTATCAGTGAATGATTAGAGCAAGGGATTAATTAGTGTATGAGGTCAATGACGAGCGACTGGTTTGTATGGACAATTTAGTATAGATCAATTAACAGAGGTAATTGCTAAAGCACCATACATGGCTGGAGCGCTGAGTTCGGCGGTATGGTTTTGGGAGTATGTCTTCAGGACGGTCGTAGCCGATATGGGATAACCCGGCCGTCGGGACTAAAATCAATGATTTAATTGTTATAGTCCGCAAATTGTGACAATCAGACCTTCGAGGAGAGATCGGAGTTTACCTGTCATTCATAGTAACAAAAAAAATATATGAGTAGAGTTATGCAGATTTTAGATCCCGAAATAGCTTTTATGCTAAATATTAACATAGAATGCTACGGTTGTCTAACCGCGGGACAACGGAAAGGAATTTTATTCACTAGTGTGGTATGTGACGGCTTTACACGAGGAACGTCATTCGATCCTGTGTGTATATGCTATTATGTATTGAGGATGGATGATGTTTATACTTGTGGCGGTTTGGTTTTGATGTCGTCCACACATCGTCCGCCAAAATAAACGAGCAAGTGCATAGTAAAATAGTGGATTGGGATGAATGCAGTATTTGCTTCGTATTTTATGCTTTATGTCATTTTGTGAAATGATATCTCCGATCGCTTCGTTGATTATGCTATGACAAGAGAATGCTTATGGTTGATTATCGTGTTGAAACTAGTGTTGCATCGTGCTGCACACTTGTACTAGGAATCTACGTTGCGTAGACATACTTTGGTGGTGAGATAAAGACCTACTTTGGTAGGCACTCCACAGGAGTGGAGTCTGTGGCCCGCATGAAAGAGGGCGGGGCACGAGTGGGTCACCGACGGGTGAGCACTCAGCTTTACCGGTAAGAGCTCAGGTTGCATATGGACATGGCATTGCTTTACTGTGAGTGTTGAAAAGATGTTGGATCATTTCCATTTATCTTGGCATAAGTTGCATGAGCCAGACCAGAGACAAAGTCATGTAACTATTCCGGTGAGGTCGGTGAGAATGATACATGACTAGTCCGTTGTGCTCACGAGAAAGACCTACTGAGGTAGGCGCTCCATGGGAGTGGAGTTTGTGGCTCGCATGAAAAAGGGCGGGACACGAGTAGGCCATCGACGGGTGAACACTCAGCTTTACCGGTATGAGCTCGGGGTTGCATGTGGACATGGCATTGCGTTGTATTGCATTGCATGGAAGAAAGTGGTGAAGGACCATACACAGAGTTTATGTGATAGTTTTGCAAGATAAATGTTTTGCTGATAATATAAGGATTGTGTCTTACAAAGATAAATGAATTACAGCATAGAGTAGGTGGTAGCACTTTGGGCTCAGAGAAGGGATCGGAGTGTTACAAATTCCAGATTATCACAGACAGGTTTTACTGAAAAATCGTTTGTGATACTGTAATATCACAGACGGTTTTTAACTAAAAACCGTCTGTGATATTCCACATTATCACAGGGTTTTTAACTAAAAACCGTATGTGATATTCCAGTATCACAGAAAGTTCATCGGCAAGAACCGTCTGTGATAATCCTGCTTTGTATTTATTGCACTGCTAAGACCGTATCTGTCTTCATTTTGATCCAGATCTAGCTGGTGCTACAGCTGGAGATGGCAAGGCTTTCAGGCCATTTAATTTGGTAGAAGGAGGCTTATTTGGTAGGAGTGTTTTAAAGATTCATTGAGTTCTTGGTTGCCCTAGATATGGTTAGTAATGAAATTTATTTTTGGTTGCAATATCAAATTTTAGATAATCTAGCTAGCTAATTGATCTAGCTAATTTAGATTTAGCTAACCTCAATGCATGTGGTATATATGTAGTAATCATTAATTAAATTAATTTTAATACTAAGTTGTTATATATGTGCATAATATAGGACCGAAGCTGGATGTATGCCGCAAACCATGTGAGTGAAGAGTACATTAATGGCGTGTCTGCTTTTGCAAGAGCTGCCGAGGAGGATATGTTGAATAAGGGGGTGGAACATATGTATTGTCCATGCACTGAATGTGAGAATTTAAAGATGTTTAAAAATCGAGAGCAGATTGAAGCGCACTTGATTCAGAGGGGTTTCAAAAAGGGATATATGTGTTGGACCAGTCATGGCGAAGTCAATGATATGCCGCCAGATGACATCGTCGGTGAATTTAATGATATGCTGCCGGATGACATCGACGGTGAAGTCAATGATATGCCGCCGGATGACATCACTGGTGAAGTCAATGATATGCCGCTGGATGATGATTGTGATTTGGATTCGGATAAGCTGCACAATGACAATCTGGATCAGATGCTTCGTGATGTAGAACAGAACTATGATGAGAGAGGGTACATTAAATTCTGAGGCTTATTGGAGGACTCGGAGAAACCTTTGTTCATGTGCTGCAGGTCAAAGTACACGAAGTTGTCAACTGTGCTTGAACTGTTGAAATTGAAGGCAGGCAATGTTTAGTCGGACAAGAGTTTCACGGCGCTGCTAGGTCTTTTAGCGGACATGCTTCCAGAGGGAAATGAGTTGCCTAAAACCACGTATAAAGCCAAGAAGGTTCTTTGTCCATTGGGAATAGAAGAAGAGCTGCTTTATACGCTGCTAGCAAGGCATGTCGTTGCACGGAGTCGTGGTGTTCTTCTGGGATCTCGAACGATGCAAAAAACTCTGTTAGCAGCTCACGTTTCCGAGTCTCACTCACGCTCTTCCACGAATCAAATGTGATCTCAATTCTTCTCGTGCAACTATTCTGATCGTTCTTCAAAATGCGGCCACTGCTTTGCGAGGAAGGAGAGGGGTCCCAGATACATCGACCTCTGTGATGGTAAATCGGCCCTCAGGCTTTCTCGATAGTCTTCTTCCTTTGCGTGTTAATTTTGGAGCGGACGCATCCGCCGATGATGTTGAAGAATGCGCGGATGACATGTTGGTCTTCTTATATATGAAAAGTAAGCACAACGTTGAATATATATATATACATCAATATGAAAATTACATATATATATATATATATATCAATATGAAAAATACATATATTCATAAGTGTATAACGTGCAATGAGACTAGGGAAAGGACCAATGATACTAATTATCAGGGAGTACTAAACAAAGTTCTATGAAGCAAACGACACAAACCAGTGTATCAAGTTCATTGAACCAGATACACTAGAGTGTGTCACTTGCTTCATGCCCTTTGAAGGTCTATGTGGCATATATATATATATATATCAATATGAAAAGTACATATATTCATACGTATATAACGTACAAAGATACTAGGGAAGTGACTAATGATACTACTTATCAGGGAGTACTAGC